>JAZGLO010006698.1:1714686-2314686 GCA_036873155.1 Biomphalaria sudanica
TCTAGGATTAAAATAACATATAGATATAGAACACGCAGTCCTTTTCAAAGATTTAAAAATTTATATTTGATTAAAGTATTTCTAAGAAATATTCCTTTGTCTAATCACCAAGATGAGATGTAGCTCCAGAGGCTTTTTAATAACAAAAAGAAACAATTCAATATTAAATTAATGAATCCGCGTTCAGACTGTAGAGCACGTTGGAGTAGCCAACATTATCGAGACATTGTGTATAGATGATCATTTCCATTGTTCATTGGTATAGCAACATTATCGAGACATTGTGTATAGATGATCATTTCCATTGTTCATTGGTATAGCAACATTATCGAGACATTGTGTATAAATGATCTTTTCCATTGTTCATTGGTATAGCAACATTATCGAGACATTGTATATAGATGATCATTTCCATTGTTCATTGGTATAGAACCATTATCGAGACATTGTGTATAGATGATCATTTCCATTGTTCATTGGTATAGCAACATTATCGAGACATTGTGTATAAATGATCTTTTCCATTGTTCATTGGTATAGCAACATTATCGAGACATTGTGTATAAATGATCTTTTCCATTGTTCATTGGTATAGCAACATTATCGAGACATTGTGTATAAATGATCTTTTCCATTGTTCATTGGTATAGCAACATTATCGAGACATTGTGTATAAATGATCTTTTCCATTGTTCATTGGTATAGCAACATTATCGAGACATTGTGTATAAATGATCTTTTCCATTGTTCATTGGTATAGCAACATTATCGAGACATTGTATATAAATGATCTTTTCCATTGTTCATTGGTATAGCAACATTATCGAGACATTGTGTATAAATGATCTTTTCCATTGTTCATTGGTATAGCAACATTATCGAGACATTGTGTATAAATGATCTTTTCCATTGTTCATTGGTATAGCAACATTATCGAGACATTGTGTATAAATGATCTTTTCCATTGTTCATTGGTATAGCAACATTATCGAGACATTGTGTATAAATGATCTTTTCCATTGTTCATTGGTATAGCAACATTATCGAGACATTGTATATAGATGATCATTTCCATTGTTCATTGGTATAGAACCATTATCGAGACATTGTATATAGATGATCATTTCCATTGTTCATTAGTATAGAACCATTATCGAGACATTGTGTATAGATGATCATTTCCATTGTTCATTGGTATAGCAACATTATCGAGACATTGTGTATAAATGATCTTTTCCATTGTTCATTGGTATAGCAACATTATCGAGACATTGTGTATAAATGATCTTTTCCATTGTTCATTGGTATAGCAACATTATCGAGACATTGTGTATAAATGATCTTTTCCATTGTTCATTGGTATAGCAACATTATCGAGACATTGTATATAGATGATCATTTCCATTGTTCATTGGTATAGAACCATTATCGAGACATTGTATATAGATGATCATTTCCATTGTTCATTGGTATAGCAACATTATCGAGACATTGTAAATAGATGATCTTTTCCATTGTTCCATTGACTCGCCGCAGTTCATGAATTCATCGTCTCAAGGAGCATTTTAAGTTGACAGATTGAGATCATTCTTTAATGTCCTTAGGGGAGGCGACTGCCCAAGGATGTGCTCCTTAGGGGAGGCGACCGCCCAAGGACCTTCTCATTAGGGGAGGCGACTGCTCAGGAACCTGCTCCTATAAATAAGCTATTGACTGCAAAACAGAACAGTTCCAGGACCTAAATAAGGACTTCCTACATTCGCAATATTGTTTCAGCTTTTGCGACATTCATTTCAATGGTATTGCTCTTATACTTAACATAATGTTCTAGGTTAAAATATAACCCACATTTGACTCTCGCCTAAAGGTTGCCTCCGGTGACAGCAACATAACCGAATTGATAGTTTTGACTTTTTGACGTATTGGAGCTATCAAAGTATATCAAAGCTATCATAGCATCCATTACTATCTTCAGGCACTAAAATTCAATTAGCAGCCATGTTTGTGTGTGTGTGTATATGTCTTAACGTGTTTGTATGAGTGAGCTATTCTCAATAATCATTACGGAGTTATCTCTCGTGATGAAACGAACGTATTTAGACTACCACCTTCAGGATCGATACCAAGTCTCTGCTGATTCTCTGTCAGTACACTCAGGCCACCGACATCTCTCTAAGCCCAAGGAAAGAGACAACATCTACTCATTAAGATTTAGGAATTCCATTTTAGTATTACTTTTTATATACAGGCATATACATTGAGTAGCCTTTTTAAATTGATGCTTGTGAAGTAAGTACGATTAGAAATCTATGTAACAAGCTGCATACAATTAAAGTACCTATTTCATTTTTGTTGTGATTGATGCCCTCAATAGATTCTCTTAGATATCTTTAAGCAGCGTCAAAACTAATTGGGTCGCGGGGAATTACTGTATTAGCTAGACATCGTCTAAGTATGTCATTCATAGTCAATACACATACACTATTTTTATTTTAAAGTTTACCTATTTTAAAATATCCCTTTAAAGATGATTGTAGCCGACCTGTAACAGTAGTACTCGTCTGTGATTATGTCCACATACTGGTGAAAATGTAAACTAGTACTGTGCCTCATTTAATTGGTTCAAATATTTAATCATTGATTTTACCTCTAGCTGGTTCCACATTACTGAATTTCACCACTAGGTAGTAATTGATTTAGTTTCATCCCATGATATGTCTCTCTTTTTTTCTCTCATCCTCATCTCTCTCTCTTTCTCTACCTATCTATCTATCTATCTATCTATCTATCTATCTATCTATCTATCTATCTGCTTTTGCTTTTGAAAAGCATTCCTTGGCTTACCATTGTATTTTATATTGGTTTTTATTATATGATGACACACTGTTTAACTCAACTATCATAAAATATAAATCTTAATCTTTGCTCTGCAAGTTTTTTTTTATCATCAATTGACAATGTCTTTGATGAGGTAGCCAGAGCAATAAAAAAAATTTATAAACTAATGAGGTCAATATTAGCAACAGACAACAGTGGTCGCATATTTCTCATAGCAGATACAACTGGTCAAATATCGCTGCAGACATAAAACTGCCTTTTATGAATGAATGAAGACATAAGTGGTCATACATCGTTGACAAGGCAGAAGTGATTGTAGTCAATTTTCAATGACTGTAACGTTTGTGGTCATGAATTACTGATTTCAGAGGCTAGATAAAGTCTTTAAGATATTTTGTTTATAGTATTGCTTCTTGTGTAGTTGCTTCCCAACTTCAAAAATATCAGATATACAAAATAGAAATTTCGGGTACAAATTAACCATTACGTTTTTTGTTTCTATATATAATTGTGAATATTTTAAGATGATTCACAGATATAACACTTATCATATTTTGCTACGAGTAAAAGATATATCAAACATCATCCTTTAAGATCATTTAAGAAAAGGATATTTGAAAACTATATATATATATATATATATATATTATATATATATATGTGTTACGTGCGCATATTAGTGTAAATGTGAAAACGTGCGCATCTTAGTGTAAATGTGAAATGGTGCGAATGCGTGTTGAAAATAGGAAGAAACCAAAATGGAGGAATATGAACAAAGAAAGTGTTTTCAGTGTTAATAAAGATTAAAGTATTTATAAACGGTGATTTGTCGTTTTCCCTGTCTAAAGAGTTTCATATAATATGAAGACGTAACAAGTGGCGCCCAACGTGGGGCATATTAGAAGACAGTGTCAACAGTTAATCAGAGTTAAGGAATTAAGGTACAATAGTGGAGAGGCGTATACGAGAAAAGATATGGATATTAACAGGCTAGTAAACAGTACAGCTAGATCATTCTGTAGTGGGATCACAATGGGACACCATTGCAAAGGAGGGAAGCAGAAAGGATGGCATGTCAATAATGTTAAAATTATATAGATAGGATTAGATTCTACAATGAATAAATATATGTGTAATGAATTGGACATTGTTGTTACGTATGCATGTAGGTTAAGGATACTACATTATAGAAGTTTAGTAAAGGCTATATAGAGAATGTAAAAGAATATAAGTAGTGGAAAGTAGATACGTAGATTTTGCACAATGTATTTAATTTTGCGTGGTTCTGTTTGATTATAATTATTCTATTAACATTACATTTGTAAGAAAATTATCGAAATAGTGTGGTAGAAATACATAAAAAGAAACGTCAAGACTGGAATTATTATATAGGCCGGATGATACTAAGAAGTAAATAGCATTTCAATTATGGACTGATCATGCTCCGTTGGCATTCATTAATTTAAATAAATGTGGTAATAATAGAATTGCTAGGTGGGCATTACAACTGATGGACTATAAATTTTAGATCAAGACAATACCAGGGAAAGAAAATGTTGTTGCAGATACATTATCACGCTGTACTTAAAGGTTGTGGAGATTGTGTAGAGTGTATCATGACTATTGACATTCTGTTAAGAATTAAGCTATTTTATTGTGTACATTGGTAAATTCTGGCACGGAGTGTAGTAGATATTCAATAGAGAATTGTTCAATTGTGGGTGTACACAACAATGATTTGTGAGCAGATATAGATTTGGATTGAATTATAGGCGGGGAGTGGTATAAACGAAATCTGCATGATTCCATAGAGATAGGTATAGATATATATGTGTCAATTTTTCATAATAACAATTAGTATTGTGATGGTTACTGTCACAACTGGGGAATATAAATGTTATATGTTAATCTAATGTTAGAAGTGTATTATTATTAATATGTCATTGTGTATGATTTTGGTTTGTATTACATTATGGTTCCCTATGTTACAGAGAATTTAGATTATTTTTTTTAACTTGGAATAGGCTGATAAGATATGTGGTGATTTGTATTTTGGACGTTCGATGTACATCAAACTTGTCAAACAGGGGGGGTGTTACGTGCGCATATTAGTGTAAATGTGAAAACGTGCGCATCTTAGTGTAAATGTGAAATGGTGCGAATGCGTGTTGAAAATAGGAAGAAACCAAAATGGAGGAATATGAACAAAGAAAGTGTTTTCAGTGTTAATAAAGATTAAAGTATTTATAAACGGTGATTTGTCGTTTTCCCTGTCTAAAGAGTTTCATATAATATGAAGACGTAACAATATATATATATATATATCATTTAGGAATCTTCTATTTTAAGGCCTATCAACCAGGTCAAACAAAATGTCACAAAGCTGAGATTATTTGCTGTGTAATTCTCGCGACGTTAACATTTCTTGAAATCTGAATAGAATAGGTCATTAGTTTTAGTCTCATGAATTATAAGTGTAACATTGGAAATAACACTAACTGCTTTTAAAAGCAACTGAGTAAAAAGTCTAATAAAGGATACCTTGTTCCAAGTATATTGTAAGCCTGGAATGAAAGGAATCTTGTGACGGTTTAACGTAGGCATGATGTCGCAATGGGTCATTGTCCACGTCTCAGTTCCTTGAAGTCTCAAGACAAAAAAAAATCATAAGATTTAAAAAATATCATCCTCTAATGACTCATTTAGAACCCATGGAGAAACCGACTTGACTTTATCATGACTCATTTAGAACCCATGGAGAAACTGACTTGACTTTATAATGAATCATTTTGAACCCATGGAGAAACTAACTGGACTTTATAATGACTCATTTAGAACCCATGGAGAAACTGACTTGACTTTATCATGACTCATTTAGAACCCATGGAGAAACTGACTTGACTTTATCATGACTCATTTAGAACCCATGGAGAAACTGACTTGACTTTATCATGACTCATTTAGAACCCATGGAGAAACTGACTTGACTTTATCATGACTCATTTAGAACCCATGGAGAAACTGACTTGACTTTATCATGACTCATTTAGAACCCATGGAGAAACTGACTTGACTTTATCATGACTCATTTAGAACCCATGGAGAAACTGACTTGACTTTATCATGGCTCATTTAGAACCCATGGAGAAACTGACTTGACTTTATCATGACTCATTTAGAACCCATGGAGAAACTGACTTGACTTTATCATGACTCATTTAGAACCCATGGAGAAACTGACTTGACTTTATCATGGCTCATTTAGAACCCATGGAGAAACTGACTTGACTTTATCATGACTCATTTAGAACCCATGGAGAAACTGACTTGACTTTATCATGGATGCTACGGATTAAAGTGAAGTAATGGATTTACACTTCTTTCAATTAACATTCAAGAATAAATGGAGTTTTCTTTCAATGACCATCAGCTGCCAACTAATTTTTTTCTATGCCAGGGTGGGAGAAATGGCGTCTGGTTTGATCTTTATCGCGCTTACGGGGGGAAGCTCAGTTACGCCGTACTCCTTTAATTTCGCAGAAATGATTTCTTTTGACTTGCGGTTGTCTCCCCCCCCCCATACGGGATAAGTGTTTGACCCAGGGTAGCTGTCGATTAGTAAGTAGTGCTTCTTTTCTAATTCTACACTGTCTACACCAGCCTCAAGCAGTTATTTGTAAGGTAGTCCTGCTAGTGAAGAACCATTTGGGTAAGGAGGCACCTTTGATTCAATATTATTCTGTTGAAGACGACACAAAACTGTATAATGTTTCTCTTGAGAAATGTACTAGAAAGACTAAGGTTATCTCTAAGTAGTACTATATCAACAACAGTTTTGTTTATGGGTTTGACTTTTAAAGCGTAAAAACTTGCTCACAGAGACTCCCCCGTCATTCAGTGGAAAACATAATTTTCCGGTGACTGACTCATCAGCCCAACAGATTATAGATGTGATTTGCGCGTGAGGCAGATGGTCAGTGATACTGTGGACATTATCAGATCAGACTAATAACTAAAAATTTAGGTCAGGCTGAACTGAGCTAAGTACATTGTCTTTCCTATGGTCACTTCTATTCATTGTAATATAGTACAAATACTATCAACTTAAGAACAATTGTATTCAATGTAAAAGAGTACAAATACTATCAACTTAAGAACAATTGTATTCAATGTAATATAGTACAAATTCTATCAACTTAAGAACAATTGTATTCAATTTAATATAGTACAAATACTATCAACTTAAGAACAATTGTATTCAATGTAATATAGTACAAATACTATCAACTTAAGAACAATTGTATTCAATGTAATAGAGTACAAATACTATCAACTTAAGAACAATTGTATTCAATGTAATATAGTACAAATACTATCAACTTAAGAACAATTGTATTCAATGTAATAGAGTACAAATACTATCAACTTAAGAACAATTGTATTCAATGTAATAGAGTACAAATACTATCAACTTAAGAACAATTGTATTCAATGTAATAGAGTACAAATACTATCAACTTGGGTAAGGACATTAAAGAAGATTACCCATCACAAATGGAAGTTCTCAATCAGACACAGTAGAAATAAATACCTTTCACTGTTAATATTAATAGCAGGAGATGTAGAGTCAAATCCAGGGCCTAGATCTAAAGATAGATGCAACATCTGCAAAAAAGTATGCACCATGAAACAGAAAGCCATTCAATGTGACACCTGCGATGAATGGTACCATGCATCATGTCTCCATATGAATACACCTGTGTATTATGCCTTAGGCAACAAAGATGCATCATGGCACTGTGTACCGTGTGGGTTACCTCAGTTTACATCAGGACTGTTTGATTCCTTTGATGCGGACACTTCTAACCCATACAACATCTTAAACACCATCCCAAAACCAACTCACCAACCACTAGCCAGATCCACTCCTGTTAAACCTAAATCTACTAAAATTAATACAACAGCCTCACTAAACAAACCTCCTAAAGAAGTAATACCAAAATACCTTAAAACCTTAGTAATAAATTTTCAAAGTATTAGGAACAAAACAGCAGACTTAGAAATTTTATTAGAATGTGAGAAACCAGACATAATTGCAGGAACAGAAACTTGGCTACATCCTGAAATTTATAATGCAGAAATTTTCAATAGTAATTATGAAATTTTTAGAAAAGATAGGGCTGATAATCATGGAGGAGTTCTTTTAGCAATAAAAAACACTCTTATAGCTGAAGAAATTACCTTACCTAACTCAAAAAACATAGAATCTACATTTTGTAAAATTAATACCACCTCAACATCCCTTATAATAGGCAGCATTTACAGACCACCAAATTCTAGTTTAGAATACATGCAGGAACTATGTAATCAGATTACTACACTTAAAGAGACAAATAAAAATGCAGTTTTTTGGATTATGGGTGACTTCAACCTACCTGATATAAATTGGAAAACACTAACCATAGATAAACACCAAAACCTTAAGGACATAAATGAGCTTTTCATAGAAACTTTACACAACCTAAGTTTAGATCAAATCATTAAAAAGCCAACTAGATTAAACAACACATTAGATCTCTTCTTAACCAACAGACCTGGATTAGTAGTTGATTATGATATTATCCCTGGTCTATCAGACCATGAGATCATAAAAATACACAGTCAGATAAAAGCAGTAGCCAATACAAAAACCAAAAGAAAAATCTTACTCTGGAATAAATGTAACCTAACACAACTACACCAAGCTGCATTAAACTTTCAACAAACATTCTTATTAGAAAAAGACATTAACCAACCAGTCGATGACCTCTGGAATTTCATTAAAAACCATCTTAAAAGCATTATAGAAAATCATATACCAACTAAATACACATCAAACAAAATAAATAAATGCTGGTTTAATAATAGACTAAAGAAGCTTTGTAAACAGAAGGAAAACCTATATAGAAAATTTAAAGAAACCAAGGCAGAAAGAGTTTACAAAAAGTATATAAAAATTAAACACCTAACCCAAAAAGTAAGCAGACAGCTGCAGAGTGAATACATAAACAATGTAATATCTAAAGATAACAACAAAAACCTATGGTCTTACATTAAGTCTAAGAAAATGGAAACAACAGGCATAGCGCCATTAAAAGATGAACATAACATAATACATAATGATAATGAAACTAAAGCAAACATCCTAAACAAATACTTTGCATCAGCATTCTCAGCCCCAGGAGACAAAGACATATTTCTTAATTTGAACCAAGTAGACAACATAGAAGATTTAGTAGTACAAGAAAATGGAATTAAAAAACTATTAGCCAACACCAAACCAAATAAAGCGTCTGGACCTGATGGTATTCCAGCTAGATTACTCAAAGAACTAAGCAATGAGCTAGCCCCAGTGTTCAAAATACTCTTTCAGGCATCGCTTAACCAGGGCAGAGTACCAAAGGACTGGAAAGAAGCTAATGTCACCCCCCTATTTAAAAAAGGAGAAAAATCTGATCCAGGAAACTACAGACCAGTATCACTTACCAGCATCACATGTAAAATACTAGAACACATAATATGTAGCAACATCATAAACCACTTAGACAAACATAATGTCCTCACCCCATACCAACATGGCTTTAGGAAATATAGATCATGTGAAACACAACTAATAGGACTAATTGATGATTTCTCAAAAGGTTTAGATAATAGTGAACAAATAGATGCTATCTTACTAGACTTTTCCAAGGCTTTTGACAAAGTTCACCACCATAGTTTGCTTAAAAAATTAAAATATTTCGGCATTAACGGTCCACTGCATCAGTGGATTAAAGATTTTCTGATAGGGAGAGAACAAACTGTAATAATAAATGGCTCTAAATCAACACCAATAACAGTAAACTCAGGTGTACCTCAAGGAACAGTCTTGGGTCCACTACTATTTTTAATTTATATAAATGATTTACCAAATTGCATTAGTTCAGGAACAAAAGTCAGATTATTTGCAGACGATTGCATAATATATAGAACAATAAAAACAAAACAAGACACAGATATTTTACAAAGAGAATTAGATGAATTACAGAAATGGGAATCAAATTGGAGCATGTCTTTCCACCCAGAAAAATGTCAGTTGTTAAGAGTAACAAAAAAACTAAAACAAATTAATTCCACTTATCTTATTCATGGCAAACCAGTAACACAGACTAAAAACTCAAAATACCTAGGTGTTATAATAAATGAAAAACTGTCATGGAATCCACATATTGATGAAACTATGAAAAAATCCAACAAAGCATTAGGGTTTATTAAAAGAAATTTCTATAAATCAAATAAGAACATAAAACTAAAATGTTATTTAACCTTGGTTAGGCCAATAATAGAATATGCATCCACCGTGTGGGACCCCTCAACTCAAGAAAACATTAAGAAACTGGAACAAACACAAAATAGAGCAGTGAGATTCATAACAAACGAATATTCACATTTGACTAGGGTAACACCATTAGTAAAATCACTAAATTTAGAAAGCCTTCAGGACAGAAGACTCAAAAGTAAAGTAGCAATTATACATAAAACACTGAACCATAATCTTCAAATAGAAAAACAAAATTTAATAAAATACTCTGAAAGACACAAAAATAAAGGCACATTCCTCGTCCCATATGCTAGGACAAATTTGTACAAATACTCCTTCTTCCCTAGTGCTATTAGAGCATGGAATGGGTTGCCTGAGCTAGCCAGAAAAACCAGTGACTTGGCAGAATTTAAGTCATTGGTTAATATGCATGACTAAATGCATGACGCGTAGGACGTAATCATCTTCTTTTTTGAAGTAACGTCTGTATTATATAAGATAAGATAAGATAACTTAAGAACAATTGTATTCAATGTAATAGAGTACAAATACTATCAACTTAAGAACAATTGTATTCAATGTAATAGAGTACAAATACTATCAACTTAAGAACAATTGTATTCAATGTAATATAGTACAAATACTATCAACTTAAGAACAATTGTATTCAATGTAATAGAGTACAAATACTATCAACTTAAGAACAATTGTATTCAATGTAATAGAGTACAAATACTATCAACTTAAGAACAATTGTATTCAAATTTAATAGAGTACAAATACTATCAACTTAAGAACAATTGTATTCAATGTAATAGAGTACAAATACTATCAACTTAAGAACAATTGTATTCAATGTAATATAGTACAAATACTATCAACTTAAGAACAATTGTATTCAATGTAATAGAGTACAAATACTATCAACTTAAGAACAATTGTATTCAATGTAATATAGTACAAATACTATCAACTTAAGAACAATTGTATTCAATGTAATAGAGTACAAATACTATCAACTTAAGAACAATTGTATTCAATGTAATAGAGTACAAATACTATCAACTTAAGAACAATTGTATTCAATGTAATAGAGTACAAATACTATCAACTTAAGAACAATTGTATTCAATGTAATAGAGTACAAATACTATCAACTTAAGAACAATTGTATTCAATGTAATAGAGTACAAATACTATCAACTTAAGAACAATTGTATTCAATGTAATAGAGTACAAATACTATCAACTTAAGAACAATTGTATTCAATGTAATAGAGTACAAATATTATCAACTTAAAGGGTAATGGAGACTAGTTGGCTACTGTAGTGGTAAAAAAGACATTACATCATACTTTAACTTTGACTCTCTAAGCTTACATAATTTACATTAATGTATCAAAGTTGACATCAATTTACATGTATACAATGTGGACTTTTAAAACATGTTTTTAAATAAGCGTCCAATGCAGTAAAACTGTAGGGAGGAGAACCTGGACGCTACATTCATCGGGTTGTGTGTCTGCTCCCACACACTTTGCAATATTCTTGGAAGAAATGCTTCATAAAGTGAGGCGGCGCCTGCATGACTCAGAGTATGGCTGAGTAGGTCTCTTCACCTAGCAACGAAAATTCAATGTTTATAAAGCAGTGGCTCTTATCACACTTTTGTATGGCTCTGAGACGTGGGTGCTCTATCCACGGCATTTAAAGCTCCTCGAACGCTTCCATCAAAGATGCCTTTGCGACATACGTTGGCAAGACTACATTACAAATAACCATGTTCTGCTAGACCAGCGTGGACAGTATAGAAATACTAATTACCATTCGACAGCTGCGCTGGGTGGGACGCTTATCCCGCATGGGAGACGACCGCATGCCAAAGGCGATCTTCTTTGGCGAGCTTAAAGGAGGACAGTGTAAAAGAGATGCCCCCTTAACAAAAGTGAAAAAGGCGATTTGAATAAGATAAGAAAGCTAATGACAAATCTTGCGTGGTGCCCCAACGGTTCAACAGAATAAGAGATAGGTGAAAGGGAAGAATGATTTGTCTCACTTTAAAACCTCATTTATTTAAAAATCAATAAAATCATAAATACATGGAATCGCTGATAACTTATCGTATTTTCCAAAAACATCTCTATCATACAAGTTAATGAATAAGATATTCTCGAGAAAAACGTTTTCGAATGTTTGCTTAAATTGTTTGCTAAGTCAACAAAAGGGAATCATTTTCTGAGCACTCCATGACATTGTGAGATTGATGAAAGTCCACTAAAGTGGCAACACTTATGTGTGGGAGTGTCTGATGAACAAAAAGGCTGCAAGTGAAATGAATGGAATAGTTAGAAGCTGAAAGTATTTTAGTTTGTCTAAACAACGGTATCATGAAAATACAAGTCCAGATGCTCTGGTTCTGATTCTGTTTGTTATGTCTTACAATATCATGACGTCTAATTTGTTTGGGTTTAGTGTTTCTCTAGTCTCATATGTTGAGAAACAAAAAATATCTTCATCGCCTGTCTCGAATACTTGTTAGAGGGAGTAATGGATCATAACTTGGATGGCTGCCTGGTCGTGAGGTTTGCGCGTCTGGACCGTCGTTCGGATTTATCGATGGTCGAGGGTTCAAATCCTGCCCGCTCCCATCCCCCGTCGTCCTGCGGGAGGTTTGGACTAGGAAGTTAATTATCTTCAACTCTGAAGGAACATCCTAAATATGTAAAACATTTTACAAACAAACATTTTACAACTTTGTTATTGTTAGAGGAAGTAATGGATCATAACTTTGTTATTGTTAGCGCCCTGGAGTAGAATATAGATAATGATCTAGCTGTTTGATAGTGACCTTATGTCTGACCCCGGAATCACACTTGCAGACGACACGTAGAATTTTTATGTGTAACATTTGATGCATTAGACTTGATTAGAGCTTGACTGACTTGCGACTTTGTACGTCGCGTAGAAATGAAGTGTTCCGGCACTTGTATGTATCTTATCTACCAAGTAAACACCTGGTCGTGTCTTTGGGAATTCAAGTCAGTTTTTGTTTGGTAATAAATGTACACTATACAATTCTTGGTCGGACCACTCCTTCTTTCACTCATAATAATCACTAATTCTCTCCCTTGCCGTGGACGATAGAATATAAAACTAATCAGTGATTCCCAAACTACGGCCCGTGGGCCATATCCGGGTCGCGACGTGGTTCCGACCGGCCCGCCAAAACATCGGTACAAAATGTAGGAAATAAAAGAAAAATGAAAAGGTTGAAAAATGTATTTTCCTATTATTAGGACTTTTTCTTGAAATTCATTCTAATCTATTGTCTTTCTAAAACAAAACCATTACAAAAATATGGTGTCATTGTTGGTTTGAGCCGCTAAGAAAAGAGTCGCTAATTTACGTCTAGAAGTAAGCGATTGACTAAAATATTTACCAAGAAGTCAAGAAAATGAGTCGCGGCTGTAATGGAGGCTACATAGTTGATCACATTTTAAGAAGAGAAATGAAGCATAAAAAAAGTGCTTGTTAGCAGTGATGGAATAAAATCGTCCTGCAACAAAAATGCATTTGAAGCTGTGCCGCCTTTCTGGTTTGATAATTACAAAACGAGTTGACAATGTTAGTGAAAATCTCCATTTTAAATTAAACCATTTTAAACTAAATGATACAACAAGAACAAGAGCCAAGCAAGCATATAGAACCCTGACATCTGGAGGCTTCGTCCGGGCAGGTATCGTTGTACCTGTTACCTATCATTTGTCTCTTCGATCAGCCTAACGAGATACTACCTTGACATATTTGAGTGGATTTAAGACAATCTGTATTATTTAACCAGTGTATTAACCAGTGTACTATTTAAACCAGTATTATTATCGACATCTGAGGGCCCGTCCGGGCAGGTACCGTGTTGGTTGTACCTATTTTTTCGTCACCTTGAAGAAGTCATTGAACTAGTCAGAGCCTGCAATTTTTTCTTTCACTGGTTGACCTCTACACACGATTGTGACTGTTACACACGGAAGTTATTTTGCAATCAAGTCAGTAATCTCTTCAAGAAAGAATCTCAATCTAACTTTGTGCTTTAACATTGTTTACATCCACGTAGACCCCGCCTCCTAGAGATGTGGAGATACCATTAGGTGGAATCAACTCTATATCAAAGGACATACCATTCAAAGAAACAAATTGACATTTCTACTAGAGCCGTATTTGTTTAACCTAATTCGTCATATGTCATTGACTACTTCTTGTATACCGAGGTCATTGCGTCACTCCCCATTTAAAGAGGCACCACCATTTAAAGAGACATCACCATTTAAAGAGACATCATCATTTAAAGAGACATCACCATTTAAAGGGACATCACAATTAATCGAGTGCGAATGTGTGTACGTGTTGGCGTTGTTTTTTTAGGCGGGGGAGGGGGGTCATAATACTGTTTGTGAATATGGGTGTTTATAAATAAGTTGCCTCTCTAGATTTATGACTGAAGAAATACAACTAACTCTGTAATCTATTGTCCTACTGACTCTGAATGGACAAGGACCAAAACGGTGTGTTGTTGAGGAACGTTCGTTTGATTCAAAACAGTGCGTGCGTGTTTGGAGCATTACAATGCAGGTAAAAAAGAAGGCGACAGCTGATGGGCCGAAGAAGTGTTTGTACATTTTCCATACTATAATAATATGGGTTTGGGGGCCGTTCTATTGAAGGATGAAAAAGACAAAAATAAAGGAAACTTAGAGAATTTGAGAGCTAAAAAATTGTGTTAGTTGTAGGGGAGCGTAGCGGGCCCTTTTTTTAAGCTGCCCCCGGAAGGGAAAAAGACGCTATTAGTTTTGTGTGGTCTGTCTGTCCTTCCGTCCCGTTTAGATCTCGTAAACTAGAAAAAAGTGAAAATCCGACATCATAATATTTTAGACAATTCAAAGTTCTGCCGCAACGGCTACTTTTTTTCTTTTCTGAAACCGAAAAATCTAAATTTTTAAATCAATTAGGCAAGTAGTTTTTTCATAAAAATACACCATTTTTACAACTATTCACTATTAATAGTAACAAACATGGGAGGCTGTTTAGTATGGGAGATGGATATTTACCACAATGTTTACACATTTATGCAAACTGTTTTAGATTTTTTGTCAAAAAATATGTTTACAATTGTATTGCTAAGTTAAGTATGTTCTGTCATACTAACTACTACATTTACAAAATTAAAAAAAATGTTTCCCCTTTTTAAAAAAAGAAAAGACACTTTTTTAAAGAATGCATATAACTGGAACATAATTGAAAACAATAACTAATAAGTGACTCGCTATCGCAAGGTACGACATAGCGGAGGTCCACAATAGTCATGGAATACTTAACTAAGGACATTTTTGTTTTACGGAAATGTTCGTTTGTTTTTTAATTAGGCTTTGAATAAGAGATTGACCCTTTACAAAACAATTAGATAATCATTAAAAGACATCAGTTAGGCCATGTTCATATCCAGAATCACATTCATTTTTACCTATCCCTTAGTCTGCTGAACCGTTGGGGCACCACACAAGATCTGTTACCTTCTTTCACCATTCTTCTCTGTCACTTTCCTTTGATAGAATCTCATTCTTTCTGAAAATACCACTTCGAGACCCATTTTGATTTTGTGTTTCCACACAAACTGTCCTTGTAACCTTGTTATATGTTTTGTATGTGAGACTCTATACTCTATGTTTGTGTGTATGTTTTGTATGTGAGACCTCTATTCTATGTTTGTATGTGAGACCTCTACTCTATGTTTGTATGTGAGACTCTCTACTCTATGTTTGTATTTGAGGCTCCCTACTGTATATGTATGCCTGTATGTGTATGCCTGTATTTGAGACTTAAGTCCAAATGAATAATGTTACTAACTAGTCCCCACGAGCCCTATGACGTAACCTATTCTACAGAAAAAAATTTCAGACTTAATCCCCTCTACCAGAAGAGAACTAAATATTGAGGAGTGCCTGGAAGCTATCAAAGTCACTTCCTCTGTCCTGATTGGTGTGTCAGTGATCTGGCTGGAGGCTACATGCTGCTCCCTAATGCTACTGATTAAGTCCTACTGACACTGTGTTCCAAAGTTTTTTTTTCCCCTTTAGATATGGTTATAAGATATGACAAATAAAATATTTGTCGACATTGATGAATCCTTGGTTTAGGTGTAAACAATAAAAGTGAACAATCATTTCTAGTTGAGATTATTCAGTGAACTGAAATGTCAGTAGCTCAGTAGTTTAAACTATTAAGTGGACTCGATGGCACATGTCGCTTAACTCTTTAAACATTACACCGTTATAAAACAGCTTCAAATAGTTTCAATGATCATGCCTCTATAGACGTCGAATTAGTTATATTTGTAAATTTACTTAAAAACGAATTATTGTTTCGTTATAAATATCAATCAATTTATATTATGTAGTTTGGCTAAAAAAAAAACCTGGAATATTAATCATTGTGAAAGTCTTATATATATATACGAGAGACTACAATCTAATTTGATATCAGCTCAAAGATTGAAACGAACATTTAGTACAGAAAGAACTAATACAAAGTATGTAGGTCACAGCTGGGTCTTAATGGCCAATAAAAGAAAACTTTATACTTCCAAAGCATTAAAATTCTCTCTCTCTCGCTCTCTCCGTATTTATATTCATATGTGCATGGTCGAGTTAGCAAACATCACGTCTTCTTATCTTATCTTATATAATACAGACGTTACTTCAAAAAAGAAGATGATTACGTCCTACGCGTCATGCATTTAGTCAAGCATATTAACCAATGACTTAAATTCTGCCAAGTCACTGGTTTTCCTGGCTAGCTCAGGCAACCCATTCCATGCTCTAATAGCACTAGGGAAGAAGGAGTATTTGTACAAATTTGTCCTAGCATATGGGACGAGGAATGTGCCTTTATCTTTGTGTCTTTCAGAGTATTTTATTAAATTTTGTTTTTTTATTTGAAGATTATGGTTCAGTGTTTTATGTATAATTGCTACTTTACTTTTGAGTCTTCTGTCCTGAAAGCTTTCTAAATTTAGTGATTTAACTATAGGTGTTACTCTAGTCAAATGTGAATATTCATTTGTTATGAATCTCACTGCTCTATTTTGTGTCTGTTCCAGTTTCTTAATGTTTTCTTGAGTTGAGGGGTCCCAAGCGGAGAATGCATATTCTATTATTGGCCTAACCAAGGTTAAATAACATTTTAGTTTTATGTTCTTATTTGATTTATAGAAATTTCTTTTAATAAATCCTAATACTTTGTTTGATTTTTTTTTATAGTTTCATCAATATGTGGATTCCATGACAGTTTTTCATTTATTATAACACCTAGGTATTTTGCGTTGTTAGTCTGTGTTACTGGTTTGCCATGAATACGATAAGTGGAATTAATTTGTTTTAGTTTTTTTGTTACTCTTAACAACTGACATTTGTCTGGGTGGAAAGACATGCTCCAATTTGATTCCCATTTCTGTAATTCATCTAATTCTCTTTGTAAAATATCTGTGTCTTGTATTGTTTTTATTGTTCTATATATTATGCAATCGTCTGCAAATAATCTGACTTTTGTTCCTGAAGTAATGCAATTTGGTAAATCATTTATGTAAATTAAAAATAGTAGTGGACCCAAGACTGTTCCTTGAGGTACACCTGAGTTTACTGTTATCGGTGTTGATTTAGAGCCATTTATTATTACAGTTTGTTCTCTCCCTATCAGAAAATCTTTAATCCACTGATGCAGTGGACCATTAATGCCAAAATATTTTAATTTTTTAAGCAAACTATGGTGGTGAACTTTGTCTTAGAAAAATCTAGTCAGATAGCATCTATTTGTTCACTATTATCTAAACCTTTAGAAAAATCATCAATTAGTCCTATTAGTTGTGTTTCACATGATCTATATTTCCTAAAGCCATGTTGGTATGCTGTGAGGACATTTTGTTTGTCTAAGTGGTTTATGATGTTGCTACATATTATGTGTTCTAGGATTTTACATGTGATGCTGGTAAGTGATACTGGTCTGTAGTTTCCTGGGTCAGATTTTTCTCCTTTTTTAAATAGGGGGGTGACATTAGCTTCTTTCCAGTCCTTTGGTACTCTGCCCTGGTTAAGTGAAGCCTGAAAGAGTATTTTGAACACTGGGGCTAGCTCATTGCTTAGTTCTTTGAGTAATCTAGCTGGAATACCATCAGGTCCAGACGCTTTATTTGGTTTGGTGTTGGCTAATAGTTTTTGAATTCCATTTTCTTGTACTATTATATCTTCTATGTTGTCTACTTGGTTCAAATTCTTTAGTCTATTATTAAACCAGCATTTATTTATTTTGTTTAAAATGCATTTAGTTGGTATATGATTTTCTATAATGCTTTTAAGATGGTTTTTAATGAAATTCAAGAGGTCATCGACTGGTTGGTTAATGTCTTTTTCTAATAAGAATGTTTGTTGAAAGTTTAATGCAGCTTGGTGTAGTTGTGTTAGGTTACATTTATTCCAGAGTAAGATTTTTCTTTTGGGTTTTGAATTGGCTACTGCTTTTATCTGACTGTGTATTTTTATGATCTCATGGTCTGATAGATTAGGGATAATATCATAATCAACTACTAATCCAGGTCTGTTGGTTAAGAAGAGATCTAATGTGTTGTTTAATCTAGTTGGCTTTTTAATGATTTGATCTAAACTTAGGTTGTGTAAAGTTTCTATGAAAAGCTCATTTATGTCCTTAAGGAACATTTGCCAGTAGGCTACAGCCTGTCTCTGAATGATTCTTCTTCCGTATACTATTTTATTTCTCAAACTTCTGTTCAAATAGATTCATGTCGTTTTGTTCAACAAAACATGCCCAACAAGATTTTTTAAATCAATTCCTACTTTATGTATAAATAATACAGCATACAAAACAGTTTTATTTATTTTTCTTTAAATTTAGCTTGCAAAAATTCCTCGTCGGTTCAAATTTTAAAAACCTGGGTCGACACGGATCTCGAAAACGGCTCTTAAGATTTTTTAAAAAGGCAGTTGTAGAGACGCACTATAGGTAACTGCTAGTGGACACACAATTGTGACGACTTTACTTCAAAGCGAGACTGTAGTTTAGATATAGATAAATGGACAGTTCAGGCCAGGCTTTCATAGGAGTCACATCTTGATGTGTAAGTCTGTTTCTACGAACTCAAGAGTAATACTACGCGTACAGAAACACGCAATTAATCTCCTGATCAGCCCAAACTCAACAGACCCAGATTAGGCATCCTTTACACATTTCATGTAGAACAAAATAGAATACATAAAATATAATATTTTCAAAATAAAATCTAATAATTATATTTGTTCTGGAGGTCTAGGCATGGTCTAGGCACTGTAAATCTTGAACACACATACGCCAGTGGGTATTCCCACATATTAATTAAATAGATATTTTGCGAAATCTTTATGCAATTACATTTAATATAAGCTTTGTTTTTTTTAAATTTTACCTGTGTTTACATTACAAAGGGTGTAAAGGATAGATTGTACAATGGTAAGAAATTTCAGGGCAATGCTGAAAATAGCTCTCTAGTCTCTTTTTCATTCTCTCTCTTTCTCCATCTTTCTCTCTCTCTCTCTTTCTCGTTATCTCTTTGTACAGCTAACCTCTTAGATCCATAATACCAATATCTACCCATTGAATAAAGATAAAATAACTTCATTAGCTTTTCTACTATAACAGTAACAATATACAAACACACACACACAGTTGATGATTTAGGTACCTATGTACATATCGGTGACAATGAATGATCTTGTAATAACTGTTGTATGCTTGTTGGCTTCTGCTATTTACTTAGAACTGTTTGAATCCATTCCACACAATAACCACAAAATTGTGCCAGTTGTTATTCTTTTTCACTGCCATCATTCATGTGATCGTATTGCAAACAATTCCTTGAAAAAGTCAACTAGATCTCTTGTTTGAGACGTCAACTATGAGAGCTATTGTATTGAGACGTCAACTATTAGATCTCTTTTTGAGACAGACGTCAACTATGAGATCTATTGTACTGAGACGTCAACCCTTAGAGCTCTTGTACTGAGACGTCAACTCTTAGATCTCTTGTACTGAGACGTCAACTCTGAGATCTCTTGTACTGAGACGTCAACTCTTAGATCTCTTGTACTGAGACGTCAACTCTGAGATCTATTGAACTGAGACGTCAACTCTTAGATCTCTTGTACTGAGACGTTAAACTCTGAGATCTATTGTACTGAGACGTCAACTCTTAGATCTCTTGTACTGAGACGTCAACTCTAAGATCTATTGTACTGAGACGTCAAATCTTAGATCTCTTGTACTGAGAGGGTTAAACTCTGAGATCTATTGTACTGAGACGTCAACTCTTAGATCTCTTGTACTGAGACGTCAACTCTAAGATCTATTGTACTGAGACGTCAAATCTTAGATCTCTTGTACTGAGAGGGTTAAACTTTTAGATATCTTGTATAGAGAGTTAAACTGTTAGATTGCTAGTTACTGTTATTTTTTTTTTGTTATATCGTCTATTTTTGCCATGGGCTATAAATAAATTTCACTTGGTCACGTTCACAATTGACCCAGCTGGTGAGCTGCCACTAACTGGAGGACATTTTCAGCATTGCTGTCACTGTAGAATGTAAAAGACTAAGAGACCAGGAAGCCGTCTGGACTTAATGTTTGTTTGAACCAATCAAAGACAGACGGGATCATTTGACTTTCTACGTTTGCCCAAACAAATGTTTGTCTTATAAGGTTTCTACTTTTACTCTAGCTGAAGCAAAAAAAAATGTTACAAGTTTGCGTTCTATATGGTATGAAGATAAAATGTATAATAAATAGATAAGAAAGCATACCATCAACATTTGTTGCTTATCAAAATGTAATTATTTTTTTCAAAACGTGAACATTAAAGTAATAAATACAATGACAGGGCCACAGAGACATCTATAAGATATATAAGGATATAATTGTGTAAGCACGTAGTCAGTTCATGAAAATATGACATTTCTTTGCCCCACTGTTTGTAGGCCTACCTTCTCTCTGTTCACGTGGAAGTACTAAAGCGCAGAACATCTTTGAGCATGTGAATTCAGCAGTTAGCAGAGAATCGTATAGAATGGATCAAGAAATGAAAAAAAACTTGTTTCAATTTTATTCTTCACAAATCTGTTTGTATTGATCAAGAGTAGGTATAAGTATAAAAGAGAAACATTGTTCCAAAAGGGAATTATAGAGACCAGTTGTTCAAAGAAGCTGGTCTAGGAGTCTCCTATGACAAGGCAAAGTACAATTTCTCTTTGTTCATAATCTTTTATATATTTACAAGGGCCCTGAATGATTGACCACTCATTCTACCACTTGCATTGGACGATCAAATGAGGCGCGAGATGCTCCCTTCACCAGATTCCACAATTACGGGTATTGCAAAATGACGTTTTTTTTATCGCACGTAGGATTGGTGTTTTCCATATTGAATGATACCCCTAAATGACAATTTTTTGTCTATTTATTTCAGGAATTTTTAATTTTTTTTTTGAGTTTTCACAAGATTTTAATAATTTCCGGAGATTTCCATGACTTTTCGTATATTTTGCAATTTCAGGAGATTTTAAGGAGCTCCTGGTAAATCAGGAGGCTGCGGGAATTCTGTTATAAGTTATAAAATGGTTTCATTTAATAATTTACACCTAGAATTAGCGCGAGTCCTATGAAAGTGCGAGGCCCATTGCGGTCGCATCGGTTGCAGTGGCCTAAGGCCAGCCCTGCAAAATAAAGGCGTATGCTACGCCGTGGGTCGACTAGTATCTTTAAAATTCAGAAGAATTCTATTTAGTCACCATTGAACCAAAATCGCTTCAAAAAATTATTATGATTTATAAGCAACAAAAAAGAAACAAAACCTGAGCAAATATATAAGACCAAAGTTATAATATATCGGCATAGAAATTGAAGTTCTAAGGGGCAGAATACATTCCATACAATGACCATAAACTCTTCTGCTACAAATGTAGGGAGACCTTTCAAGTAAAAGGCACGTAAACATAAGATTGATCCCAATATGTCCTGTCTCAAGACAACAGCACTCTAGGACATCACTGGTTCTTTGTAAGCAGGTCTGGCGTTCTCAATAAAGTTCATTGATTAGTGATAGTTTTAAAAAATAATGTTCTTTTATTTTTTAGATTGAAAAGTTTAATATAAATTTCTAACCCTAATGAAAATGAATCGGTTTCTGGTTACGTCACATGTCTGCGTGGGTTTTAGACCGCTGGCCGACTGTTTCCGTAGTGTTGAAATAGCTTTGAAGGAATTAGATTGGTCGCGCTCTTCCTTTTTTTTTTTTTTTATTCAAAAACACAAAACACAACAACACAAACACAAGTCCTTTAGCTGACAGACATTAGTGACATTATATCAATCTATATTTCAGAGTTGGAAAGACAGTAGTGACGCTACATAGATATTCCGGAGTTGGAAAGACAGTAGTGACGCTACATAGATATTCCGGAGTTGGAAAGACAGTAGTGACGCTACATAGATATTCCGGAGTTGGAAAGACAGTAGTGACGCTACATAGATATCCCGGAGTTGGAAAGACAGTAGTGACGCTACATAGATATTCCGGAGTTGGAAAGACAGTAATGACGCTACATAGATATCCCGGAGTTGGAAAGACAGTAGTGACGCTACATATTTATTTAAGATGTTGGAAAGACAGTAATGACGCTAAATAGATATCCCGGAGTTTTAAAGACAGTAGTGACGCTACATAGATATGCTGTTCTCGGAAAGTTAGTTAACACACTACAGCCCTATATTTAGGGCTTTCCTAAGTGTTTGACATCACTGGTTCTCAAGTCTGGGACCTGCGTGTTTTGTTCTTGTACATTACTTACAGTAAAACAATCAAAGAAGAGAATCCTGCGGGTCTCTATGGATATCATTGTACAGGGTTTCAACATAACAAAGTCCTACGCTTAACATTTCCCCCTGGGCAGACGTTTGGGCAGACGTTTGGGCAGACGTTTGGGCAGACGTTTGGGCAGTGCGATTGGGCAGTTCGATTGGGCAGTTCGAATGTATTTATGGATCTAAATGCGAATTTTAAAAAAATCCTTTTTTGGTAAATTTAACCACTGCGATTTCGATCTTGACTAAAGCTTAATTGTCCTGGTCCTCAGTTACAAACTAATAAAGAAACAAAGTTTAATTTTAAAATTTTATTGTGAAAATTAGTGATAAAATTATTTTGAGTGATCAGGTCCAAGATTTTTATATTGTAGATATTTTGTTTAAATATAAGAACTAATTTATTTCGCTGAAATAACACAACACAATTTGAGGTCTTCTTGTTATGTGAAAGTGTAATTTTATATAATTTATAATAAAATAATGTATAATCATTCAAAGAAACACACTTTTAAGACAGACATTGAAGCATACTTCAAAATCTTCTAAATTATTGTGCCAAATGACCCTGTTGAAGGAAAACATAAATGCACTCTATTTGCTTACAACACACCTATTTAATGTATCCCTCTAGTTTATAGTCGTTTTCTCACTGTTAAAGGAAAGGGTTGAAATGAATTTTTTTTTTTGTTATTATGAAACTAAGGCACTGAGAATTGAATGCAAGGTGATACCAATCGCACTTAGAGAGTACAAGACACACTACAATCTGCCGTTACTTCCTATCAATTATAAGGCCAGTTTAATAGCAGGGTGAGGGGTAGGCAGCAATGTTAAAGAGGAAAAAAATCTAAACTTGCTCCTGGAAGACTAGGGATAAATTGTGGTGGGCGTTAGCACATTTACATAATTTCGTAGTTCTATCAGAAGCGTCTCTAAACTCAGGCATCAACTCGCGCTGTACTCAGGACATTTATTTGCTAGTTCTGTAACAGAACCGAGACAGAAATCAATGTTCGAGGCCAGTGACTAGAGCCCCCCCCCCTTACAAATGTGTGGGCCGAATAATTTACTACGTCAATGTATTGCAACTGCCTGCTTCCACTGAGGCTGTTTTGTACGCAGTGTTGTAGGGAGGGTAGGAGTGGGGGGTGAAACGTTGGAAAACGTAAATGTGAGCAGACGTCAGTTGTCATAGACTGAGATCCGTTGATGAATATTTTTGATCTATTTGAAACCCAATTTGTCTACTACTAATTCAAGTCATTAATACATACATCATTCGTAGAAAGAAAGAAAACCTTACCTTCAAACTTCTGCTGCTGCCTTGCAGCTATAACAGTTGGAGCGTCTAAGAGCTGAGGCCTTGCAGCTATAACAGTTAGAGCGTCTAAGAGCTGAGGCCTTGCAGCTATAACAGTTGGAGCGTCTAAGAGCTGAGGCCTTGCAGCTATAACAGTTGGAGCGTCTAAGAGCTGAGCCGAAGGCTCTTCGAGCTCTAAGTTTGAAAAAAACCTGTTTTAGCGTCAAAACAGTAAAAAAAAAAAACCTGCGTGAACCACCGTTCTGTCTGGAGCAGACCCAAGTCAATGCCTATGTAAAGCATTGCTATTTCCGATGCATCTGGCACCCCGGGCGCATGGGCTAGACATGGCCGAAGGCCGAGTGCACCTAGGACCTCCGCCATTTTCCTATGTTGTACCAAGCTAACCGTGGAGGGCTCGCAATTAGTGTAACGGTTTCTTGAGGAATGGGAATCAACCTAGAGGAGAAATCAGGAGCTGGCGACATTTAGGGAGTTTGCTGCGCACAGTTTTACATCATGACGACGACGCTGATCCCAAAATGCATCAGCATCTGCTGTTCCTTTGGATTGGTCAGCTGCTTGAAGAAGGGGGAACTACTGTTTTGGCAACATCGTTCTGACCACAGCTATTCCCAGACATTCATCTCATACAATGTATGTAAGAGATTGTCCACTGCGACTGGAGGAGGCCATATAGAGTGATCACATAGTAAAAACAAAGCCAATTGTCTCTGACCAGAATCTGAAGATTTTAGTCTTAATAGCTTCTACATGTTTTACTAATACAACTGTTATTTGGACAAACATGTAGAACTTGGGAATGGCGGATTCATAGAAAAAGGGGGGGGGGGACGTCCTCTCTTAATTGCATTCACCCCCCCCCCCCCCCAACCTGCCCGTTCTTCGAATTTATCTTGATGAAATATATAGATGTATATCTACCAGCACAAAATAGTTTCTGATATTTATTGACTATCTGTTAAAATGACAATTATTTATAAACGTTAAACTTATAGATGATTTCTTTCAAAAATAATATTTCTACAAAACTTTAATCAATACATGTATCAATGCAGCCGATAGCCCTTTCTTTGATTTGTTGATAAAGTCGAAGGGGAACAGTCCCGATTTTACAAAGCTTCTATCAACTCACTCTGCCTGTCTGTCTGTCTGGTCAAAAGTTTGAATACGTTATTTCTCCCACACCCATTCTCGGATCAAGTTGAAACTTAACACAATTATTTATTTTACCTAACTAAAAATGAATAAATTTAAAAAATAGCCAATTAGACATTTATTTATTGGTAATTACTTATTTTGTTTGATCTCAAAGATTATAGAACTTTGTAGGTGTAAGAAAAGAATTGTTCCCCTTAGCTATATATATTGTTTAAAAAAAAGATTTTCTATGTTTGGTTTGTTTGAGTTACACAAGAATTATGTGTCATTCAATGACTTGAGCAATACATATTTGAAATACATGTACAATGTGTCTTTGAATTATATGTATTATAATTCAATTATATGATCAAAGTTTATTTGGGTTACAAGATCATAATGTATTAGTAATTAGTCTATTTAAATTGCACAAAAATACAACATCGTCATTGTATAATTAGAGAGTGTATGGTTTATTGTGATCAGAAAATGTTTTTTGTTTCAGAAAATGAGTCAGAACTTGAGTGACGCAGCTGAGTCATTGAATGACTCTTTAGACGCCAGTAGGTGCAAGTATTATCACAAGTCAGACTTGATGGTCCAGTGTTACTATGACGACGAGGTAGGTTTGGTTCTGGGGACTAACTACACAATCGCAGTTACAAGGTTTCACTCGCAGAACTTTACCAGTGATTCTCAAGCTTTTATCCTCAGTATTTCTTTAGTAGAAATATTTCTATTTCTAGATCTCAAAGTCACACAGGAAGTGAAACGTAGCTTGTTCTACAAACGTCCTCGCCTAAAGCATTTCTTCTGAAATCTCCCTCAATCCGGTCCTCTAAATAGTCTCAGGAGTACACTACTCAAGGTTGAAAAACTCTGGGTCATTGGAACAACGATGATTTGATTAAGATTCTCTAATTTAATGTCGAGATAGTTCTGGCTAATGCAAACAAAAAGTGGTATCCATGAAGCAACTAAACTTGTTCAACATTTGGTCTCAGAAACTGAGCAACATCAAACTTCTTGAAACTTTCTATTTGTCGAGGGTTTTTTTTTCTAATAAAGACATAGAAGAAATTGATTCAATAGAAAATTATTTTGGCGATCAAGCATTTTCAGTTGACTCTACATGGTGACTAGCTTCAGTTGACTCTACATAGTGACTAGTTTCAGTAGACTCTACATGGTGACTAGTTTCAGTTGACTCTACATGGTGACTAGCTTCAGTTGACTCTACATAGTGACTAGTTTCAGTAGACTCTACATGGTGACTAGTTTCAGTTGACTCTACATGGTGACTAGTTTCAGTAGACTCTACATGGTGACTAGTTTCAGTAGACTCTACATGGTGACTAGTTTCAGTAGACTCTACATGGTGACTAGTTTCAGTTGACTCTACATGGTGACTAGTTTATTACTAAGCGTTGTTGGACATCATAAAATGCTAAATCAGAAACTCGTGTAGCCAGGACATTACGGCGGGTTCAAAGGAACGGAAGGTTACTACGTACAAAAGTGTGTCTAATACCATCTCTTGGTGGTGTTATCAAGGGCATACTAGTCATGATCTATTTTATGAAACAGATTGTTAGAGACAGGATCTCTGTTCTATTGAATCCTAATAACATTTTCCCCTTGGCCCCGTCGGAAATAAAGGGTTGATTTCCTCGGAAGTTCAGCTCGGGCAAGGCAAGAAGTGGCCGGTATTAAACTGTCTCAATAGATCAGGAAAATAAACCAGCTATAAAATATTATTCCTACTTATGAATAGAAAGATAAATACCGCCGTGAGCTGATGCCGTGTTATACCGTAAGAGATTTGGTTGAATTTTTTTTTTTTTGCTGTAATGCCACAGTCATATTCTGAAGTCTGTAAAAAATAAATATATTTTTTTCTCAATTATCTTTTTTTTTTAAAGGATCAAATTAAAATCTTTAGAAGACTTGGGCTGTTTTTATTTTGTATCTATATATTGTATCTTTTACACAAGTTTACATGTGTTACCCCATGCAGTTACCTGTTACCCCATGCAGTTACCAGATCAAGATGTTCAATAACTGGCTAGGGATACTTTGTAAATCACTTGACAAGAATACTTTGTAAATCTCTGGATAAGGATACTAAGTAAATCACTGGGTAAGGGTACTTAGTAAATCACTAGGTACTTAGTATATGAGTATGAACGAGTGGGAGTACTCTAACTGATAGCAGTAATCACGGGCGGATCTTTAAAAGACAAACAAGCAAAGGAAAAAATTTACTTTTTAAAACAAAGCTTATCTTAGTGAAAGAACCGCTAATTATTGCCATTTATCCAAAAATGCAGGGTTTAGCTCCCTTTCTGTCATATAAAACAAAGTTAATTAATTAGTATTAATTGATTAAGTATTCGGTTAATTTTTGAATTGATTGTGTATTGTCATCCACTATGAATAATTATGCAAACTCTCAACTTCATCCGAGAATGGGCAGAATTAGAAGAAAATGGATTAAATCCATATATACATCCTCATCTCTCATTCCGTATTAATTATTCCCCTTATTTCGATAGCAGACAAAATAATTAATCGCCAATAATTAATTATATAATTGTTTACTTTTTTTTGATTGATTAGTGTCTTGCCAGGTACAATGAATAATTGTGCAAGGTTTGAACTTGATATGAGAATGGGAAACGGGAGATATATATGTGGCTGTACTGCCATCTGGCAAATAGAGTGAGCTTATATAAGCTTTGTAAAAATGTTACAGTAACTTGTTAGAGGTCATAGGTAGAGAGGAAGGAATATTCAGAAATTCTGAAACTCGCTTGATTGCATGGCCAATGGCCAGTTCTGCATGGACGATTTACCAAGATGTACCGATAATGGAAAAATCACTTTGATTCTTCTTTGAAACAACGACGTGAATGTGTAAACAGTGTAATATGTATGTATTCTAATACAGGAGCTAATTCAAGTAGTAAAAATTAATTTATTTGATATGTTTATTTACAGCATGTTATTGAATACAATATTATGCTATATTCAATAATATACAATAATATGCAACACACAATATTATGCAATATACAATATTATGCAATATACACTATTATGCAATATACAATATTATGCAATATGCACTATTATGCAAGATACACTATTATGTAATGTACACTATTATGCAATATACACTATTATGTAATATACACTATTATGTAATACCACTTTCTTGCTGCTGATTTCATCATGTGAGCGTGTTTCATATTTCAGCACCTGCTTCGAGAAATCTACGCCTTTATAGAGCTGACCAATTTAGAATGGGTCATCACAGTCATTTACGCTCTGGTCTTCATCACCGGGGTGGTAGGAAACTTTCTTGTAGGCTACGCCGTGTGGAGAAACAAGTACCTCAGGACTATCACAAACTTCTTCCTGACTAACTTGGCGGTAGCGGATTTTTTGACCATCGTCTTTTGTTTGCCGCCTAGTTTCGCTCAGACCATTCTGGAGACATGGTTCCTTGGGAATACTATGTGCAAGATGGTGTCCTACTTGCAGGTGAGTTTTTGTGCCAACGTAGAGAGTTGATTGGAGAGCACGTCGCCATGTAGCGAGCTTGTTGGAAGTCCTCCACCCTTCACGTCTCCATCTTCCTGTTTCTGTCAAGGTCTTTCTGTCCTATCATGTGACTTTCTCCTAAAAGCAGTCATTTCATCCTTTCATAGTACGTTACTCCTGCCATATCCATGTCGTGTATTTCATTACAACAATGTACACTACTTTTTCTGTTCTTGTAAACACTTTGTTTACGAAATAAAAAAACAACTTTTGATTGGTCCCAAAGTTTCAGAATCTTGACACTGCTATGAATTTCATCGATTCCCATTCCTTCTGTTACTTCCGGATTGAGCCAAGGGGTCGTCATAAGTATCCTGTTGACAAGTTTCTTACTTCCCTTTCAATCTTCTACTGTCTCCTAGGATCTCTCGAAAAACTCCCCAACCCCCTTTTAAATATTCTTTGTTTCTTTGACAATTTGTTGTTTTAAAAATGTTCTTTTTTTTATCTTTTCAACCAATAAATCCTATTTCTATTAAGCAAATTGAAATAGAACTGAGGGGGTGGTACAAGACATTGAACAAAATTAGTAACTTACAAACTGTTGGTACAATAACAAAAGATGAAGCTATGTGTCAGGGGGAGGTATGGCGAGAATGGAAAGGTTATTTTGATCCCCTTGTGTGAACTGAATTGTTTAGTCTTTCGTTGAATGTGCGAGAGATTGTGTGTTAAGTTAGTAAGGTCTTCTTCCCGGTCCAGTGTTTTAAGTTAGTGAGGTCTTGTTCCCGGTCCAGTGTGTTAAGTTAGTGAGGTCTTGTTCCCGGTCCAGTGTGTTAAGTTAGTGAGGTCTTGTTCCCGGTCCAGTGTGTTAAGTTAGTGAGGTCTTGTTCCCGGTCCAGGAAGGTTGGACGTTGCTTCCTGGACTGGTGTTTGTATATGTATATTTCATGAAAGTTGATGGATTAGTGATTGTTGAATAATGATATTTGAGAGTTGATTTCATTATGCGCTTATTGAATATGAAAGTATTATTCGTATTTCAATGGATATCTATAGTTGGAGTTTAAGTGTATCTAGTAGTAATTGTTCTTATTTGAGTAACAAAGCAAGTATTAATTAAGTGTAATTGAGTAATCAAGTAAACCCCTAACGAGCATAAGGTGCCAAGCCAAGCCAAACCAAACCAAGCACAGAAAAGAACCCCTGACACCAAGAATGGTGTTGTGACGTAGTACTTTTGCAGTTATAACCATGTCTGTTTTATTTCTACTCATGCTGTCACATGACTTCACAATTTCACTCATACTGTCACATGACTCCACAATTTCACTCATACTTTCACACGACTCCACAATTCACTCATAATGTCACATGACTACACAATTTCTCGTATCTACATAGAAAAAAACAAAACAATTAAAGCTCTTGCTATTTAGCGGGACTATGTTCATTATTATTTCTCAATATGTATCCTACTTATAATTATAGCTAAAAGGTATTAAACACTTCATTATTCTTACCAAGCCTTGCACAACTCAAATGTGTGTGTGTTTGTTGTGGACTCTCTATAGTGTCAGTCCTGTTTGCTCTACGTCTGCAGGACCCGGACACGTTGAAAGCTAAATCTGAACGTTAACGAATTGTACACCATCACTTCCTGTTGTTGTTTTTTCTTTTTGATTAATTTTTTATATTTTTCTCATTTGATTTAATTCCTATTTTAATTTTACTAGACAAATAGAAAGAATGGTTTCTGTTACAGTCACAGGTTAATTTAAATTTAATGAAATTCTAAACTTGACCGACATCTAATATTCTCATCACACTTAACTTCTGAGTGAAGACATGTGTCCACATTTGTAGTATAACTGATATAGTAGAGCTTATGCTCTGAAAACTGTAGAACTATGAAGTACAAAAGAGTGGTCCAACCAATCTAACATAACTTTTGTTTTGAATTTAAAGTAGGGTCAGACTTTTAGTAAACAACACCCATGAACAAGACCCTAGTTTTATTACACAACAGCCGTGACCCTAGTTTTATTACACAACAGCCGTGACCCTAGTTTTATTACACAACAGCCGTGACCCTAGTTTTATTACACAACAGCCGTGACCCTAGTTTTATTACACAACAGCCGTGACCCTAGTTTTATTACACAACAGCCGTGACCCTAGTTTTATTACACAACAGCCGTGACCCTAGTTTTATTACACAACAGCCGTGACCCTAGTTTTATAACACAACAGCCGTGACCCTAGTTTTATTACACAACAGCCGTGACCCTAGTTTTATTACACAGCAGCCGTGACCCTAGTTTTATTACACAACAGCCGTGACCCTAGTTTTATTACACAGCAGCCGTGACCCTAGTTTTATTACACAACAGCCGTGACCCTAGTTTTATTACACAGCAGCCGTGACCCTAGTTTTATTACACAACATCCGTGACCCTAGTTTTATTACACAGCAGCCGTGACCCTAGTTTTATTACACAACATCCGTGACCCTAGTTTTATTACACAGCAGCCGTGACCCTAGTTTTATTACACAACAGCCGTGACCCTAGTTTTATAACACATCAGCCGTGACCCTAGTTTTATAACACAACAGCCGTGACCCTAGCTTTATTACACAGCAGCCGTGACCCTAGTTTTATTACACAAAAGCCGTGACCCTAGTTTTATTACACAACAGCCGTGACCATAGTTTTATTACACAGCAGCCGTGACACTAGTTTTATTACACAACATCCGTGACCCTAGTTTTATTACACAGCAGCCGTGACCCTAGTTTTATTACACAACATCCGTGACCCTAGTTTTATTACACAGCAGCCGTGACACTAGTTTTATTACACAACATCCGTGACCCTAGTTTTATTACACAGCAGCCGTGACCCTAGTTTTATTACACAACATCCGTGACCCTAGTTTTATTACACAGCAGCCGTGACCCTAGTTTTATTACACAACAGCCGTGACCCTAGTTTTATAACACATCAGCCGTGACCCTAGTTTTATAACACAACAGCCGTGACCCTAGTTTTATTACACAACAGCCGTGACCCTAGTTTTATTACACAACAGCCGTGACCCTAGTTTTATTACACAACAGCCGTGACCCTAGTTTTATAACACATCAGCCGTGACCCTAGTTTTATTACACAGCAGCCGTGACCCTAGTTTTATTACACAACAGCCGTGACCCTAGTTTTATAACACATCAGCAGTGACCCTAGTTTTATAACACAACAGCCGTGACCCTAGTTTTATAACACATCAGCCGTGACCCTAGTTTTATAACACAACAGCCGTGACCCTAGTTTTATTACACAACAGCCTTGACCCTAGTTTTATTACACAACAGCCGTGACCCTAGTTTTATTACACAACAGCCGTGACCCTAGTTTTATTACACAACAGCCGTGACCCTAGTTTTCCTACATTCGTCTGTCCCTCTTCTCCCCCAACAATTGAGTTTGTCAACAATTACAAAATGTTCATTTACAAATCAATTCCGTCCCATGATTCTGTCCTTTGTTTGATGTACACATTGATACCATGAACTCTACTTGATCTATCATTGAGAGCTGAAGAGTTTTCTTTTTTCTACAGAAACTTGGATTGGATGCATTCACATTTTTATTTATCTACTATTCGATTAAAATAAAAAAAAAAATTTTAGCACGATTACCACTTCATAGTGTTTCCTTGTGACCAAATGTCCAATGAACATTGAAAGCTTCTTCCAAACATTTCAATTCCCTAATTTAAAACAAGTGTTCGTGGAATTAGAACATAAGAAATATTCATAACACGCTGAACTTTTTGTACGAAATGAAACTATTGGATGAATAGTAAACTTGCTACTTTACACTGCTTATATGCATCACACAATCTAGATCACTAAGATGGCGTAATATGAGCCTAAGCATTTTTAAGTGCTACTAGAGATTGAAATGTCATCGATTCTTCAATTCACTTAAATGTTTGCTTCTAATTTTTTGGAAAGCGTATGTCAAATGGTATCTTGGCATCAGTTCAACAAGACTTTCCACCAATTGTAGATTAATGTCCTAGGTTGTCTCCCATCTCTGGCCAAAGTCAACGGAATGCTTTACATTCTGAGATGTTAAGCTTTAAAAAGAAAATGGCCAGCAGTCTTCAATGTGACCTTCATGTTGGCCATGACGATTTACGACTTCAGGATTTCCATTCAATTTCGTCAGATCAAACTCGTTTCCAAATGATCAGACAGAGAAGGGGGACATAACTGGGGCAATTATACCAAAAGTGACCTAATGATCTTCCCCTGGCAACTCCAAGGTTGTACAACTCCAAACTGGCTTGATAGATCTGGTGCCCATGAAACCCAACAAAGGGGGTGTTAACAGAACTGAGGGAAAGAACAATAGCCCAGACTAGTAATGGTTAGGAGCAGTTCAGTCTTCTCTTGAAACTTGATCAAAGCCCAGGCAAATAGACACAGACAGGAACACATTTATGTAAGCCTTAGAGACCATCATCTGTAGGATGTAGTCACTCATACGACATTTGTATTTCCTTCAAATAGTGCATGTTGATATATATATACACATAGACACACAAGTTGTGAATTCACATTTATCCACTTCTTTGTTGCACATCTCTTGTATCAGTTGTATCAGTTGTATCAGTTGTATCAGTTGTATCACTTGTATCAATTGTATCACGTGTATCACTTGTATCAGTTGTATCACTTGTATCACTTGTATCACTTGTATCAGTTGTATCACTTTTATCAGTTGTATCACTTGTATCAATTGTATCAGTTGTATCAGTTGTATCGCTTGTATCACTTTTATCACTTGTATCACTTGTATCACTTGTATCAGTTAAATCACTTGTATCAGTTGTATCACTTGTATCAGTTGTATCACTTGTATCACTTGTATCAGTTGTATCACTTTTATCAGTTGTATCACTTGTATCAATTGTATCAGTTGTATCAGTTGTATCGCTTGTATCACTTTTATCACTTGTATCACTTGTATCAGTTAAATCACTTGTATCAGTTGTATCAGTTGTATCACTTGTATCAGTTGTATCACTTGTATCAATTGTATCAGTTGTATCACTTGTATCAGTTGTATCACTAGTATCACTTGTATTAGTTGTATCACTTGTATCAGTTGTATCACTTGTATCAGTTGTATCAGTTTTATCACTTGTATCACTTGTATCCGTTGTATCAGTTGTATCACTTGTATCAGTTGTATCAGTTGTATCACTTGTATCAGTTGTATCACTTGTATCACTTGTATCCGTTGTATCAGTTGTATCAGTTGTATCAGTTGTATGTATAATTAAAAGGTACATATGTATTTAAAACTTTTCTCCCTTGATAAACTGTAGTTAAGCAAATTGTTATACATAGTAATATTGATCAGTATTTAATCAGGGTATTAAACGACAATGTCACGTCAATGTCACGATGTCCAACTTTATGTGTTTCTCACTTAACTGCAAAACAGTTTCGAAAAAATAATCACCGGAGTTAAGGAAGGAAATAAAGACTTCTATCTGAATTCGTTTGAACACACTATAAAGGCAAACGTGAACGTTTCTTCCAGTACAATAGACTCATAGAATGTATACTATTGACATAAGTGACTACTGGATTAACAGCCTTTACTTAGTTCTTCAAACTTGATATACTTCTAGAAAAGTTCTAGAAATCTCTACCTTATTTTTTCAGAATCTTGACACCGATTTTTTTGTACAAACTTACCCTGAGTCTCTGGAGTCTGAGACTATTTGTTATAGAAAGTCCTGAACACTGACCTGCAATGTCACAACCTGTGGGCAGTTTAGACAAATATACACATTACTATACCGAAAGTTGTACTGGTAGAAATACAGATTCTGATCAAGTAATACTCTTTTTGTTTATATTTCAGACTAAATGCACTATTTCTAAGGTCGCTCATCTCCCTCTCATTCTCCCTCCCTCGAATCACTTTAAGGATTACGTCACTTCTGAAACATAACTTTGTTGGCTAATACAGCAGAATCGCATCAAGTAAATACGCATACACAAACATAGCAAGAAACAGACGAGCCGACAGATTCACTCCCCAATCTCTGGACAGGATCAATGTACGTCTGCAGCACTCAGTCGAGTCTCAGCCAATCAAAGGCCAACACCAAAAGTTGCGCTGGTGCGATAAATTGCTTTTGCTTCCAAGGCTCTGAAATTAAGAAACCAAAAATATTCTATTGTGTCACTGTGCCTCTGTCTGTCTTCGTGTATGTCTGTCTGTCTGGAGATCTACGTGAGTGCGTGTGTATTTAAGGGGAGGAAAATGATACCGAAAGAATTTGTCTAAACGATAAACTATGTGTCTAAAATACACACGAGGCTACTGGGACGTACACAAATATTTAAAAAGTGCCTTCGATGAGAAATTGGACAAAACTGTCAACTGATAGAACTAAAACCTTAACCTTGGTTAGGCCAATAATAGAATATGCATCCACCGTGTGGGACCCCTCAACTCAAGAAAACATTAAGAAACTGGAACAAACACAAAATAGAGCAGTGAGATTCATAACAAACGAATATTCACATTTGACTAGGGTAACACCATTAATAAAATCACTAAATTTAGAAAGCCTTCAGGACAGAAGACTCAAAAGTAAAGTAGCAATTATACATAAAACACTGAACCATAATCTTCAAATACAAAAACAAAATTTAATAAAATACTCTGAAAGACACAAAAATAAAGGCACATTCCTCGTCCCATATGCTAGGACAAATTTGTACAAATACTCCTTCTTCCCTAGTGCTATTAGAGCATGGAATGGGTTGCCTGAGCTAGCCAGAAAAACCAGTGACTTGGCAGAATTTAAGTCATTGGTTAATATGCATGACTAAATGCATGACGCGTAGGACGTAATCATCTTCTTTTTTGAAGTAACGTCTGTATTATATAAGATAAGATAAGATAAAACAAGTGTGATTGAAAAGACATTTTAAAATAGCGAGTATTTAAGAAAAGAACGTTTTTGAACGAAAAAAACTGCCAGGACCTCAGAGATCAATAAATATTTTGTTAACAGCGAAAAGAACAGACAAGAAGAATGCCTGCTCTGAAGCAGCTATTTATTACTGACAAAACTGATGCCAAACATTAAAAAAGAATCTGTCTTCAAACTCTGTACCTGGTCACACGTCCAAAGAAGAATGACATTGACTTTCCTAGCTGACATATTGCTTACAACAACAGGTACTTTTTTTGAAAGGGGAAACGAGAGAGAGAGAGAGCAGGGAAGAAACATCAGAGGGAAAGAAACATGAAAAGAAATGATGGAAGCAAGGGACACAATTTTGATTCTCAAGTGAAAACAAAATGTTCTAGGCAGCGCTTACTAGACATAGTACAACATTTCAGACAAGGATATAACATAATAAAACGTTAAACTCAATAGCTTTAGACTGGCTAAACAGAAACCATATAAGACTGGCGCACAGATTTACATACAAACTTACCAATGGTCACTGAGACACAGTCTCACACTTACACACAAATAGCAAAAACAAAGTCACTTGTACGCTAAACAGTGACACACATGCACAGTGACACACACGGTCAAACATAGTTACACAATTAGGATGCTGCCCTAAGACTTCATATTCTAATCAGTTTTTCTCACTTCAGTAAAATAGAATTAAAATGTATGTGAATGAACAAAACAACAACAAGAAAAACAATTTGATAATTGTTATTGGCTATCGATCGATAGCTTTGAGTCCATGTGACCAATGAATGCTTGATGTTTTAAAAATAGACCAGAATTGTGAAAATTCAAGAAGCCAAAAAAAAAAAAAAAAAACAAAAAAAAAACATTTCTAAAGAAATTATTTGTCATAACATTTTAATAACAATACATATTCTTTTGACAAAGAAAACAATGCGAAAGTGCTTCTAAAGGTAGATCATCTAGGTTTAAACCAAGTGTAGAGTCTGGCTAGATCATCTAGGTTTAAACCAAGTGTAGAGTCTGGCTAGATCATCTAGGTTTAAACCAAGTGTAGAGTCTGGCTAGATCATCTAGGTTTAAACCAAGTGTACAGTCTGGCTAGATCATCTAGGTTTAAACCAAGTGTAGAGTCTGGCTAGATCATCTAGGTTTAAACCAAGTGTAGAGTCTGGCTAGATCATCTAGGTTTAAACCAAGTGAAGAGTCTGGCTAGATCATCTAGGTTTAAACCAAGTGTACAGTCTGGCTAGTACATCACCTGACATTTGCTAACTCTTTTTCCCTACTTCCAATTTTCCGCTCTTTTTACTTCTAAACGGAGAACGAGTTTCTGATAGCAGCGCCGCCTGTCGGCAACTACCTGCAGAAAAAAAAACAACTTTTTTTTATCTCCAAATCTCAAAAGTGAATTTTAGACTCGTGTCTGATTCTGATCTCCAGTTATCTGCTCTTGTTGCTTTTATGGTGTTACTCAAATTGTAAAGTAAATGTGTTGCCTTTATGGTGTTACTCAAATTGTAATGTAAATGTGTTCTCTTAAGAGAGAAAGTGGACCAGAAGATTGTACTGCTCACTATGAGTAGTGTAAAATCAAAAAATCTCTTATGATGTAGTTGTCTGACAATATCTTATCTTGTTAGATTTCTCTTATAGTCCCAGCTAAAACCAAGCACACGCTCTATACAGTTTCTTCAAGCTGATTACTTTGTGTATTGCGCTGGAACGTTAAAATTAAAATTAAGACTTTGACAAATCTTGAACCGTTTCTTAGTTAACTAGCACTAAATGAAAAGTCTCAAATCATTGACCAGGACAGACAAAAAGTGTATGTCTGGACGTACTTCGATAAAACTTGTTGAAAAGTAGGCGGCTTTCTCTCTCTCTCTCTATGGGTGACTTGTTTCAGTTGAGTTAACATCTTGGATCTTCCTATAAAACATTAAAATTGTATCTGAAGATAGTCGATAGGATGATTTAAACCTTTGCAATCTAAGAGATTTGTTTAGAAACTAAAGCAACAACAACAAAAATACAATAAATAAATACAATATCTCCGATGGTTGATAACAAATAAAAATAAACGCGAACTCAAAAGAAGCAACACAAAAAAAGTATGAACATATCCAATTCAAATAAATCCGATACACTCAAAAGAAAACATTCAACCTGCTGTGCTTTATAAATCAATTGAACGTTGGTTTTCTGCTGCATTAGAGAACGAAGCCAAAGATTGAAGCTTTAAAGAACAAAGCCAAGCCTTTCAAGTTGGAGGCCGCCAAATAAAAATCCTATCCACGAAGTACATTTGTAAAAATCTAATTAGAAACAGCTCTGTCCAGACTTTCTTCATCAGCTCCATGAGATAAGCAATTAGAGACGAAGTTTTGAACACACAAAACAAAAGGAGAGAGAGAGAGAGAGAGGTGGTTGAGACATCAACATGACAGAACATTCCTTGGTGCAGAAGTAATCACATGATTTTGTTTTCTTCTTCCAAAAATTAGGTCAGGCCCATTAGTTCGCATTGAAAAATAAATAATCCGAAGAAATAATCAGATTTTGGCTTCTTAAAGCGTTGAAATAAAATGGAATAACGGAACAAAATCTTAAGTTCCATTTTCAAGTGGTCTTTTTGTTCTTTTCATTTTTCTTGTGGAATGCGTGGGAATGGGAGGGAGGGGGGGCGCGTTTTAAACCCACACTCTAATGGTTGTGTAAAGTTTAGGTGAAAACGTATTCAAGTGAAACTGACTGTGTGAGATGGCATGTGTCCAGAAAACAGAACACTAATAATTGAAAGACAGACAGACAGACAGACAGATAGGTTGATAGATACCTCACGAAGATAGATAACACACAAAGAAACTTTCAATGATTTTTCGTAAACATACACACCATAAAACATCGGTCAGGGTTGTTGACCCATTATTTAAAACTATATCCTTCAAATATAAAACTGACATATACGTGTGAACTATAACCTTGAATATGCTTTTGAACTGTTACATCGACTATGTTCTTAAACAATAACCTTGAAAATGCTTTAGAACTATAAATTTGAATAGACTTTTGAACTATAACCTTTAATATGCGTTTGAGCTATGACCTTGAATAAGTTTTTGAACTATAACATTGAAGATGCTTTTGAACTTTAACCTTGGAAAATAAGTTTGCATTCTAAACTTGGAAGATTTGCATGAACTGTAACCATGTGATCCATACACGCTTGAACTAGAAACTAACATTATGGTCATTATTTTCTTTCCCTATCTTCTTGTAGATGATAAAGACCTCTCATGGTCCAAGCGTTTTTTGTTGTCAGTTTGACATAAGTTGATTGTATACTTCTCTATAACGTTGTGGACCCATCATTCAGCAGACTATATTATTATGTTTTATTGTATAACGGGAATGAATGGCTACGTAGTACACCATAATACATTAATATGAATGTTACATGCCGCATGGCCCTTCAAACAGTCTGAAAGGTTATTGTTAAAAGAAAAGACTTTGGCATTCTGACTCGAGCATGGACCTCCATTAGAATCTTCAATCAAAGGCTTAATGGCCAGCGAGTGGCGTGTGTCAGGTCTGATTGGATGATTTATGCAGCACCTGCGTGGCCAGCATTAGACTACACCAAAGGGAAACAATCCAGCTCTATGAATGATTGGGGAGAGAACTATTGGAATATTGGCTAGATGGAATGAATGGAGGGAAAATACTTTTTTTTAAAATTCTTTCGTCACGTGATCTACTGATGTCTAGACTTTAGGGTCTCAATTGTATTTGTGTGTGCCTTTAAAAAAAACACGAACTATTGTAAAAGAAATAGCCAGGGACAGACTCGTTATGGCTGTTACACTTGGTATAAATATAGAGGATATTCCTCTCGGTATGTAACTATACAGTATATAATTTAATGTTTCACTCGATTTACATTCATTATCATTCCGTAAGCATAATGACTGATATTGGAAGCTCCTTATTTAGCCAGGTGCACACATGGGTTTAGTTCTACGTTCAATCTATTCAAGGGATTCCTTCTTAGTAGTCATATTTGCCTCTCTTTTTCAGTTTCACCTTGCTCTCTCTCTCTCTCTCTCTCTCTCTCTCTCTCTTTTTCTCTCTGGTGGATATGAAATATGCTAACATAAAATATTTATTATTAATAAGCGTATTGTGCCGTTCTGTTCATCCTTAAACTGATATATCAAGAATGTTTAGTGAAAGTTGATGTATATGACCTAATTTGAGCAAATGAATCTAATTTAAATCTAGGCCTAAACTATTGTAGACCTATCCTTTCAAATCTTTAGGTCGCATTCGTTGGGTGTAGGTCAACAGCCAACAATAGTTCAGGGTGTTTAGTCATAAACTAGGCTACTATGGAATACATATTTCGTATATTCTAGGTCTAGATCTGCATACAATTTTAATTAAAATATTTTTTTACTAATTAGATTTATGAAAAGGAATATTGTCAGCTATACACAGATCTAAGTAAGTTGGCCTTTGTCTATAAACTATAAACATTAGAGTTCATGATTGGTAGTAGATGTAGGTCTAGATTTAGATTGACATCTATTATAATAGTAGATCTACAGCTATTACGATGGTATCTAGACTGTAGATCTGTCTAAATATATATACAAGCAAATGTTTTAATTTAAAAAATGGATTTAGGTCGATTAGCTATTTTAATAGCTCCATTCGTATTATAATGTTTTTACATTCACGTATACTTATAATATTATTATTTTGTTTAAATGTTTCTAATACACTATATCAGTGACTATATCAGTGATGCGCAAATAAAGGGCCGCAGTGAATAGGCCTATATATCTCTTAAACAATTGTAGCCTTATGGGGTATTATTTCAAGCCTGCATTGATTTACAAGTCACTGACTAAGCGGTTGATGTGAAAGAGAAAAAAAAAGCTCCAATTTCAGCCTACAAGACTTGAATTTTAAAATTACATAGAGAAGAATTCTGTTTTTTAAAGTGCCCGGTAAGGTCAGATTAAATTTGAAATAATTCTGTGTGTGGGAGTGGTGTCCCTTGTAAGTGAAAAAAAAATGTGTCAACAACATGGCGCCTAGAGAAACTGAAGAAATTGAAATGAACTCGGAAAGAAAAAGAAAAACTAAATTAAAAAAAAAAGAAAGGATTACATAGGTGTATGTTTTGTTAAAGCAAGTCAGAGTGCTCACCTATACATAAAGCTTTATTCTTTAGTGTTGATAGCATGATCTTAATTCCATAGTGTAAATCTGTCTTTCTGAAATATTTCCATTAATGGAAAACTTCGCACATTCTGGGAGCTTAGCGGAACACTTGCTTATTTTTTACAAAGTTTTTATCAACTCACTCTGTCTGTCTGTCTGTCTGTCTGTCTGGTACAAATTTTGAACTCCTTATTCCTCCCACTTTCCAATTTCGGATCAAGTTGATACATTGCACAACTATTCATTCTTTTCCCTAACAAGACATGAATTAAAATGTAAAAAAAATTACCATTTATTGTTTTATCGATTAGGCGTAATTAATCTATTTTGTTGTGTACCGAGACAGTCATGGCATGGCCTAAATTGTGCCGATGTGCCTAAACTCAAACAGAGACAGTCACGACATGGCCTAAATTGTGCCTAAACTTTTAGGTTGGATTAACATCAAATTTGTTTAATTAAATCGTACTAGTCGACCCACCGCATAGCATACGCCGCTATTTTGCAGGGCCGGCCTTAGGTCACTGCAACCTATGCGACCGCAATGGGCCACGCACTTTCATAGGACCCGCGCTAATTCTAGGTGTAAATTATTAAATTAAACCATTTTATAACTTATAACAGATTTCCCGCGACAGCCTGATTAACCAGGAGCTCCCGGAAATCTCCTGATATTGCAAAATATACGAAAAAGTCCTGGAAATCTCCGAAAATTATTATAATCTTTTGAAAACATACAAATCTCCTGAAATCTATAGAAAAACAATTGTCATTTAGGGGTATCATTCAATATTGAAAACGCCAATCCTACGCGCGATAAAAAAGGCATTATGCAATACCCGTAATTGTGAAATACTGGTGAAAGAAGCTTCTCGCGCCTCAAACTAATGAAGAATTTCTTGAGGTCAACAATTCTCGTAGATAGATTGAAACATTTGGTAATTCTTGCTATTGATTGTGATCTATGTAAGAAACATAATTTTTATTATATACTGCATGACTTTGCTACACGCAAGGCTCGTAAACCAGTTCTGTACGTAGTAAAGAATGAATAAAATACAAAGAGGAATGTATTTTCTACTACAAACTCTTAAATTTCACTTATTATCCGTATCCCTACCCAAACTTGGCCCCGCGAAATCTGTTTCGTATAGGGCCCCACAACGGTTGAGTCTGACCTGCTATTTAGTGATAGGTAAATACAAAGTAGATAACCTGTTTACCCCCCCCCCTCTTTTTTTTTCGCCGCTTAAGTTACGTGGGTAGAAATAAATAACTCTAGTCCGACTTGTAGAACTAAAAGAGTGATCTTTTCTTTACCTCTCAGGTGTTCAAACTGTTGAGCCATGTAGAGAATTATATATATATAGATTCTGTATTGAACATTAGTGTTTATTTTCAAGGGTAAAACGATTAAAAAGTGCAGACGTTTAGCAATAAACTCGAATGACTTTGATGGTATTGTGACCTTGAATTTCTTGAATCAGGCATGAGATTGGTCAGCTCAATTGTAACATCTGGTGCCAGGCTTGTTTCTATGCTCTCCCTTTGTTGCGACAAATTAGAAAATCCTTCTTCAAAAGAAATAGGTTGTAGGAAACTGAATGAAAATAATGAGAAACTCGTTTTAAAAGTATTGTGGTACTCTTCAGAACAACTTGACCAGAAATCATTTCATAGTTGATCTTTTTGTAGCTTTGTTTTAGATTAGAGTCGAAATCTTGATCAGCTCAAAGTGTGTTATATAATTTGTTTCCGTAACTGAGAAGAGATGGAGGTGCGGTGGACGAGCGGTAAAGCTTCTGAACCGGGGGTCTCAGGCTCGAATCCTGGCAGGACTGTGATTTTTAATTTCAGGATCTTTGGGTGCCTCTAAGAGTCCACCCTGCTCTAATGGGTACCTGACATTAGTTGGGGAAAAGGTTGATCGTTGTGCTAGCCACATGACACCCTCGTTAACAGTAGGCCACAGAAACAGATGACCTTTACATCATCTGCCCTATAGAACAAGATCTGAAAGGGTAACTTGAATTTACTGAGAAGAGATAGTAATTTTTTTTCTGCCCTTACTTACGAATCAATTCACTTGTACTACTTGTCTAGTACTCCAATAGTTGGTAAAACACATGTTCAGACCTAGATATAAGCTCAATTACCAAAGTTGACATGAAATGCCAGAGTAAGTTGACTACCAAAGATAGCGAAAAATCCGAAGTAAAAATTAGCTACCAAAGTTGACATGAAATCCCGAAGTAACTGTACTACCAAAGTTGACAGAAAGTCTCAACGTCAATTTACTCTACTCGAGGTTGTAACACATGCGTAGAAAGCCAATGAAATATGTTTTGTGTGGGTGTGTGGTTTCAACAGTTACGAACCTTTAAGCCACATTTTATTTTCTTTAAGTTGGGAGAGAAAACAAAACTTGACCCAAGGATTGTAATGGCAGTCACGGCTGTAGTTATTGACCCTTTCTCTCTCGCGCCCTGTACCCCACCTTCTCGCGCTCTTCCATCGCTTCCAGGTCCACTATAACGGTGATAAGAATGGACGGCTCTCAGGGCGAACTTAATTGTGTTATTTCGTGCACAGTTTTGCTTTCAGCCCTCGCCCGTTAGACACAGAATAAACCATCAAAGCTGACAGTGGACTTTGGTTCCAGATATGCCTTTTCTTTAAGGACTTCACCTTGGTGACTTTGTTTCAAGATATGCCTTTTCTTTAAGTACTTTACCTTGGTGTCTTTGTTTCAAGATATGCCTTTTCTTTAAGTACTTTACCTTGGTGTCTTTGTTTCAAGATATGCCTTTTCTTTTAGTACTTTACCTTGGTGACTTTGTTTCAAGATATGCCTTTTCTTTAAGGACTTCACCTTGGTGACTTTGTTTCAAGATATGCCTTTTCTTTTAGTACTTTACCTTGATGACTTTGTTTTAAGATATGCCTTTTCTTTTAGTACTTTAGATTAGTGACTTAGCTTCAAGATATACCTTTTCTTTTAGTACTTTACCTTGGTGACTTAGCTTCAAGATATGCCTTTTAGTACTTTACCTTGGTGACAGCTTCAAGATATGCCTTTTCTTTTAGTACTTTACCTTGGTGACTTAGCTTCAAGATATGCCTTTTCTTTTAGTACTTTACCTTGGTGACTTTGTTTTAAGATATGCCTTTTCTTTTAGTACTTTACCTTGATGACTTTGTTTTAAGATATGCCTTTTCTTTTAGTACTTTACCTTGGTGACTTAGCTTCAAGATATGCCTTTTAGTACTTTACCTTGGTGACTTAGCTTCAAGATATGCCTTTAAGTACTTTACCTTGGTGACTTTGGTTCCAGATATGCCTTTTCTTTTAGTACTTCACCTTGGTGACTTTGGTTTTAGATATGCCTTTTCTTTAAGGACTTCACCTTGGTGACTTTGTTTCAAGATATGCCTTTTCTTTAAGTACTTTACCTTGGTGTCTTTGTTTCAAGATATGCCTTTTCTTTAAGTACTTTACCTTGGTGTCTTTGTTTCAAGATATGCCTTTTCTTTTAGTACTTTACCTTGGTGACTTTGTTTCAAGATATGCCTTTTCTTTAAGGACTTCACCTTGGTGACTTTGTTTCAAGATATGCCTTTTCTTTTAGTACTTTACCTTGATGACTTTGTTTTAAGATATGCCTTTTCTTTTAGTACTTTAGATTAGTGACTTAGCTTCAAGATATACCTTTTCTTTTAGTACTTTACCTTGGTGTCTTAGCTTCAAGATATGCCTTTTAGTACTTTACCTTGGTGACAGCTTCAAGATATGCCTTTTCTTTTAGTACTTTACCTTGGTGACTTAGCTTCAAGATATGCCTTTTCTTTTAGTACTTTACCTTGGTGACTTTGTTTTAAGATATGCCTTTTCTTTTAGTACTTTACCTTGATGACTTTGTTTTAAGATATGCCTTTTCTTTTAGTACTTTACCTTGGTGACTTAGCTTCAAGATATGCCTTTTAGTACTTTACCTTGGTGACTTAGCTTCAAGATATGCCTTTTAGTACTTTACCTTGGTGACTTTGGTTCCAGATATGCCTTTTCTTTTAGTACTTCACCTTGGTGACTTTGGTTTTAGATATGCCTTTTCTTTAAGGACTTCACCTTGGTGACTTTGGTTCAAGATATGCCTTTTCTTTAAAGACTTCACCTTGGTGACTTTGGTTCCAGATATGCCTTTTCTTTTAGTATTCCACCTTGGTGCGGGGTAGCTTTTGTGTGTGTGGTTGAGTGTATGAATGGGGTCACCTTTGCAGTTTGCTGACCCCTGCATTGAATGAGCTGTCCCTGCAGAGAGTTGACGAGTGCAGTGAGTTGACCCCTGCAGTGAATGATTGAGGTGACCCCGCCAGTGAATAGTGAAATTTACAGTGAGTAAGTTGGTCCATGCAGTGAATTGGTCCATGCAATAAGTTTACCCATGCAGTGAGTGAGGCGACCTCTACATTTGATACGTTGACCATTTGAATGCGTGAGATGACACCTGCAGTTAGCGAGTTGACCCATGAAGTGATTTAGGTGACCTCAGCAGTGAGTGGACACCGGCTGGAAAATGAACTAACCCCTGCAGTGACTGGGTTAAATCCGGCAGAGATTGAGTGAATATTTTGTATTTTTTAAATCTCATATCACCTAAATAAAAATATCATTTCTTAATTAAGAGAGCTGCACAATAAGGAAATAGTCAATTTTGAAAATATTGATTTTTTAAAAATTTGTTATATTGAAAAATTAAATACTATGCAAAGTTTTAATAAAACGTTTAAATATCTACTATTCTCTATAACTTTAATTTGCCTTTGAATGGGAGAGATATACAAAAAGAGACTATATTCGGATCAAAACTTTTGAAAGTATATTAAAGCATGAAAACAGAATTGCAAATCAAATCGATCTGGCTATCAAGTTAAAGCTTTTTTTTGTGTGTTCTGAACCAGATTTTAACATTTGTCTCTTGCGCTGTTAATAACCTTCACAACCTTAATACCGCTGTAAGTGTTACCAATTTGGTGACATTTATAGGTTACTTTAGGGGAATCCCCTGCAAAATATATTTACTGTAAATACATAAAATGTGTATACGTAGACTAACCTTTCGATACATAAAATTGTCATATATGAAATGAGGTATAAACAGATACTTTTATTAGGAATCATAACATAGCTATAAGATAGTTACTTGTGTGTACGTTGATCTTGTTAGATTTTGGTTTAACCAAACACTTTACGGAAAGTTACAACTATTATATCGTTTAATTTATATTGACTTTTTGTTTGAAGTCACGTGATGACATTATTACTGTATTTCGTTCTCTTCTCCCCCCCCCTCCTCGTTATATTTTATCATGGCAAAATCATAAGAGTCTAGATGTAAACACACTCAGCAATGTCAGTTGAGCGTTTCAATCTAGCCCAATAAATATTGACATAACTAAACAAACATGATACCAGCCACAGAATGTAACATAATCTTGCTTTTTATTTCTTTGAGTTGGTTTCAGCGGTTGGATTCACAGACAACTTGTACACGTATTAGGGTCTTGTTCATTTGATTTGTATATTGAAGGATGTTTTAACTTTCTACAGTTAAAATATAGATCTGTGTACCATTTGATTATCAAGGGATCATTAATCTTCACGCATGAAGTAAAACTTATGTTCTTTGTTTTCATTTGCTTATCTCCAGTACTTTGTGAACGTAGACTAATTGTTGACTCAGTGCATCAAATAAGATTATTAATAGGTGTCAATTATTTAAGAACCGTGTATCAAAGGCAAAGTTCTCAGAGCTTTGGGTAATACTCTATTAATATGTAGGCCGCTGCGAAGTATAATACTGATTGATGTGAACCACTAATTGATGTGAACCACTAATTGATGTGAACCACTAATGGACCTGAACCATTTCATATAAAATCTTGTTTTTGAAGATGTGGTAAAATATATTCAGTAAGATGCGCATCCTTCGCTTTTTAAACGAAAATCAATGTCTTTGTTACCTTTTCTGTGCTAATAAACGTGCAAGGCGGACAGACATACTACAGAAATCAAATAGCGGCTTTACTTTGGCCGCTAAGAAAGAAAGACTAAATCTTGTTACAAAAAAAAGCTCATTCAAAAACATTACGTCAACTGGTTAGTCTGTCAAGGTTCTAGCGATGATATTTTTTTTTGGACAAATGCTGTTCTGATAAATCATCGAAACTTACTCGTTCATAAACCTTCTCGCAGGTCAAAGGTCATCCACTCCAAGTGTATTCCCCAATGAATTGACCTTGTTCATTTACCAAACATCTATCATCCACTCTATCGTCTTTACACCCTTCCTCTCCCACCCTTATCTTTTTTTGTTTTCTTTTTCCATGGCAGTTTTTTTTTTTTTTTTTACTGGCTGCATTATGCAAGCATTCAACACAAGACATGTATATGAGTGGTTCAACACAAGACATTTATATGAGTGGTTCAGCACTAGACTTGTATATGTGGTTCAACACAAGACATGTATATGAGTTGTTTAACCCAAGACATGTACATTAGTGGTTCAACACTATTCATGTATGTTTGTGGTTCAACACTAGACATGTATGTGTGTGGTTTAATGTTAGCCATATATGTGTGTGATTCAACACTTGACATGCATGTGTGTGGTTTAATAATAGACCTGTATGTATGTGGTTCAACACTTGACATTTATATGTGTGGTTTAATACTAGACATGTATGTGTATGGTTTAATACTAGACATTTATGTGTGTGGTTCAACACTTGACATGTATGTGTATGGTTTAATACTAGACATATGTGTGTGGTTCAACACTTGTCATGTATTTGTGACGTTCAACATTATACATGTTTGTGAGGTTCAACACTAGACATGTAGGCTATATGAGTGATTCAACACTAGACATGCATGTGTGTGGTTCAACACTACACATGTCAACTGTTTCTGTTATTAAGTGTAAATCTCCGTCTCTCCCTTTCTCTCCATGTTCCCTTTCCCCCCGTCTCGAGTAGTTCCCAGAAGTCCTCACCCACATCACTTCAATCACGTGGTGTAATAGTCCTAGGGTTCTCCCTCCATCTCCCTGCTCCCTAGAGATTGACTTCATTTGACCAGCAGAAGCATTACATCAAAGATAGACACTTTCATTTGTTGACTAGTAAACATTTTTGTTGACCTGTGACCTACCTTCCCCCTCCCACTCCCCACAACAACAACTACATAGTAAAAATGATTATGCACAAAAAAACATTTGCATTTGATATGTATGGATCGAGATATGTAGTGTGAACAAAGTACATACGTGTAAGCAAAGGACATGTATCAAGACTAGAAAGTGTATTTGTGATATAAAACCTCTAAGCCAGTCCAAGCTGATGCACATGGTCTTAACAAATAAAAGTGAAATTCTGGAACTGTTAGGGTACTAAAAGTCAAGTATTTAGAGTGACACTATTCATGGACAGTTATCTAACGTTAGAATTATATTAAAGTATCATTTCCGGAAAGTTGAACAAAATGATTTGTTAGGGTGGTTCTCAGTCTTTCACAGACAGACTCACATTATCAATGTAGTAGACTTGGACGAAGTGGACGGATTCTTTATGCAGGTGAAGCTCAGCAGATCACTAGTTGAGTTCAACTATTGGAAACTAAATCTACTGCTAGAGAAAAGAGTTGACAAGTTGCTGATTGAACAAACTGTTTCAATAAAAAGTCCATGAGCGTGACAAAGCTAAAGGACGAATACGACAAAAGTCTATAGATTATTTTGCTTTATTTTTTTTTAATTCCTCATCAATTCTTTGTCTGGTCAAAACCAAATGATATCTTTGGGAAAGTTTTACTAGTATTGGCCAAACTGGTTTAAAAAATTCTGGTTTGACAGTTCAAATTATTATTTTCTAAAGTTAAATTTAGTCTGGAGATCTAGACAATCTTAATTTTGAACACATCAAATATGTATCAGCCGTATTAGGCATGTCTTCATTTACTAACTTCATTGACGTGTGATTCTATAGGCCTATCAACAAACTAGAATCTTCCTAGATCCAGTAATCTAGTCTAGTTCTACTGTCTTTGAATGTTGCAATGTCTGGATCTGTATCACTAAACTAGAACTTGAGATCCTCTGAGTAGAATTAATACATGCGCTTTTTGGGGCTGGGAGAGAGGTGAAACAAAGTTCCTTTATTATCTTTTGCTTTTCATGAGTTATTGTAGGAGTATAGAAATCAGCCACAAGTTATCAGCTTTATAAAGCAGGAATTGTCTTTAAAGAAAAATAGACGCTTGTTCATTTTCTTTGATGAACACTAGAAGTTCAAGATAGTGTCAACATAAACAAGAACTCCATTGGTTTGAATTGACAGAAGTGTCCCCTTTCCCTAACTGCCAGACTAGACACTGGCACTATTTAATATTCCAATGGCTGTTACCACGTGTTTGTTACCAAACATATTGAAAGACAAAATGGCGGGAACTAGAAGACCTCTAGGAGACATGCCAAGGGAGGTTATGGTGGCTGCCAGTAAACTATTTCTTATCAAATTAGTGCTTTGAGTGAATGACAAACGAATACGTGGTTAGTGTAACGTGTGTGGTGCCTCCCAACTGTGTATGATGTTTACTGACAAAGTGTGTTAGGGAAATTAGTCGATCACAACTACAGGGAGGAGGAGAGGGGTTACAGTGGAGGAAACGTATAACTTAATAATACAAGTCATGTGCCTGGAGGGAAAGTAATAGATGCGACCCAAAACTTCAACAAGCCTACACCAATGTTCTACCATCTATTTGTCATTATTAACTATATATTGTTTCATTAACAGTTCATTATTCTGCTTGGTAATATAACTAACTATTCTCATCTTCTGGTCAATATCCTCAAGATGCACTATTGTACAATTAGCTTTTCCTTTGCTTTGTCCAGTTCTCTTTCTTTAAACTGTTCTTTAAACTGTTCTTTAAACTGTTCTTTAAACTGTTCTTCCATTCACTGGATACTATCATCAACTAATGCACTACTGACTTCATTTAGAGTTTCTAGAGTTCAGTTCAAAGCTGTTATTGACGAAATAAATAGCTCTGTGATCTCAGAACGTGGACACAAAATTAATTGTATTATGCCACATGTTCAAAATAATTGTATTAACTGTAGCATTGATATTTTTTCCATTGTGACCTTAAGTGCAAATTTTTTTGGAACCAATGCGCGAATTTATAAGTTATTAATAAATGAGTCTATGGTAAAATTTTAAAAAATACCCCCCCCCCAAGTTAAAAGTGGTGAATTTTTATGAAAAAAAAAGACAACTGCTTGATAGTTTATTTTAGACAATAAAAAATGATTTGATTTCAGAAAAGAAAAGGCCGAACTTTAAAAGATGTAAAATATTGTTATGTTGGATTTTCAACATCTAGTTTCTGCGAACTGGACGGACGGGTAGACGGACAGACCAGACAAAACTTAAAGCGACTATTCCGCTTTCGTGGGACGCTAAAAATGGTAATGTTTACTATTACAACTTTTTGCGCAGAATTTAAAGTTCTGAATATTTTAAATTCGAATAAAATGTCGTTTCCCTTTAAAGAAAACAAAAAGAGCATCTCCATGGGAGAGCACACTACGATTGTCTCCCCATTGGTACTCTTTACTTTTTCACTTCTTTAATTAAAAGGGAGTTTACTCTTAATTTGATCGAAACAACCTGGAGCCGTGTGTACATTTGCGTTCTCTGGACAAGAAGTTTCCGAGCTTTAAACATTGTAGAAGTAAATAAAGGTGGTATTAATCATTGATCAGTTCATAGTCTCCCCTGACTGAAAGACAATTAACAATTGAAAGAGTTACTGGTAATGGCGAAACGTTTTTTGTTTTGTTTTTGTTTTTGGAAGAAGTGAACGAAAAACAACTTTGTGTTCGTTATCGGAACCAGGTGAAGGTCAAATTACTTGAAGTTCTTGGGGGATACAACTTTTGGGGGACACCGGCATTCATATTATGTAATTAATAGAGCAAGGAATTGGTTAAGATACATGACTAGATTGGCACATGGACTTAAGAAGAGCGAAATTATTATTTTTTTTCTTTTTGAAGGAGGTTCTGTATTTGTAAAGCAGATCTACAAAAACATGCTGGAATGTCACTAGATGTATAAGTTACAGGCAAAGTACGAAATGATTCATTCTACTTTTATTGAATGCCTGGCGTTTTCAGGCACGAAATGTTTCTAATTCTATTGAATGCCTGGATTTTCAGGCAAACCACGAAAGGATTCTCCATTTCCTACGTTTCCTAGGCATTCTATAGAACCTGTGGGCAGTTTAACCCTTTCAAAAGTATTCTTTGTGGGGTTTTTTGTTGTTGTTTTTGTTAATGCTTCTCTTGTTCAATGGTGAAATCTCTGTAAATATTTCAGACAAATAATAAAAATATTGAAGATACTATTCTAAAAAAAAAAATATCTCCTTTATAGAGCGATTGTTTTTCTGTTAATAACTAATGGATGTTAGATTAAAAAACAATGGAACATTTTCTACCCCCTGAGAAAAAAGCCTGGTTACGCCAATGTCTAGATCTACTACATTTATACTATTCCAATGATAGGCCTTTAAATGCAGAGTTAGAAGACGCCTGAATTCGGAAATTTCCAAACGCGATAGTCCTTTCACGAACGCGGTAACCTTACAAAACTGATATTGAATTTAGATTTAGATCTAGTTCTGTAGCGAAATTTTTAATTTAATTTAATTAATTTTTTTAAACATTATAACGGTCGAACTAGAGTTATCCTCGTGTGGCCAAATAGCTAGTAATTTGTTTCTCAGCGATATACATCAACAGTTAAATTTCTAGAGAAATCGTTATAGCCGTTTTTGAGATCAGTGTCCAGATTGCACCTTCCGCCCTCCATGAAGTTCTCACTTGAATAGAGATATTGTAAAAATGAATTGCACTGAGGCCTTGGTTAACAAGATAACTTAGTTTGCTATTAGAGCATGGAATGGGTTGCCTGAGTCAGCCGGGAAAACCAGTGATTTGGCATAATTTAAGTCATTGGTTAACATGCATGACTAGATGCCTGACGCGTAGGACGTAATCATCTTCTTTTTTGAAGTAACGTCTGTATTTTATTAGTTAATAAGATCATCACAACAAAACGCCTGATCAGATTGTACCTCGAAATCTAGTCCAGAGGTTTCTTCTTGGTAGTTGTATAGGCCTTGATCGTGTCAGGTTCTTTTCTTGCTTGACTCATTAGGGGCTACTCAATTACAATTAATTAATACTAAATAAACTCCAACTCCAAATATCCATGAAAAATAATAACTTTAATATCCAATAAAGCACACAATAGCATCAACTCTCAGTAAATATTAATACACACACACCAGTCTAGGAAGCAACCGTCCAACCTTCCTGGACCGGGAATAAGACCTTACTAACACACACTCTCTCTCACATTCAAGGAAGACTAAACCATTCAGTTCACAACACGTGCAGACTGTTCACATTCATAACCTGGGAGTACATAAACAAAGAAATATAACTATCATACCAAAATATCAACAAAGTTACATAGTCACTCTCGCCATACCTCCCCCTGACAGATCGCACTTTCTTTATTTATATTTCTTACAACACAATATTTAAACCAATCTTTCTTACAACACAATATTTAAACCAATCTTTCTTACAACACAATATTTAAACCAATCTTTCTTACAACACAATATTTAAACCAATCTTTCTTACAACACAATATTTAAACCAATCTTTCTTACAACACAATATTTAAACCAATCTTTCTTACAACACAATATTTAAACCAATCTTTCTTACAACTCAATATTTAAACCAATCTTTCTTACAACACAATATTTAAATCAATCTTTCTTACAACACAATATTTAAACCAATCTTTCTTACAACACAATATTTAGACCAATCTTCCTTCAACACAATATTTAAACCAATCTTTCTTACAACACAATATTTAAATCTTTCTTACAACACAATATTTAAACCAATCTTTCTTACAACACAATATTTAAACCAATCTTTCTTACAACACAATATTTAAACCAATCTTTCTTACAACTCAATATTTAAACCAATCTTTCTTACAACACAATATTTAAACCAATCTTTCTTACAACACAATATTTAAATCCATCTTTCTTACAACACAATATTTAAACCAATCTTTCTTACAACACAATATTTAAACCAATCTTTCTTACAACACAATATTTAAATCCATCTTTCTTACAACTCAATATTTAAACCAATCTTTCTTACAACTCAGTATTTAAAGCAATCTTTCTTACAACACAATATTTAAACCAATCTTACTTACAGCACAATATTTAAACCAATCTTTCTTACAACACGTTATCTAGTACATTACAGTTGTACACGACAATCACACTTTGTCCGTCTAAATCAAGCGACTCCACATTGCCATTATTCAGAGAAGCTTTTGTTGTTCATACTTTATAACTCTATAGTCACTATAGTCTGCTGAGCAACAAGTTCCCCATACTTCAAGGCATGTACAATTTGATTGTGTACACACAGACTTACGTAAAGTATTCTTACTCTTCATTTCTGCCCTTAAGAAAAGCTTTACTTTTAGGGTGTCCAACACATGGCATGCATTTACTATTAGGCAGACAAATTGCCACTGCGGGAAGACCCGTTGGTATCTCTCCTAGGTAAGTATCAGTCAAGCAATTAGGAAAATTAGTCAGCACTTTCTGCACGTGTTCGCGCAGAAATGTAGGTACCTGGCGGTACCTGTCTACGTGTAGATAGCTTCAGGTGAATTCAACTAGATCAGCCTGACTTAGGCAAAATGATTCCTAGCTTTAAGGTGCCACTTTCAGACCATGTGATCTATAGGGCAAGTGATGTAAGGGTCTCGTGTGGCCAGCACAACAACCAACCGCCTGACCTTTCCCCAACTAATGTCACACATCCAAGTAAAATGTCTTAATCTCTCTGAAGTTTCTTGATCCTATATTCAGCACCATTAATAACCCATCGTATAATAAGCCTTTATATAATATATATATATATATATATAATATATATAAACATATCTCTTTTTAAAAAAAATCTAATTGAATATCTTTGACCAGTGATGCCCAAAAAACGCCCGCGGGCCAGATCAGGCCCGCGAAGCGCTTCCATCCGGCCCGCAGAAACGTCGGCACAAAAGATAGAAAATTCCTTCTCCCACCCCCCACCCCCCCAAAAAAAATGTTCATAATGTATCTTTACCTACGTTACTGTTTTCTAATGGATTACTAGCAAGACATTTAACATTTGTGCGTTCATGAAATAGGACTATAGTAGAATCTATTAGGAAAAGTGAACGGACCTTCATTTTTTGTAGAACGGGATACTATTGCTAGCCAACATATTTGTTTTGATAAAGAAAGTCTGTGGCTGTTTTGAAAGAACAAGAACAACACAATATAAACAGACACTTTTGTTTGAAGTGTAAAGAGAACATTCAACTCTCTCAATACTTCAATGTAAGTACTAGATCCTCGGGTTTGAAATACAATAGTTTCAGGCCAATTTCATTCAGTTTTTGTATCGTTATTCATTGTGTGGTTGGTGAAGTAGAAATTAAATTGGCCCGCAGATAGAGTTAGGTTGGGCATCACTGTCTTTGACGTTTGGATGCTTCAATAAAACGATTTCTCGCTGATTTTATAAAAAGATTCAAATATGTTTTTTAACAAGACTGTTGACAAGTACTTTTGATGAGACCTTAGTCTTTTTTTATATTTCATGCTAGGTCGTCTAGAAAAGAAAAGCAATTATTCTGGGACAGAAATTAATTTTGAAAAATAATCTTAACCAACAAAAAGCTGTGTAATTGTGTCCCTTTCCTTCATTAACAAATGCCCGACCAGAATTGTCTCCTCCGCCCCCACCCCCAATTTTTTTACAAAATCTCAGATGGTGTGGACACTAAAAGGTTTCTGTGACCTTGTAAGAATCATGTTGATCGTATGCAAGGCACACAGAGGAGAAACAAAAGAGCGGGAAAAGTCAAAACCAAAGAAACAGGAAGACATCAAGTTGCTGTACACGAGGTGAGAATGACGAGAAGTGATTCAAATCTTGTCAAAGGCTTTATTTGCTGGAATGGAGCGTGGAGTGACAGACAGACTGCGTCGCACATTACACACACACACACTACACCAATGATGTGAACACATTCTCATGATTGTAACGGTACACAATTTTTGTAGGTTGAAACGAGGCTCTACGTTTGTTAATTTATCAATTTTCTTGCACACATGTAACTATCTTTTTAAATGTGGCGTGGCAACAAAAGGTTGCAACGTCGCATGGCAGTGTTAGGGCCTTATATAACGATTGATGTCCCTTCAACCCATGGCAACATCGAAACTTCAGAAGTACTGCATTCTTTACCACTTCAGAAGTACTGCATTCTTTACCACTTCAGAAGTCTGTGGCATTTTACGTCTTGAGAGACGATCTTTTACCTTTGCAACTTCTTGTGTGACTAAAGAGACCAATCCTTAATACACAGCTGCGATCGCAGGTTTGGCATATGTAATCACCAGGCGCCGTTGCGTTTTCACCCTTCTTTCTGCTTCTGTTGTGTATGGCATCTGCAATCCGAGACCCTTCCTTTATGCTCTCTCTTTATGTGGATCTATCCAGTGCTACTTTTCCCCAGTTGCCAGTGTCTATTTTGAAGAGCTTCATGTCGCGTTTGCATACATCCGTATAACGTAAAAGTGGGCGACCAGCGGCTCTCCTGCCTTCTATTAGATCGCCATACAGGATGTCTTGTTGAAGTCGACCTACTGGCATTCTACGAACGTGGCCAAGCCAGCCAAGGCTTCTGCTGCTGATAACACAGCGGATGTCCTGGCACCTCGCTCTTTGTAGCACTTAGTCATTGGTTATTTTATCTTGCCACCTTATTTTAAAGATCTGCCTTAGACATCGGTGGTGAAAGACATTCAGCTTTTTTTCCTGCCATGATTAGGTTGATCATGTTTCACTTATAGCAAAGTGCTCAACACATAGGTCCGGTATACTAAGGCTTTAGTACTGTTAGTCAGTAATATGTTGTCCCACACTCTTTTCTGCAACCGTCGACTGAAGTTAAATATCAAAATATCAAAGGAGTTCCCTGATAAGTATCTTCCAAACCTTGGTTTTTGCCCGCAACCTTGATACATTAAATAGTTTTCCAGAGGATCTTGTATTGAGAAACACACCTTCGTTGATGTCGTTGTACGCATAATGCAGTAGACAGGAGAAGAATATGCCAAACAGAGTAGGTGCGAGCACACCTGCTTGACACCACTGCTAACCTCAAAAGGTGCTGATTGGGCTCCATTGAATTTGACAGTACATTTCGTTTCCTCATGAAAGCACTCAATGAACTTTATTAGTTTGGGAGGGCAAACTATTTTCCTTAGGAGTTTGAAAAGACCACTTCTGCTGACCATGTCAAAGGCTTTAGTCAGATCAACAAAAACGATGTAAAGGGGTCTGTCTCTCTCTCTGAATTTCTCTTGCAGTAGTCGTAGAGAAGATATCATGTCTATAGAGGATCTGCCACTCCTGAATCCACACTGAAACTCTGGGTAGACTTTAGAAGCTATCACTTGCAGCCTGGATAGTGCCCCTCTAGCAAAGATTACTACTTAATAATGATACAAATTTGTATTGATACAACATAACATTTTATCTTTTAACTGAACTCTAAACAATTAATTTCGAAACAAAAGATAGTAAATAATTAATTACCAGTAATTAATAGTTTAATTGGTTACTTTTTAGCGGCCCCCGAAAGGGAATGTCTCTCCGTCCGTCCGTCCCGTTTAGATCTCGTAAACTAGCTTTTCTGAAAGCGAAAAATCTAATTTTTAAAATCACTTATGCAAGCAGTTTTTTCAAAAAAATACACCACTTTTACTACTATTCACTATTAATAGTAACAAACACGGGAGGCTCTTTAGTAGGGAAGTTAGTTATGTACCATTTGTTGACACATTTATGCAAATAATTTTAGATTTTTGTCAAAAACATTTTTTTTTACATTTATATTGCTAATTGAAGTACGTTCTGTCATACTAACTACTACATTTACACAAAAAGAAATGTTTACTTTTTTTAAAGAGAAAAAATCTATGATTGCTTACTAGTTAATTATTCCCGTAGACCACTTAACTAAAGGATTTTTTTTAATGGAAATATATTCTATCCAGGGATTTGAATAATATATTTGTGACAGGTTGGGGAAAGTGACGTGTGTTTGGCGCGTTTAATGTCTAGGGGATGATTAATTTTGAAACTATCATACACCAACCCGTCAGCATATAAATCGGGAGCAGGCACGCAACGAGACAAGCAATGAAAGAAAGATACAAAGTTAAAAATGAAGAATATTTATTTACTTAAATATTTACATAAAAGAATAAAAAGGGGGAGGGTTTGCATCTAACTCTAATTGTTACTATTTCTAATCATCACTCTTGCACTTAATAAGAGAGTATGTCACTTTGTCTTCTAAACTTAGCTGGTTGTCTTTTGTTGTCGCAGCTGGCTGTGATCCAGGCTTGAGGTTCTGCAGCTGGAGGTGGCGCTCTAGCGGATAGAGGGACGCCGGTGATATAGTTCTTGTGGAGTCTCAATCCAAAGTTCTGATATCTGTAGTGGACACAGTAGGGCGGGTGGCCGGCTACCGTGGGCACAAGTGTACTGCGGGCCGAGCTGATCTTCCGTGGGCAGCGTAGTTGACAGGATAAGTCCAGTGATTTGCGGAGGGTTTGGCGTAGCTATGACGTCTCGCACAGATCTGGGTCTATAGGGACGTCGCACCTAATAAGTTGACAGGTCGGCTGTCGAATAGGCGGGCAAATAGATCCGATAGCGCCAAATAGTAGAGTTGAGTAGATCCACGTAGGCAGTAGATGATACTCAATATCAAATAGGCAGGTAAATAGCAGTTGACTAGGCAGACAATGCCAAATAAATAGGCAGGTGAGTGATCCGCTAAATAGTTGAGTAGTGTCGAGTAGACACTGAACAGGAAATAGGCAAGTGCAGTGCTGAATAGCACTAAGCACAAAGGCAGACACCTGAGGGAGGCTGCGGATAAATAAAGACAAGTTAGGACATGTCTCTCATGCATCTTATTGATGCCCTCGACTGAGGTACATTCGTCAGATTGGTAAAATTGCTTTAGAGTACAAAGGGGAGATGATGACAAATGGGATTTGGAAAATAGACGGCAGATGATAGCAATATAAAAATGTACATAAAAGGGGAAATAATAATCTCAAATAAACAACACAAGTTGGAAGAGAGAAATGGGGGGGGGGGGGGGAATGGGCGATGGTCAGCGACCATGACGGTTTGTTTACATACGACCGTCAGTCGAGAACAATGGAACGCGCTTGAATGGAAAGGGTGTCCGTTCAAGGGGCGCAACTCTCGTTAGAGTAATATGAGTAAAGGGGAGATAATTCATATATCTTCTCTAGGCGCAGTATTAGTGCGCTAGTAAGATTATCAAGGCGGTCAGCCGAGATAAAGGAAATAAAATAAGATGTACAAATATATACATGGATGCATCAACGATCAATTGAGCAACTTAGCATTAATAGATTAATGCAATACATAAATACATACATATGCCATGTTTATGTTTTCTAATTACGACAGTGAGAAATACACAATGCACTAATTAAATATAAATGAAACACTAAAATGAACATGATAATATCCATTGAGAAATATACACAAAGGTAAATTTAAGATGGAACTTGTGATTAAGTTCGGCTTACCACCAGGTATTCCTCTAAGAGAAAGAATAAATGAAGCAGTCCAGACTCGATAGATTAGCTCGAATAAGAAAATGAGAGGGTCTGGCTTGATTTAATTTACCTTATATATAGGCCTGGAAAACGTGGGCGGAAACAGGAAATGTCCTAGGCTAAGAATTGTCTTACATGTGGGTGAATGAGACTTGAGATGGGAGTCGCACCTTGGAGCGTCGAGAGGCGTTTTGACTCGAGTAATCTCTTTGATCAAAGAGAGATGTGGGAGGGGGGGGGGGAAGAAAGATTGACTTGTATTCCACCCAAGGTGGTGTCAACTGCGACCGCCAGACATCAAAGAGACTGTGTGTTTATCTTTATCCCGGTCAAGGAGATAAGTGAAAGCCTTGGTCTAGTTGTCCCAAGGTGGTCGACTAAGTCCAGCCTGGAGAGGAAAGGGTGGGGCGGGAAAAGGAAATTGGAGATAGGACTGGGAAATGACTAAAATAAAATAATAATATATAATATATAAATAAAATAATGATAAATAATAATTAATGCTGTGATAAAATTGAGTGACTCTGACAACAAGCTTTTGACTTGTCACAATATTACACTTTACAAAACAATTACATCAATTAGATATACTTTATAAGACATCAGTTAGGCCAGGTTCACATCTAACTTCACATTCACTTTCACCTACCCTTTGATCTGCTGGACCGCTGGGACACCACACAAGATCTGTCAACCTTCTTTCTCCATTCTTCTCTGTCATTGGTCTTTGATAGAATCTCATTCTGATGTTTTTTCTGAAAATATTGAAACCTGCCTTTTTACCTGCCTGGGTGGACCACTTCGGGGCGATTTTGAGTTTGTGTTTCCACACAAACTGCCTTTGTAAATTTGTTGTTTATTGATTGTCTATGTCAATCAATAAATGTAAGAAGTTTCAACCTAATCCGAGAATGGGCGAGGAAGAAACAACTTGTACACACCTTTGATCAGACAGACAGACCGACAGACAGAGTGAGTTGATAGAAGCTTTATAATAAAAATACTACTTTTTGTTTCCTAAGATACTTTATTGGGGATGTTAGCAATAATTGCAAGAGACATTTCTGCCAGCAGACATTTTTAGTGGTAGATAGAGGGAGAGAAAGAGAGAGAGCGACAGAGGGAGACAGAGAAACAGTTTCAGTAATGAGAATCATACCGTGCTGGTCATGTTGACATGTTGACATGTCAGAGTGACCTTGTTAACACCTAATTTTTGTTCAATGCTAAATTATAACACGTTGTGGCATTGCTAATGTATTCACAGAAAACAGGATATAGGTGTCCTAATGAACTATGTGTAATATAGTATAGCAAATCTTAATACGCTTTTTCTTTGTTTGCAAATATATACCCCAGTATAGACGCGTGAATAAAACTTTAACTCTCAAAGCTAACAGCTATATTTACAAAGCTTATATCAATTCTCTATGTCTGTCTGTCTGGTAAAAAGTTTGTACACGTTATTTCTGCCAAATCTAATCTCTGATCAAGTCGAAAAGTTGACATTTTTCACAATCATTTCTTGTACCTGACAAAACAAGAATCAATCTAAAAAATACCAATTAGTTAATTAATTAACTATTGGTAATTAATTATATTGTTTGGTGTCGTACAAAGGAAAGAAATTGCACCTGACAGATGTGGTAGTATAAGTTGAATTATTCCCCGTACGAAGGCTTGGATCCTCGAGTTTGAATCGTACAACTTTTTTTTCTATAAAATGCATATATAAAGCGATCACGGTGACATTTACAGAGATACCCCCTTATCACCCCACCCCTTTTTTCCCCAATAGGTGATAGGATCATAGCGCATTGAGAAAGCTAAAATCATGAGATTGCGCTAAACAAAAACGATTGGTAAAATCGCAGAGATTTTAGTATTGATAGTCTAGATCTATTACAAATTTAATTGCATGACTCTTCCAAACTAATTGATACAATTACACACCATAAAAGTGTTTTTAAAATTCTTTTTTTTATGTTTTTCTTGTTTTAAAATTCCTCTTACCAGCTTACAAATTTTTCATATGCTCAAAAAACAAAAACCTTCCCCAATAAAAAAAAAATTAAAAAGCCTATTAAACTGGATGGACATGGATCTCGAAAATGGCTCAAATGATTTTCCTAGAAATTTGACAGTTTATGTATATCTTTGGGAAAAAATACTTATTAATTAGCTACTCAGGGAAATCTCTGGTTTGACAGTTATATTTTTAAAAAATACAATAATCTTTAAACTTAAACTTGTTCTGGAGGTTTATACAATCTATATCTTAAACCCACGTAGGTCAGCGGGTATTCCCGCATGTTTCCATTAAAAGTTTGACCATAAATAAATACATTTTGCGCACCGTCTTCTAAGTTTGGATCTTTAGGCCTATTATTAGAATTGTATATACTCTGTGAATCCAAAGAATCTGGAGCTCAAAGTAGGCACGCTCGAAGCAATTGAAAGCTATCCAAAAACAGCCATTCATGTATACACCGACGGATCAGCCTTCAAAGCCACCATCATTGCTGGTCTTGGTGCCTTCCTGGTCTTTACCAAAAAATAAATACTTTCAAATAAGTACATCCTGTGGCGATTACTGCTCAAAATTCAAAGCCGAAATTGAGACAATTACCATAGCATTACAGACTGCGGAAAACAAATTATATGAAGGAGTGCAATCACCATCATATATTGTTGTCATTATAAACTCCCAATCCATTATGCAAGCACTTAACAGCAGCACCTCAAACAGCCCAAGAGAGTTGACAACACTAATTGTGATAATCCATCAGATGATATAAAAATTAAATATCAATATCACACTACAGTGGATCCCTGGACACATTGGCATCATGGGAAATGAAAAGGCAGATAAACTATCAAAGGCAGGATCATCTATGGAACTACCAGATAGACATGTTAACTACCTCACCCTAAGGTGAATGTTAGTCAACAATCACAATGGGGAGTGGCTCAACCAATCGGCATCAGGAAACACAGGCAGAGCCATGTACAAAAAAATGACCATGCCTAACAAACTGGACAGTATTAATTTCCTCCCCCGCTAAGAACAATCCGAAAATTTTCCAACTAAGAACAGGACACACACCTCTGTTAAATTACCATCTGAACAAAATAAATTCCACACAACTCCCCCTTTGTAAACACTGCGCCCACCCTTAAGAAACCGTAAACCATATCCTCTTTGAATGCCTCTTCCTAATCCACCTTAGGCAGACCCTACTTCCACTACAGCCCAACATAACCAACACCCTGTATGGCAGTGCTGAACAACTGAAGAAAACAGCCCACTTTTTTCCTTGGCACAGTCTGCAAAAGAGCTCACAGTTCAGCAGCAATAAAGCTGGCTAGAAGAAGAAGAAGAATATACTCTGTGTAGATTTATGCATTCGCTAAACCAGGATTCTTTTCTGGGGGTGGGTGGGGGGGTCGCAGCGGTATAAAAAGTGCTCAATTTTTTTTTAAACTTTCATTCATTAGTTATTAGGAGCAAAATAATCGCTTTTACAAAAGTAATCAAATTTCAAATGTCAATGTCATTTTAATTCCTTCCAATGAATGCCAATCTGTGTATTATGTATTAAGTCTTTCAAGTCATCGGCTTTCCAGCCTCTTAGAAAATGACTAGTATGTACGTTTGAAGCTGTTTCATTTTTGTGCGTCTAGTCCAGATGTCACATCATTTGGTCTGTTCTCGAGACGTCATGTTCATCTCAGGTGCTGGTCATCGTTCTAAAAAGTTCAGGAGTCTAAGTAAAGGTTCAGAGAACTTTGTCTAAATGGTATGGGCCTAAACAATAAGAAACATTGTCACATAAAACACCAAATGCTGTGATGCTCTACTTGCATGGTCATGCGCCTCATACTGTCACAGCAGGTCATTTTCAAACAGCAGGTCAATTTCTCTGCTTTTAAAACAAACAGCAGGTCATTTTCTTTACCTTTAAAACAAACAGCAGGTCATTTACTCTGCTATTAAAGCAAAACAGCAGGCCATTTTCTCTGCAATTATAGCAAACAGCATTTTATCTGCTATTAAATGTCATTGTATTAAAATGAACGCAACAGCATACAGTCTTGAGAAACAAGTAAATCTTATTCACATAAGTGACATTTACTGTCATGCCACATCTACAGTCATATACATCACATCTTCAGGCACGTTACAACTGGGGTCCAATAATTCACATCTTCAGTCACAAAAGTCAAATTTAAAGTCTCATAAGTCACATAAGTCACAAATATAGTCACATGAGTCACACCTACATTCACATTAGTCACATCTACAGTCACATTAGTGACAACTACAGTCACATGACATGTACAGTCACAGAAGTGACACGTACAGTCACAGAAGTGACATGTACTGTCACATAAGTGAATATTTTTAACATAAAACTTTTAAACTGAGTTGAAAATAAAACGTATGTAGATATAAAATGCTCTATAAAATACTGTATAAATTGGTCTATAAAATGCTCTATAGCATGCTGTATAAAATGCTGTATAAAATGCTGTATAAAATGCTCTATAAAAGGCTCTATAAAAGGCTCTATAAAATGCTCTATAGGAAGGCTCTATAAAATGCTCTATAAAAGGCTCTATAAAATGCTCTATAGAAAGGCTCTATAAAAGGCTCTATAAAATGCTCTATAGAAAGGCTCTATAAAATGCTCTATAAAAGGCTCTATAAAAGGCTCTATAAAAGGCTCTATAAAATGCTCTATAGAAAGGCTCTATAAAAGGCTCTATAAAATGCTCTATAAAAGGCTCTATAAAATGCTCTATAAAAGGCTCTATAAAATGCTCTATAGAAAGGTTCTATAAAAGGCTCTATAAAAGGCTCTATAAAATGCTCGATAGAAAGGCTCTATAAAATGCTCTATAAAATGCTCTATAAAAGGCTCAATAAAATGCTCTATAAAAGGCTCTATAAAATGCTTAGATGCTTTTATGCCAGTTGTTTGTTTTTGACAATTACTAAAATTCCTAAGTGAATGACAATTATGCCAACGCCACTGACAAGCCCAACAGACTGTGGTCACACAAACAAGGACGACGAATGAGCACGTTAACATTATTACTGCTGTAATTATTGCAATAAAAGAAGACGTTTCCAGGACAACGGAGGAGTGGCAAAATAACGGAAATGACGACAGAGTTCACGTGTGACACGCGACCAGCCAATCAAACGCCTCTTGAGATGTTTGATCGCGTCATGTGTTCGTTGTATGTTCTGTCTCTAAATATTCTATGCGACTGGACGTTTGGCAAGAACAGATTAATGGAGGCTAAAGAAGTTGACGGGAAAAAAGTTTGTACACATTTTGTGTTTGTGTTTGTGTTTGTTATAGTGAACGTTCAACTCATGAAAATGTCCAAATAAATAGTTAGAGACTATAGAAGTGACATTGTGACATTGACTTTGCAAGATCTTGACTTTACTAAATGCATAGAATTATAAGAACTGGCCAGCAAGAGAATGTCTATTCGGTTCATTTAATATCTTAAGTCAAAACAAAACACAATGAACTTCTACGTTTGTTCTTCATCCAAAAGAAAACTTGCGACCTTCAATTTTAAGAATTAAAATGTTGGAATAATTGACTGACATCTCAAAATGACTTCTAAGTGTTAGATCTAGATTTAAATCGAAATCTTGGAGGAAAATGATCAGAGTTATCTCTATTTGTCGCCAGGTTCGAATCAAACTCTAAGGAAATTAAGGGATATTTATGTTTTCTGTTATGTTAGTTATTTTTATCAAAAGTATAGTGTTAAAAAAATCTAGTCATCTAGTCCTTTTAGAAGCATTTTTATAGTGTCTAGGGTTAGATGTAGATTTTAATAGCAACAACCACAACAACATTTTCAAAACGTGTCAAAGTGCAGAAAAATTACCATTTAAGCCTTGACTGGTCCCTTATTCTCTCTCTCTCTCTCTCTCTTTCATTTTCTCTCTCTCTCTCTCTCTCTTTCACTCTCTCTGTATATATAGGTCTGTGGATCGACACAATCAACTACACAACTCTTATTAATATGGCTCCTTCTGTCTCGGTCGACAATGGAAGCGCCCAGATTAGTCACTGGCTTTGGTTTCGTCTTGAGATGGGGCAGAATCTGGAGTGACTGATCAAGCCGATTCTGGAACGGCAGAGTTGTCCACAGTTCGTGCATGTCTATACATCTGTCCTAGGGCTCACTGACAGGGCAGCTTTCTTTGTCTTTCTCTTATCTGACGCAGCTTTCTTTGTCTTTCTCTTATCTGACGCAGCTTTCTTTGTCTTTCTCTTATCTGACGCAGCTTTCTTTGTCTTTCTCTTATCTGACGCAGCTTTCTTTGTCTTTCTCTTATCTGACGCAGCTTTCTTTGTCTTTCTCTTATCTGACGCAGCTTTCTTTGTCTTTCTCTTATCTGACGCAGCTTTCTTTGTCTTTCTCTTATCTGACGCAGCTTTCTTTGTCTTTCTCTTATCTGACGCAGCTTTCTTTGTCTTTCCCTTATCTGACGCAGCTTTCTTTGTCTTTCTCTTATCTGACGCAGCTTTCTTTGTCTTTCTCTTATCTGACGCAGCTTTCTTTGTCTTTCTCTTATCTGACGCAGCTTTCTTTGTCTTTCTCTTATCTGACGCAGCTTTCTTTGTCTTTCTCTTATCTGACGCAGCTTTCTTTGTCTTTCTCTTATCTGACGCAGCTTTCTTTGTCTTTCTCTTATCTGACGCAGCTTTCTTTGTCTTTCTCTTATCTGACGCAGCTTTCTTTGTCTTTCTCTTATCTGACGCAGCTTTCTTTGTCTTTCTCTTATCTGACGCAGCTTTCTTTGTCTTTCTCTTATCTGACGCAGCTTTCTTTGTCTTTCTCTTATCTGACGCAGCTTTGTTTCTCTTGTATTCGGTGAAGTTTGTACCAGCACGTACAGTCTGTCTCCATGTTGTCCAGTCTTGGGCTATCTCCTCCCACATAGTTTGTTCGATGCCCGTGGCTCTCATGTCTCGCTTGCAGATATTTCTGTAGGTTAGTCTTGGGCGGCCCTTGGGTCTTACTCCCTCTGCAAGCTCAGCGTATAGGATGTCTTTAGGGATTCTTCCATCTGGCATGCGAGTGACATGACCGAGCCAGCGTAGTCTTCTCTGTTATCGGAGACCATAGATGCTGTGCATATTGGCAATATTGCACATTGGTTACTACACAACATTAAGTCGTAAAGAAAACCTGCCTTTAGTCGTGAACTGTATAAACATTTTTATCTAGATACATATCAATTGTGGAGAAAAAAAGCACTACCCTATTTATATGTGTATATCATTATTTTATGTGTATCAAAATGTTATATCAAAACCTGTGTATTGCCTTTCAAATGTCACCAAAGAAACTGATGCTACAACATGATTAGCCTCCTAGCTGTGGTACGTTCTTCTTCATGTTTGACTTCTCATTTTCTGAAAGTTATTTGTGTGTGTGAACAACTTGTTAGTAATATCCTCCAAGTAAAAACTTGTTAGTAATATCCTCCAAGCAAGGATTCCACTAGAGCGAGCTGCTGAATTACACTTTTAAAACTACTTCTAAAAATACTCTTCCTTTGGGATGGATTAAAAATTTACTGAACTTTTTTTTTTACCATTTTCGGATTTGTTTTACACAAGGGAGTTGAAGGAAAATACACAGAAAGAAATATAGATCAAGGGGACTTACTTTTGTTATACGCATTAAAGAGTTGTTTTCCTTTTTCCATATTAGAGATCGATTAACTGTATCAAGAAAAAAGGTTTAACACTTTTTACTTATACACGACCTTCGGGAGAACATATCATTTCAACGCAGAGCTTAACAAATAGAACCACTAACTGATTCACTACAAATTCACTAACCATGTCAGTAAAGAAACACTAATCATGTTACTAAAGAACCACTAACCACGTTTCCAAAGATTGATTAGCTATGTCATTAAACAACCACTAACCATGTTTCTAAAGAACCGCTAGCTATGTCATTAAAGAGCCATTAACCATATTGCTAAAGAACCACTGATTATGTGACTAAAGAACCGCTAAGCAAGTCGCTAAAGAACCACTAGCATGTTACTTTCAGAACCACTAGCCATGTCTCTAAACCTGTAAAATAGAATAATGGATTCTAGAATAACAAATATGTTAACAGTAATCAAATACTAATATTGGTCAATCTTAAAGAAGCTGGGGTTAGTGGCCTAGTACGTAAATGATCCACAAGTCATTCCTCAGGTGTTTCCGTAAAGTTGAGATCATTAGCACCCAAGATTCCCAATCTACACTAGTGGTCACTGATCATTTGGAAAACTCAAAGGTCAGTTATAGCATGTGCTGAATGTGAATCTTACATTTTGAGTTCTCCTGAGAATACACAGAAACAATGGCCAATATAAATCATCAATCAATAATCACTGCTTGTTAAAAAAAAACATTTAAAAATGTATTCTAAAGTGCAACACATGATGCTGGATTAAGTATTCCTTCCTTGCCGTACAAACAACATATGATGCTGGCTTAGTATTCTTTCCTTGCCGTACAAACAACACATGATGCTGGATTAAGTATTCCTTCCTTGCCGTACAAACAACACATGATGCTGGATTAAGTATTCCTTCCTTGCCGTACAAACAACACGTGATGCTGGATTAAGTATTCCTTCCTTGCCGTACAAACAACACATGATGCTGGATTAAGTATTCCTTCCTTGCCGTACAAACAACACATGATGCTGGATTAAGTATTCCTTCCTTGCCGTACAAACAACACATGATGCTGGATTAAGTATTCCTTCCTTGCCGTACAAACAACACATGATGCTGGATTAAGTATTCCTTCCTTGCCGTACAAACAACACGTGATGCTGGCTTAAGTATTCCTTCCTTGCCGTACAAACAACACGTGATGCTGGCTTAAGTATTCCTTCCTTGCCGTACAAACAACACGTGAAGCTGGATTAAGTATTCCTTCCTTGCCGTACAAACAACACGTGATGCTGGCTTAAGTATTCCTTACTTGCCGTACAAACAACACGTGATGCTGGCTTAAGTATTCCTTCCTTGCCGTACAAACAACACATGATGCTGGATTAAGTATTCCTTCCTTGCCGTACAAACAACACATGATGCTGGATTAAGTATTCCTTCCTTGCCGTACAAACAACACATGATGCTGGATTAAGTATTCCTTCCTTGCCGTACAAACAACACGTGATGCTGGCTTAAGTATTCCTTCCTTGCCGTACAAACAACACGTGATGCTGGCTTAAGTATTCCTTCCTTGCCGTACAAACAACACGTGATGCTGGCTTAAGTATTCCTTCCTTGCCGTACAAACAACACGTGATGCTGGCTTAAGTATTCCTTACTTGCCGTACAAACAACACGTGATGCTGGCTTAAGTATTCCTTCCTTGCCGTACAAACAACTCGTGATTCTGGCTTAAGTATTCCTTCCTTGCCGTACAAACAACACGTGATGCTGGCTTAAGTATTCCTTCCTTGCCGTACAAACAACACATGATGCTGGCTTAAGTATTCCTTCCTTGCCGTACAAACAACACGTGATGCTGGCTTAAGTATTCCTTCCTTGCCGTACAAACAACACATGATGCTGGCTTAAGTATTCCTTCCTTGCCGTACAAACAACACATGATGCTGGCTTAAGTATTCCTTCCTTGCCGTACAAATAACACATGGAGAACTACAGATTTGTATCAAGTGAAATAACATTCTGAGACGGTCACGTTTCCAGAACGAGAGAAATGTGGGCTAACTTTAAGTCTTAAAGCAGATACAATTGTATTACTCGCTAGCACACAGTCATCTTTCAATATTTAGTAAAAATATTCACGAAATCATTAAAAAAAAGTAAAAACAAGTCAATAAATGGGTTTGTCAAACTTTCGGAAGACTTTACAAAGCTGTTATACATCGGAACAATGAGTACATATATTTGTAGTCAACAGTTTGTATTTTGTAATAGATAGATATATAGATATATGAATCGATGGATAGATAGATAGATAGATAGATAGATAGATAGATAGATAGATAGATAGATAGATAGAATATGGGCAATGATGACACAGAGATGAGTATAATAACAAAAAAAAGAGTGACAAAGAAGAGAGAGTGAAGAAGAGAAAGCGAAGGAGAGACATACACAGGGGGAGACTAGCACCAAAATATTACAATCACTTAATTGACACTTTAGAAGAGAGTAATTGTCCCTCGGGCAACTCCTCGACAGTGAAGACCAGTTTGTCTTGGCCATTGACATCACGTAATCAAGGGAAAGTACTCACACTGGTCTCTGCTGGAGCTGAGAGATTTCACGGCAAGTTGAGCAATGTAGTGAAACAGGCGTTGCAGAGAGGAACGCCCTCGCTATTTGGGGAGGTGGGAGAGAGAAGCGATACAGGCCCAAGTAGGAAGGTTGTGGAGATGGGCGGTGGATGAGAGGGTGAAAGAAGACTGTTTTTATTATTTTCTTGTGAGATAATTAATTCGTATAGTTTGCTTTTTAAAACCAGTCTCCAACAAATCCACAATATCATTTCTTTTCGACATTTAAAAACAAAAAAAGATGAAATAAAAGACAGTTTTTTTGTCACCAAACTAGAGAACATTGAATCCATTGAAGTAATGGTCACAGATTGGATCTTGCACTAATGACCACTTGTCTCATAGAGTGGCATATGTAGTGGATTATTTGTTGGTAGTTAGAAATCAATGTAGTCAGCCTTGAAAGTTGAGGCTCTAAAGCAGTGAACTTTTTACTTAGCGGAGCACTTCGCACATTCTGAGTATTTAGCGGAAAATTATGTTTGTTTTTTGGAAAGATTAATTTCATGTGATGGCCTACTAGTTAATTATTCCCGTAATTCATGGAACGCCTATTCAGGCCTCGCGGAATACTAGGGTTCCGCGGAACATCGTTTGGGAACACTGATCTAACGTTTGAACATCATTGTCAAGGCTGTATTAAAGTATATGGAGGTTCTGGGCAAGAATTTTGTAGAGGTTCCTACAATTTTTAGAAAGCTTTAATAAAGATCAACTTCTGAATGAAAATACCTATGTCTAAAAACCTGCATCATTTTAGAACAAAGAAATAAAGTCCTTGTAAATTTAATTTCAATTTCCTTTTCTAAAACATTAAATACGCATATACAAGTTTTTTAAAAATCTGTATATTAATGAGTTTGCAGAGAGTAAGGCCCTTGGTAGACGCATTGACGCAAATCCGGAGCTGTATTTACTTATTCCTAGCATGTTACAAGCGTACAATTCTTAATCACGACATTTTTGACAACAGTAAAAATGCGATTATAAAATTTAAAAAAATGTAAAATTTTCTGACCCGTAGAAATTCTGATATATTTTTTATCTCATTTGTGTTGGCCCCTTTCTTGTGTAGTTCCGGGCTGTATCCCCGCCTGCCCTCCCTTATATCCGGCCCTGATCATTGTTACACTATAACTATCAAATATTGCTTTTTACTGTGACTATCAAAGACCTTCACATTTTATTGTAAAGTATTACGTGTTACCTACACATGAAACTGCCAATACTAACTAACAGTCTGCTGAATGGATTGGTCAGTTCCTATTATACTAACTAACAGTCTGCTTAATGGATTGGTCAGTTCCTATTATGCTAACTATATAGAGTAGCTGCTATGGAGAGCAACTATGACATTAGTGTTCAAAGTACATATTATGTACTTACTATAAACGGCTTGGTGATTACAAGAAATGTTCATTTTATAATTTTGATTACTTCACTCTTTTTTTTTTCCTTAAATAAAAAATCTTTTTAGTATTCTGTTTTTATTTTAATTTTTATTTTGTCTTTTAAACTTTAAAAATAATATTGTCCAGAAAATCTTTTAACATGCAAGGAAAAAAAAGAATTAAGAGCAGATCAAAGCTTGATGAAATAATTGTCCGCCTCCAGGCACTTGCTAGGCCGAGCTGATGTAAATTTTAATGACGCCTTTAAAACTCTAAATATAGCAAACTGTAGAGAACATTTTGTTAATTTTAAACACAGATTGCATGGCGATTTTTATGTGCATTCTTAAGTTTAAACAAAAATGTCTTAAAATAATCACATTTATCTCTTAGGTTCAAATTGCCGTTGTTATAAAGACAATCAAACTCAAAAAAAAAAAAAAAAAAAAAAATGTTTAGATATGCTTTCATTTGTAATAATGTCGGTAACATGAAACATCCCATAAGTGCAAGATTTGATTGCAAATACAATGAATATTTAATTTTATAGGTTCCGGATAGCGAACAGATTAAGTGGAATGTTAGGACAACATTTTAACTGATCAATTGTTCAGTGACGATATTCAGTGCAAGCAGGTCATCTATTTTGACTGGTCTTTATAAAATTCTCAAATTTAATGAACGGACATTTCCCTTGAGTGTATTAAATTATGTTCTATTCTGTTACCTCCCTTATGTTTTTAGTTTATTTTTAGTAATAAAAAAATATAATTGCCGTGAAAAACAAAACTGGTCTAAAGAGTATTCTTCATTTACCCTCCACCCTCACCCCTTCAATCTATTAGTCAGCATTGCTTGTTCTTGCCAGAATAGCGTCTTAGTTTATTGTAATAAGTTCTTTGTAGTTCTGTACCTTGTCAGATGAAATTACTTAAACTTTCATGACATGGTCTATACATTGGCCTGCCATCTTGCAATTATTTTTACCTAATAAAATATTTACTCTTCAAAGTCTTTGGAGGACCTCATTTTTTTTTTTATACAGAAATGAATTTTATTATTCAATAGTGATAAGGGACTTCATTCTATAAGACGTTTTAAAAAGGTTTTTTAGAATATTTTTTTTAAATTAATCAAAGCATTATATTAGCTCCTCACTCCTTCCTCTCTGTGTCTGGTACCTACATTTTGTACTCAGTTTTCTCCTATTCCACATTCTCGGACTTAGTTTAATTTTTTTTTACAATTATTCATTCTCCATGACAATACATAAATTACTATTTTAAAAAAAAACTAGTTTTTAAAATAATTTATTGTTAACATACTAACACGAAGTTATATAGAAAAAGGGACTTGGACATTGCAGTATTGAGAGATAGAGCAGTGATTTTGCTGTTTTTCTCATTAGATAAGTTTTTTTTTCAATATTTTTTTTCGCTTGTTTTTTTTTTTTAACTGATGCCTTTGTGTTGCTTGTTTAAAAATGAAAGTATTTTTGGATGCTATCAATACAATGTATCCGTGTGATGAAGAGTGTAAGTAATTCAATAGGTCAGACAGACAGACTGACTGACATTTGTCGAGCTGACCAGATGTTGTCTAAAATATATCAATACAATTCTGGTATTGAAAGCCGTGAGTGTCTGTAGGCCAATAGGCCAAGTGTGTCTTCACCAGATCTCTGACTAGATCCGCGAGAGATGGAGACTAAGCCAAGACTTACTCATTTATCTGTGGCTCCTTCCTGACAGATTCTCGTTCGATAATTAGATAGCTCACCGATTTCTTCACATTGTTCCATTTAATAAGTTCAAGTTTAGAATTTGTGGTTTCAGTGAATAGATGAGATGAACTTTCTCTCACACTTACAGTCTCTCTCTCTCTTTCTCTCTCTCTTTTTTTCAGTGTTTTTCAGTGTTGCTCTTTATTTATGACTTGCTCTCTTCTACTTTTTCTTTCGCTCTCTCTCTCTCTCTTTCCTTCTCTCTCTTTCATTTTCTGTCTCTTTCTCTCTATATCTTTCATTTTTCATCTCTCTCTTTCTTTCAGTCTCTCTTTCTTTCAGTCTCTCTTTCAGTCTCTCTTTCTTTCAGTCTCTCTTTCTTTCAGTCTCTCTTTCTTTCAGTTTCTCTTTCTTTCAGTCTCTCTTTCTTTCAGTCTCTCTTTCAGTCTCTCTTTCTTTCAGTCTCTCTTTCTTTCAGTCTCTCTTTCTTTCAGTCTCTCTTTCTCTTTTTCTCTTGTTCTTTTTGTCTTCCTCTTTATTTCAACGTTTCGAACTTTCCTCTCCAAGTAAAAGAATATTACTGGCCTAGCGGGCAGGGCGGGAACTCGGGGACCATTAGGACAACAGTTCGAGACCCATGCTACACGAACAGCAGGCTCTCTCTTTTAAGTTTCTTTCTTTTTTTTCTCTCTCTCTCTCTCTCTCTCTCTCTCTCTCACTCTTTCTCTTTTAACTCTCTCTCTCAGTCTATCTGTCTGTCTATCTATCTGTCTCTCCTTTTCAGTCTTGTGTGTCCTGTTCCTAAGAACTGATCCAGAATACTTTATGATTAGGATAGGAAGAAAACGTGCGTGAGAAGCCAATATCAGTTTCATGAAGACATCAAGTGTTCTCAAACTGTTGACTTCTTGCATTTCTTCACTTTTTGCTCCCATGACATTGTCCACATGTCATTGTCGACATGTCATTGTCCACATGTCTGTTTGATCACATACGTTTATGACCAAGCAATCATGCAACTAAAATAAAATTACGAATTTAACATTCGAGACACCAGAGAGAGAATAAAATACTCTATTTAGCGTGGTTTAAAAACAAAGTGTATAGTCTAGAGACATTTCAACACCAAGTTCAAAAGTTATGAACACACAATTGTATTTCGATTTCATATCCAATTCTTCATTTTTTCCCCAGAATGTTGCGGTCATCGTATCTGTGCTGACATTGACTAGTATTTCTATAGAGCGGTGGTTCGCCATTTGCCAGCCGCTGACCTTTCAACAGACCAAGTCCAGGGTCATCGTATGTGTTGTTATCATATGGGCAGTCGCGCACATTGCGTCCATTCCTAAACTCATCATGATGGAGGTAATCGTTAGTTTGGCATTTGTTGGGGCAAGGGTGTGGGCCTTAGTATTCATATAATCCAATCAAAGCTAGCTGTGCATTTAACCCTTAAAGTGCTGAGCTGTTTTACAATGAATGCATAAACAATGGAGGCTAACTACCACACGCGCCTTAAGGGTTAATAGTAATTCTATGAAAAAATGAAAAAACAACAGCAAATGTTTACTTAGCGGAACAAAATCAAGCTACCACATTACCTTCAATCTTGTTCAGTCATTTATTATCCACAGACCCATCAGAAATAAATGTTATAGTCAAAAAAAGTTGATTTCAATTAGCGTTACGTTATAAAGTTGTCAACATAATCAATTTCAATTAGCGCAATAGCGTTGATTAATTTAAAAAAACTCCAAAAGTTCAGGACCTAATGTAATGTTTGTCTGTGATGATGGACGTTCAGTTCAGATTTTATATTTATATTTTTATATTTATTTATTAAGAATATTAACAATTCATTGTTGGCATGATTTCTATAGGCAGAAATGTATAAAGTAAAACCATGGTAAAACACTTCTTTGGTACTATGAAGGCAGAAAAGTAAAGAGAAAGTGATAAAGTCTTTGAATTCTTGACATCTAGTTCTAGTTTACTTCTCTTGAGATGTGGTTGAGGACTTACATGTAATAGACAATTGTGTACTTGAGTCGACTCGAGGTTAAGAAAGCGGTCGGCTGCCATGGAAAATCTTTCAGCAGAATAAATGTTTCCAACAAATACCAACTTTATTGATTTATTGTAATCAATTTTTATTGATAGATTATAGCATTGATGATGTTTTTTTTCAAAACTTTAAAATAACTATTTTGAAATTAATTTCCAAAAATAAACAGAGAGAAACTACGAAACTGATAGACTAATAAGTAAATTTTTAAAAAGTGTATGGGCTGATGCTATTAATTTTTATTATTTAATCAAGTTGTAGAGGTAGTTGGAATAGAATCAAGAGTATAGTCTTTTATAATTGAATTCCACAAGTTAATGCAGTATCCTTGAAGACTCCCATAAAATTATAATTAAAAAAAAAAATTAAAAAAAACACGCATCTTTAAATTAAAATTTAAGAGTATACATTACATAGACCTCTGGCAAACGTGTGAACTGACCTTGAGAACAGCTTCATCTGGTTCAGTGCCAATGTGATTGAAAACAAACCTGTTCACGCTAGATTATGACTACATTTGTTCCTCTAAGTTAGAGAGCTCTCAGTTACGCTCTACTGTAGGAGGATACACTTTCAAGAGCTCATTTTCCCCTCAAACCTTTTTTTTTAAAAACGATTAGGACAAAACAAATATTCAACAAAAAAAAATGGGTCAATAAACTTAGATCTAGGTAAAAGCCATCGAACTTAAGTACTTAAAATCTAAACGAATATAATGCTCTACCCTGGGGCTAAATGTGCTTAGAAAATAAACCGGTACTAAGGAACTGTGTTTTTCTCCAACGGTTTCAAGTGTACAGATATTTAATTGATAACCATGAATGAACGAAAGTATAGACATTTGAAGTACCTAAATCTACATTGTCACTAAGTCTGTCCTAACTTAGGATATCTGATTCATTACGTCGTGATTAGATCTGAATCAGTTATCTGAACATCGATGTAGATTTGATTTCTTTCAAGAATTGTTTCGTATTTTATCTTTTCAAATTATGGAAATTTATCGTTGAGGGTGATACGAGTGATACAATGTTAAAGTAACCCTTTTGTGGTTGAATATCTCCATTATAACGTCCTGTACCAATCAAAATGTCTTTTACTTTCATTGACTGGTTCAATGGTTCCTACAAGGTCAATTGTAAGTAACTACACAAAATCTCAACACTTTGCATGGTTACAACACAGTTTCCAAAAAATGCGGTTTCCCCAAATCATGAATGTCTTAAATCTCAAAAGCGAGTTCCTAGTTTCAGAATGTGAAGACTTAATTGTTATTATATCTGTCATTGTCATAGAAGGTGCCTCCACTTAGCAGATTAATTACTTTACGAGTATAGATACATTTGTCATTTAGACTGATATTGATAATTAATTCTTAAACTTTTCCAGCTTTTCATTGAATATTAATTGGATTTTCTCCTTTGAATATTAATGATAGTCCTTGAATATGAAAATAACTGTTTAAGAATATTAATGCTTTAATCCTTTAAAATGAACAATAGGTTTTCATTGAAATGTATCCACGATCGTCTTTGACTTTTTTTGTAACAGTTGATAAGAATATATATTTTGGATATGTCCTTGAGCTAGATTTCGGTCAATGTATGACCTAACTGCTTGGCTTGTCCTTGAACTCTGGGTGTAAGTACAAGCCCAGTCTCTCGCTAAGAACGTGTTTCATTCAATAGGCCCCTACTCCTCATTCCGCTCACTCGGTACCATCCGCATTTCTCGTTTATTTACGGACTCTATTTCTGTTCCAGGAAATCCACGACATTATAGTGCCGCCCAATCTGACCATCTTCTTGACTTCATGCGGCCCGAGGGATGACCAGGTAGCTGCCAAGTACGAGATCTTCCTATCCATCACTTTCTTCGCCATCCCCATCACCATCATGGGCTACAATTACACGGCAATAGCCGTCTGCCTCTGGTCCAGTTCCACTAGCTCCAGACAGTTGACAGGTAGGGAGAGTGTAGGGAAAAGTTTGTAAATCTGCTCAATGTGTCGCTTATTGGCATAAACATTTTTTTAATACACAAATCACCGCATTCAGATTAAGGCCTAATTTCTAACCCATCTGATTACAAGTTTGATAACTAATTCTGTAATTGACTAAGCTATTAAACTAAGTACAATGTGACTATGTATAATTAAGAGTGTAAGAAAAGACTAAATGGACTTAAAATAAGAACTTTTCTATCCTTATGTCTCTATGATGAATACAACAATAATACTAAAAGAAATACATTGGGCTTTCAAGTTTACAATAAGAAACGTAAGTATAAGGTTGACATGTTCAAATGTCATGATCATTTCTAACCCCCGAAACATGCAGAATGTCACCAGAAGAACACACTACCGTCAGCTATCACAGTGTGCATGGGGGTTGGCAAGAGAGGGCTTGGCCGTTCTACTATTTATGTCCCCTGTCTTGCTATACCTACAGTGACTTCTCAGTATGCCAGTCTTAGAGATGCAATCTTTTGTCTGCTCTGTTTCTCTAGAACAACACTCTGCATACTACTGAGGAGAAATAGACAAAAAAAAACAACCAAGGTCGTGTTTGTTACAGCAGACATATACACGTACAAATAATTTGAGAGAGAGAGAGAGAGCGAAACAGAGTTTATATCCACCTTTGTCATATCCACCTTTGTCATATCCACCTAGCTAGTTCATTATTCTGTAAACGTTGTACAATACCCTGTCGAGGTCTGATTAGGGAGTTGCATGCTCCAATTAAACTTTCACCTTGTACGTACTACACCGTGACTTTTGATCAAATGTTGTAGCCTATTAGAGACATTGCACTTTTGTACTGTGAAGGAAACATTTGCCCCTAAATCAATCATTAAATACAAGAAGATAAGCTATTACTAATTGGAACACAGGGCTTTCATTCGATTCCGGAAATAAAAACAAAACAATTTCAGAAATTTTTCAAGGAATTATTTCCCCTTGCTGTTGAATTTAAAATCGTTTGCATTAATATATGTCTATACTGAATTCAGTCGATCGTATTGGGGACGTCTCGTGAGACAATCTTTTCCCTTCGCTACATCTGATGAGGCTCAAGAGCCCAATCCTTGATACTCATGCACAGTCACAACAAGTCACAAGTTGGACATGTCAAATCAGCAGAGGTTGCAGCCTGTTGACTTGTTGTTTTACACGACTCTTCCTCCAAGTGGATCTTCATTGTACGTGAAGCGTGGATCTCTATTCAGTTATTTGTAAGTGAAGCGTGTACAACGTTTGCTGAAACCCGCACAGATGTGACAATTTAAAAAATGAAATGTCTATTAAACATTTCACGCTAGCAGATTCAAATGTTTAATTCGACTAGAATCTTTCGCCAATATTTTCAGCTGACCTCCTAAACACACACATAGAAACACAAACACTCACAAGACAGACACATACAAACACGCAGACTGAAGAAGACACACACATAAAACAAAACTGACATGCGCGTCTGGCATCGTTTTACATAATCAGCCTCCAACCCAATATGATGTGATTATGTCCCTTTCTCCTGCATCTAATGCCATTACTGTAGCCAGATTACAACGATTTTGTCTCGTTCTGGGAGTGTGGTTAATCTTTTCAAAACTAGATCTAGCTTTGTCAAGACTCTATGGGCTCATCTTTTATCTACATTCTCAAGCAAGCCTAACAGGAGATTATCCCTTATTTATAGTTAGTTCTGGGGGAGTTTAACCTTTACATTCAAATCGGTCAAATGGTCTGTGGAATATGTAAACTTTGCTAAGTCCTTGTCACAAAGTGTTTTTAAAAAATGTTTTCGTTAACTGATTAGTATTTGTAAATTGCTATCCCAGATTCTTTCGTTTTATTTCTATAGAACAATTTGTTCTGAAAACCGTTGATGCCAACTGCCCGTTCAAAGAAAACAAGATCTGTCACTTCTTAGTTTGTAGCATCATCATCAGCAGAAATGTGTCGTGGGAAAGCTGTAATAGTTCGTATAACTCTTCCTGGTCAGAGGCTATCCTTATTTCACAGAGTATCAAGTTCAAAGCCGCTCCATTCTTTACACGTTGTCCAGCACATTAACAAAAAATTAAATTAAATTATAACTTTTATGTAGTGCAACTTTCATGCTTATAGAATGCTCAGTACGCTATGGTCAATCTCATTTGTGGACCAGTGGGGGGAGGGGGTATTTAAGAGAAGGTCTTACGAGCCCCCTTTATAGGTAGCCAAGCCAAGCCAAGTTCAGGCGTAGTTAGCCACGCTCCCCACAATTCTTCGTGCTACCTCCATTCTACCTTGAAGGAGGACTTTTGAAAAGTTTTTAAATTGATGATTTTTGACTAAAATGGGAGGTTAGATAGAAAGGATATTAATCAAAGACATCAATGAAAGGTTAGGTTGACATTCTTAGGTAGAACAATTGGAGAAGCAATGGTTTATAACCATTTTTATAACCATTTGTTATTGACTGTCACATAGTGGAATTGTTTTGTGAGTTTTTAAAGTTTGGCAGAGATATTTTCAAAACACATACACAAAGCACTGTTATCACACATAACACGCACACACATTTTCAAAGACACACAGAGTGTGAAAGTTTGTATGTTGTATGTAACATTCAATTAATAGATAAATATTCCGAAATGAGCAGTAGGTTATACTAGTAATTAAACTATTCTAACAAGAGCTCCTTTACCTGGTCATTAAGTGAGAAGACTACAACAGAGGCTTCGGTCTAAAATACTAAAAGAGAAATAATCTTCTTCCTATGGCAGTAAAACTTTTGCTAGAACTTTATAGAATTAATGGAATTGATATTATTATTCTAATTTGTATTATTTAATTTATACTAATTCCCTTTAGTTTTTGTCATGCAGAACCACTAGTAATAGTGAAGTACTTCTTTTAACCATTCACTATTACTCCGAATACCTCGTGTATTTAACAAGAAATCACATCCACACCTCCTGCTGATCGGAACAAAATTTTTATATATCATAGAAAACACAATTAATTATTGACACTACTCCACACCTATACCACGAGAACATTAGATGCACATCAGAAGTTAATTGTATTTTATTGCTAAATTTTGATACAGCAACTGACCAGGTTGTACAACTGTATCTTGAATCTACACAACTGAGTCCAGTAGGTTTAGGTCGATACTTTTTGTTATCGACAAGAGAGCGGATGTATCTCTACACTGACTTTGATCGGAGGGATTCTAAATCAGATTATCGGTTACACTCAGATCAAGAACCAAAACTATGGGGACGATTCTCATACGATGCAATCTTGGGAAAGTTAAAAAAAAAGAAAAAGATGGTGAAAGCGTTTGTTCTGGTCAGGACCCGAGACTCACATTTTGTGGTGCAGTTAACCTTCACCACTTCGCTTCACACTTTGATGTAATCTTCTTTGGTCAATGGTGCAACGCAGTGTGAATGAACGTGGTGACATAACGAGGGAGTGGCGTGATCTACCCCAGAAATAGTTTGTCATTAAACCACAGGAACATGTCATCTGATACCTCAAGGTGAAAGTAACAATAACAATAATGTCTACATGATCTTATAGAGACCTCTAAAGGAAATCACTCTTCAAAAAAGTAATAGCCCAAAAATTTTTAATTCCTCTGTTGTGATAGCTATATACTGTATTCAAAACTCCATAAGTTGTTTCTTTTATTCTCTGTTTGCGATCCATCGATTACAAGATAACACTTAATAATCACACCTATACTTGTGTAACAAAGAAACTTCTTTAAGAGTTTCACATAGTCTGGTGTTCTATAACTCGACCGGGAAGCACTGCGGCTTAACGTTCGAATCAATAGGATGCGAACTCCGTTCTACTAAGGGCTGACGTAAATAACTATGTCTCATTATTTGCACCGATTGCAAAAACATGACTCCACTATACCACTGCCAAAAACCAACAGGGCTGGTCTAGCTCTTTGCCGATATATGCTGTGTAAATAAAGTCTGAGAAGTACACTTCCCTATGCGGACATTAGCTGCATGAGATGTCATAACATTGGCTGCATTTTTTATACAGTTCTCTCCCTTGGTCTTCCACTAGACTGAACTTTCTCAAAGTTGACTCCCTTGAGGCTTCCACCTGCATGCACATCTTGCATTGACTTTATAGTGGAGTGCATTCAGGCGACGTAGAAACCAGAACAGAGATAGCCTTCCTATCAATAACATATCGGTCGAGATAGAAGCACCTGATTTCTGATACTATGAATAAAAATTGTACTTGAAAGATTTAGCTCTTAGCGTTTGATAGAAATACTATTTTTGAAAAAAAACAAAAGGGGGGTGGGGTATTCTTTGCTTTCAACAAAGGGTCTGCCATAAACAAAAGAATTAATGTTCATAAAATAGATCACATGACGAGGGTCTGTTGAGAAAGAGAAATGATCAGAACTGAAATGAGTTGCGGAGGACACGTAGAGATGAGTAACAATTAACAAACGAGGCAAAAGAAAAGTGTCGACCAAATTTTAGTCTAATAGCCGATAGAGGCATTTAAAGAAAGTACATGTTTAATTGCTGATAGAGGCATGTAAAGAAGATACATGTTTAATTGCTGATAGAGGAATTTAAAGAAAGTACATGTTTAATTGCTGATAGAGGAATTTAAAGAAAGTACATGTTTAATTGCTGATAGAGGAATTTAAAGAAAGTACATGTTTAATAGCTGATAGAGGCATGTAAAGAAGACACATGTTTAATTGCTGATAGAGGCATGTAAAGAAGATGCATGTTTAATTGCTGATAGAGGCGTGTAAAGAAGATACATGTTTAATTGCTGATAGAGGCATGTAAAGAAGATGCATGTTTAATAGCTGATAGAGGCGTGTAAAGAAGATACATGTTTAATAGCTGATAGAGGAATTTAAAGAAAGTACATGTTTAATTGCTGATAGAGGCATGTAAAGAAGATACATGTTTAATTGCTGATAGAGGCATGTAAAGAAGATACATGTTTAATAGCTGATAGAGGCGTGTAAAGAAGATACATGTTTAATAGCTGATAGAGGAATTTAAAGAAAGTACATGTTTAATTGCTGATAGAGGCGTGTAAAGAAGATACATGTTTAATTGCTGATAGAGGCGTGTAAAGAAGATACATGTTTAATTGCTGATAGAGGAATTTAAAGAAAGTACATGTTTAATAGCTGATAGAGGCATGTAAAGAAGATACATGTTTAATTGCTGATAGAGGCATGTAAAGAAGATGCATGTTTAATTGCTGATAGAGGCGTGTAAAGAAGATACATGTTTAATTGCTGATAGAGGCATGTAAAGAAGATGCATGTTTAATAGCTGATAGAGGCGTGTAAAGAAGATACATGTTTAATTGCTGATAGAGGCGTGTAAAGAAGATACATGTTTAATTGCTGATAGAGGAATTTAAAGAAAGTACATGTTTAATTGCTGATAGAGGCGTGTAAAGAAGATGCATGTTTAATTGCTGATAGAGGAATTTAAAGAAAGTACATGTTTAATTGCTGATAGAGGCGTGTAAAGAAGATGCATGTTTAATTGCTGATAGAGGCGTGTAAAGAAGATACATGTTTAATTGCTGATAGAGGCATGTAAAGAAGATACATGTTTAATTGCTGATTGAGGCATGTAAAGAAGATACATTTTTAATTGCTGATAGAGGAATTTAAAGAAAGTACATGTTTAATTGCTGATAGAGGCGTGTAAAGAAGATACATGTTTAATTGCTGATAGAAGAATTTAAAGAAAGTACATGTTTAATTGCTGATAGAGGCGTGTAAAGAAGATACATGTTTAATTGCTGATAGAGGAATTTAAAGAAAGTACATGTTTAATTGCTGATAGAGGCATGTAAAGAAGATACATGTTTAATTGCTGATAGAGGCATGTAAAGAAGATACATGTTTAATTGCTGATAGAGGCGTGTAAAGAAGATACATGTTTAATTGCTGATAGAGGAATGTAAAGAAGATACATGTTTAATTGCTGATAGAGGAATGTAAAGAAGATACATGTTTAATTGCTGATAGAGGAATGTAAAGAAGATACATGTTTAATTGCTGATAGAGGAATGTAAAGAAGATACATGTTTAATTGCTGATAGAGGCGTGTAAAGAAGATACATGTTTAATTGCTGATAGAGGAATTTAAAGAAAGTACATGTTTAATTGCTGATAGAGGCGTGTAAAGAAGATGCATGTTTAATTGCTGATAGAGGAATTTAAAGAAAGTACATGTTTAATTGCTGATAGAGGCGTGTAAAGAAGATGCATGTTTAATTGCTGATAGAGGCGTGTAAAGAAGATACATGTTTAATTGCTGATAGAGGCATGTAAAGAAGATACATGTTTAATTGCTGATTGAGGCATGTAAAGAAGATACATTTTTAATTGCTGATAGAGGAATTTAAAGAAAGTACATGTTTAATTGCTGATAGAGGCGTGTAAAGAAGATACATGTTTAATTGCTGATAGAAGAATTTAAAGAAAGTACATGTTTAATTGCTGATAGAGGCGTGTAAAGAAGATACATGTTTAATTGCTGATAGAGGAATTTAAAGAAAGTACATGTTTAATTGCTGATAGAGGCATGTAAAGAAGATACATGTTTAATTGCTGATAGAGGCATGTAAAGAAGATACATGTTTAATTGCTGATAGAGGCGTGTAAAGAAGATACATGTTTAATTGCTGATAGAGGAATGTAAAGAAGATACATGTTTAATTGCTGATAGAGGAATGTAAAGAAGATACATGTTTAATTGCTGATAGAGGAATGTAAAGAAGATACATGTTTAATTGCTGATAGAGGAATGTAAAGAAGATACATGTTTAATTGCTGATAGAGGCGTGTAAAGAAGATACATGTTTAATTGCTGATAGAGGCATGTAAAGAAGATACATGTTAGCCTCTCTCTAAGTGCTTGTTAAAGTTTGTGTTCGTTCCTACTTTGTATGTTTGTGTGAGGTTTCTAATTAGAGACGGAAGGAGAGAGAGAAAGAGAAAATGGTAAAAAAAAAAAGGCAGGCATGGTGAAAATAAAAGACAAGCTAGAGAAAAAAAAGAGAGAAAGAGGTAAAAAACGGAGAGAGAGAGAGAAAGAAAGGAGTGAGAAACAGACTTGAGAAATTGGAATGGTAGAAACAGAAATTAGAAGTGAATGCATAACTGGAAAGAACAGTAACTTGGCATGTTCTTATTTTATTAGGGAGATAAGCCGTACGAGATGAAGATGCCTGTGCCAATTATCTTTTCCAGATCGTGTCCCTTACTTCCGCCTTTATTCTGCCCCTCCCCTTGTTTCTATTAAAGCGATACAATATACAGATTAACTGACTGCAGTTTAGTGATTGTACACTTGGAATTATAAACTAGTTAAATTCGATATAATAAACCTTGTGTCATAGCTATTGCTGCTATTTACATTTGATATAGTACACCCTGAGCTATAAATAGATACACTCGCTATAATGCAAATTATTAGTAGGCCTACTGGAATACAGCAACGACATTGCTTTCTGAGATTTAGGATTATTCAAAACCAACATCGTATTACCAGTAGAAACAGAAAGGTCTGCCCAGATTGAGCAAGAAAGTTACAAGATCCAATAAGCTTTTAGCACTACCGTAACATCATCTCAAGGTAGCGAAAAAAAAAAAGACATTCGTATTTTCTAGCCAACTGCTTCATGAGGACAAGACATCAGTTTGATTAGAATCAGGCTGACACACACAAAAAGTCCTTAAAATGTTGCGTGTTCTATTTTTGTTTTAATGTCATGAACCAATCAACAAACAAGAATTACATCATCTTCTTTTTTGAAGTAACGTCTGTATTATATAAGATAAGATAAGATTACATTATCATTGATATAGAGTTTTAGACCAAAATCCAACCAGCACTCATTTGTAAATATTGTTTCGAACGCACCTAGCCTCTAGATTTGCTGAAGTTTGTATAATAATATTTTAAAAATCAGTATCGGGAGAAGAAACGACCTTTTCTGTCAAAGTTTGTTGCTTAGGGCTGCCCCTTGCTTCAAATATCGACATGAATTAATTATTTCCTAATTTGATTCTTCCTCCTGATTTTAAGTTCCAGTTGACGTGAAGACAGAGTGGGGACATTTCATTGGGAGAAAAGACAATCCAGTTTCCGCCAAGGAACTGAATCAAATTGGTTGAATATGGAGAAAACTATGTCAGGTCGCTAGTGGGCGGAACGCATTATCATTTAGGTCACGTGATGTGGCGGGGGAGAGGTAAATAAGAAAACAAAATGTTTATGTTAATAAGACAGGAAACATATATAACACACGCGTAAACACACAAAACACACATTTAAACAAATACACACATAATATATACATTAACAAATATTTCAACATTTACCTAAATACATAAATATTCACAAATATGAACGCTCCTGTAAACACACACACATACTAAAACACACATATACACGCATTTGCAGAATATAAAACACTTAAACATTTAAATACTGACAGACTTAATCAAAAGACTTAATAAAGACAGTTTAAGAGAGACAGAAAGAGAGAGATAAAGAGCTATACAGAGAATGAGAGGGAGAGATGAAGAATGGCTTGATGAGCTACCTATAAGTTAATTGAACATTCAAATAAGAAAATTGTTGTTTTGATTGGAAAGTTAGAAAAAGGGTTACATTCTTCCTTGAACTAGTATCCCCCCCCTTTCTAATCCTACTCTGACCACTTTGTTTCAATAAATAATAGTCAAAGCCTTGCTATTCTCTTATTCGATGAAGGCATGCGAGTTGACCAGGACAATGGTGAGCAAGTTCGATTTTCTCTCACGCTAACTGGCTGGACCAAAGAACAACTGTCAGATTCTCTGGAGGTAAATACCCCGGGACATCGGGTTATTTAGTATGTGCTCTACCAGTTGGTCACATAGTCTTCATTTTCTTAATGAATATGTAACCATTAATGTGGTTGTGTGTATGTGTGTGCCGTAGAAGTGGGTGAGTGTCTATCGTAAAAGTGAAAGAGCGAGTGGAAGAGAAGTGACAGAGTGTCTGTCGTGAATGAATGATTGTGTTTAGGAGAAGGGAGTGAGTGTATGTAGGAAAAGTTTGTGTGTGTGCGTGTACAAGTGTGTGAAAAGATATATGCGTGTGTATGTGATATCCAACATCCACCTATATATACAAAGTCTACAGTCTAGACCGGCTAAGCTCACCCCCGAGAAGTCATTTTCTAGGCTGAGCCCTTTAGATTACCTTAGAGAATACTCACAGAAACGAAGATATCTGCTTAAAAAAAAAAAACATTGGAGATATAGAAACATATAACTTTGTTCATACATATAGAACTGATAGATCTTGGTTGTTGTTTTTTCTCATAGATATATGGACAGACAGAGAGGCGAACAAAATCTTGATCTGGACCTGTGGTTCACACTGTACGAGATGCAGAGTTTGATAATACAATCTTAACTGCTGCACAATTGTTTTCCTATATAAGTAACCATACCATACATATCTAGAAAATGATTGTTTATTCAGTTTAGTTCACAGTTTTATGTGACCTACGGATGGTCTTGTACAGAAGTCTCAGTGCGTTGTGCATATTTTGTTAAAACTGCTATCATAACTTTGGCTATAGTTATGTCTTATCGATTCTAACAAATTTACCTCGGCCTTGTACTTGAACTGTTATATGAATGTTATTATGACGTCTCCTTAACCCGGCCCCTCCAGAATTGTTACTGCTCTGCAAAATGAGCTAGTGTTCTCGGGTACAAGGGGAAATAATAACAAAGCTCTGTACTAAAGATCAAGATGTGAGGTCTGTATTAAAGGTCAAGACTGAAGGTCTGTACTAAATAAAGATCAAGAAGTGAGGTCTGTATTAAAGGTCAAGACTGAAAGTCTGTATTAAAGATCAAGACTAATGGTTTGTGCTAAAGTGTCAAGACAAAATGTCTATCCTGAAGGTCAATACTGAAAGACTGAAGGTCAGAAGTTGAAGATCATGGCTTCAAAAATTGTCTAAATGTTCTGAGAAATAATTGTCTGATGGTTAGCCATCACGCTGTTCTCACAACAACTTCCTCACACAACGTCCTCACACAACTTCCTCACACAACGTCCTCACACAACGTCCTCACACAACGTCCTCACACAACGTCCTCACACAACTTCCTCACACAACGTCCTCACACAACGTCCTCACACAACGTCCTCACACAACGTCCTCACACAACGTCCTCACACAACGTCCTCACACAACTTTTTCACACAACGTCCTCACACAACGTCCTCACACAACGTCCTCACACAACTTTTTCACACAACTTCCTCACACAACGTCCTCACACAACAACGTTTTCACACAACGTCCTCACACAACTTCCTCACACAACGTCCTCACACAACGTCCTCACACAACGTCCTCACACAACGTCCTCACACAACGTCCTCACACAACAACGTCCTCACACAACGTCCTCACACAACGTCCTCACACAACTTCCTCACACAACGTCATCACACAACGTCCTCACACAACATCCTCACACAACTTCCTCACACAACGTCCTCACACAACAACGTCCTCACACAACGTCCTCACACAACGTCCTCACACAACTTCCTCACACAACGTCCTCACACAACAACGTCCTCACACAACGTCCTCGCACAACGTCCTCACACAACGTCCTCACACAACGTCCTCACACAACGTCCTCACACAACTTCCTCACACAACGTCCTCACACAACTTCCTCACACAACTTCCTCACACAACGTCCTCACACAACTTCCTCACACAACGTCCTCACACAACTTCCTCACACAACGTCCTCACACAACAACGTCCTCACACAACGTCCTCACACAACGTCCTCACACAACTTCCTCAAAACATCTTCCTGAAGACTTACCCTTAAACAAATTTTTTTAATGTTATTCAAGTTTTTTTTTTTACCTGCAGTAGTAAACAACCAGTTTAGCGACAATGTCGACAGATCTATGTGTTCATGTTACCTGCAGTAGCAAACAACTAGTTTAGCGACAATGTCGACAGATGTATGTGTTCATGTTACCTGCAGTAGTAAACAACCAGTTTAGTGACAATGTCGACAGATCTATGTGTTCATGTTACCTGCAGTAGTAAACAACCAGTTTAGCGACAATGTCGACAGATCTATGTGTTCATGTTACCTGCAGTAGTAAACAACCAGTTTAGCGACAATATAGGCAGATCTATGTGTTCATCGTATTTCTGTCTTGTGTCTTTCAGAAGGTGACCAACAAGCCATAGTGTCCCAGCTGATGGCCAGAAGAAGAACAGCCAAAATGTTGGTCGTTGTAGTTCTTGTTTTCTTTCTTTGTTTTCTACCAAACTACATCTGGAACATCATCAGGTCAGGACAATGTTTTGTTTTTTTCCTATAGTTTTGAATTTCATACTTACAATGTCCACACTTCTAAATATATGTATATTATTACGATAATTTGAATCGGTTTTAGGCAACTTTTTGTTCTTCACTAATGTGAAAGTGTTTCACTGTGTGTGTGTGACGTGCTGAGATTTGTTCTTCACTAATGTGAAAGTGTTTCACTGTGTGTGTGTGACGTGCTGAGACTTGTTCTGCTAGACTTCATCTTAAGTAACGGTGTAATGTATTAGAATGAGATTTCAATGAGAGTTGCATTAGTTAGCTTATACACGTTTAGTGACTACACTACTACTAAATAGTCCTTTAGTGTTAGGTTATATAGAGACAATCTTATCTTATCTTTACTGCAACTTGAGTTCCAATATGTCTAGATTTAGCTCCTTTTGTTAGATTTAACTCTTTGATTAATTGATTTACTGACCGTATTGATTAGATTCACGTCACAAATGTCAGTATGCATTACATCTGAATTTAAATCTGTGGCATTTTACGTCTCGAGAGACGATCTTTTCCCTTTGCAACTTCTTGTGTGACTAAAGAGGCCAATCCTTGATACACAGCTGCGATCGCAGGTTGGGCATATATAATCACCAGACGCCGTTGCATTTTCACCCTTCTTTCTGCTTCTGTTGTGTATGGCATCTGCAATCTTTGACCCTTCCTTTATGCTCTCTCTCCATGAGGGTCTGTCCAGTGCCACCTCTTCCCAGTTGCCAGTGTCGATTTTGAAGAGCTTCATGTCGCGTTTGCATACATCCGTATAACGTAAAAGTGGGCGACCAGCGGCTCTCCTGCCTTCTATCAGATCGCCATACAGGATGTCCTGTGGAAGTCGACCTTCTGGCATTCTACGAACGTGGCCAAGCCAGCCAAGGCGTCTGCTGCTGATAACAGAGCGGATGTCCTGGCACCCTGCTCTTTGTAGCACTTCCTCATTGGTTATCTTATCTTGCCACCTTATTTTAAAGATCCGCCTTAGGCATCGGAGGTGGAAAACATTCAGCTTTTTTTCCTGCCATGAGTAGGTTGACCATGTTTCACTTCCGTACAGCAAGGTGCTCAACACACAGGTCCGGTAGACTAGGGCTTTAGTACTGTTAGTCAGCAATATGTTGTCCCAGACTCTTTTCTGCAGCCGTGACATGGTGGCCATTGCCTTGGCTATCCTGTTGTTTATGTCTTTATCCAGTAGAGTGTTGTTGGATATGATGGAGCCAAGGTAACAAAAGTGATCAACAATTTCTAGTGGTTGGCCATTAATGCTTACTTGAGGTGCAGTGTTTGTGTTTTGGACAAGTATCTTAGTCTTGCTTTGACTGAATTTAAATATTACGAATAAATAGTTATTATTTCTTTAACACTCACTGGTTTGCTTGGTTAGAGGTCTAATTGGGTATCTACTATCTATAAGAATGTAACCTGTATATGCTATGTTGAACTTTGACTGTGTACAAGTTTGATCTTATGTTTATTTATAACTTAATAAAAACTTCATGTGTGATATTTATTTATGATTATGCGTGTTTAAAGACTGTGTTGTGTATGTATCAATGTAATGGCAACGTCTTCTCCAGGCACACGTGTAATTTAGATAGCATCAATGAGTTTGTTCCGCCCATAACGCTGGTCTCCAAACTTTTGTTGTACGCCAACAGCTGCACAAACCCAGTCATCTACAACTTTATGTCTGGTAAGTCATCTACAACTTTGTGTCTGGTAAGTCATCTATAACTTTATGTCTGGTAAGTCATCTATAACTTTATGTCTGGTAAGTCATCTATAACTTTATGTCTGGTAAGTCATCTACAACTTTGTGTCTGGTAAGTCATCTATAACTTTATGTCTGGTAAGTCATCTATAACTTTATGTCTGGTAAGTCATCTATAACTTTATGTCTGGTAAGTCATCTATAACTTTATGTCTGGTAAGTCATCTATAACTTTATGTCTGGTAAGTCATCTATAACTTTATGTCTGGTAAGTCATCTATAACTTTATGTCTGGTAAGTCATCTATAACTTTATACCTATGTCTGGTAAGGCTTGAAATTCTAATGTTATATTTAAGGTATTGAAACAACTCACCACCTTCTCCTTGGAAGCAAAGAGATAGATAGATAAGATAGATAGATAGATAGATAGATAGATAGATAGATAGATAGATAGATAGATAGATAGATAGATAGATAGATAAGATAGATAGATAGATAGATAGATAGATAGGATAGATAGATAGATAGATAGATAGATAGATAGATAGATAGATAGATAGATAGATAGATAGATAGATAGATAGATAGATAGATGATAATTGCATGATTAATCGATTGAATAATTGATTGATACGAAGGAGTTGGTGTATTAAGTTTGTGAAGTTTTACCTGTGACACAAACCCAGACGATAAAAATGCTTTCGCACCTTATATATTTCACGTCAATCGTGTTCCTGCATTCTGAGCTGCAGAATGAATTGTCCTATAGAGCACATTACATCCCAGAAAAAAAGCAGGTCAAATTATTTCAAAGGAGGTTGGCACTGGCCAATACTGAGGGACATATTGAAATAGAACTCCAGAACGTTATTAGTGGTCCGCGAGATCTTTTGAATGACTGTTTTCTTCAGGGTTAAAGTCGCCAATAGTGTATGACAAGAGAAATTCCACCTTTCTGAAAATCTAGTAGAGTCGCTTTGATGGAGACGTTCTGAAATAGAGAATAGAATAGGATCCATACAACATGTGTTTACAAAAGTGATAACGCCCGCTAAATTATTTGGACCTATTGGTTTGAGAGATGGGCATCGCTTGAAGAATAGATTTAAAAGAAGATTATGATGTGACTGTGTGCGCATGTTTCTGGTGTAACCATGAGTAAAGGTTGGCGGATAGTTTGGTTGTGTAGGCTGGAGGGATTCTGATGAAACCACGAGGTTATCTATCGTAGTTCAAGTGAATAAATACGAGTGTCAAAGTTACAGAGGTAACACGCGAGAGACGACTGACAGAAGGACTTTAATTTGAGCTTCACTTACATACGGATTCTGCTTCAGTTATTCAGCATATCATTATTTATATCCATTCTTCATATATTAAAGTTCAAAGCTCTTTATATTTGTAAATATAAATAAGGCCTTTTAAAAGATGTTTGTTCAAATTAATTTTAATTTTGCAATAATTTAACTTCAATAAAATTTCATTTTTTTATATATTAAATGTTAATATTCAGAAGTCAGGATGAAATATACTAAACTATTAATAAAGATTTACTGTGCACAAAGATTCAAGCGCCATTAACTCCATTCAATTTCCGGTGTATAATTAGAATTTTACTTTTTGTTTCCCTTAGATGTGCTTTAAGAAGTTTACGAAGATTAGTAAAAAAAAATAATTTTAATAAACTTTTATGTCTAAATAAAAAGGATTCCATATTTTCTCTGGTCTTTTTTATTATTATTATTATTTTGTATATATGAGCAAAAGAAACAAACAGTCATTATGTAAACATTTCATTTAAAAAAAATAGAACTTTGAATCCAATTGAAAACGATTGCCTCTTTTTCAATGAACAGAATGGCTATAAAATAATGAGGAAAGATGAATTTATATGCTATAATGCCAAAGACACGAAAATAAAAAAATTAAATCAAAACAGACTGACCATGAGACTGACACATACACTAATATTTTATTCTGTATAATAAAAATATGCTTTTGAAACAGCCAATACACCAAGACCACACACACACACACAAAATAAAAACAAAATACATACTCTATCACGTATAAAAGCTAACCCGCTATAAAAACTAAAACTGAAGATTAAGAGATTCCATAGTGAACACCTCATATGATAAACGTTACAATTGATTTTAAAAGCATCTTGAAAAGTTTCGCCTATAACATCTATAAGTGGGTACGCAGTTGGAAGATGCTACATTTAATTACTACATTATAAACTTAGGAATATATATTTAATTTCAACCTAAAAACAGAAAAGCAGACTGACATTAAGACACAGACTTTGACAAGACTTTCTTCTCATACCAAACAGTTTCTCTAGGCCCTCGTGCCTTCATCACTCCTCCTTATAGCAAGCTATTGTATAGCTGTAAGCCATAGCCCGATACACTTTTACAAGTCTCAAATCTTGATTGCTACGATGTATGTACAAGTTCGCTTTTGTACACGACGTTAATGAAGTTCAATACCAATGGAAGTGAGAGAGTAAGTTGTAAATATAATCTATTGGTTCAGTTCTGCATCCCTTGTTTCTATGTCTCGGGCAAAGTTCGTTCAAAGTTTTGTATCTATTTCTTTCTCCCAAGGCAAGTTCCGGAAAGAGTTCCGTACAGCGTGTTCCTGCTGCTTCCGGTGTTGTTGTAACCGTCAGCGGCAGTCTCAAGGTCAAGTTCGTAAGTGCCATCTTTTAGAGGTTGTGAATAATGAAGACACTTATACAGCAACTAAATAAACACTTAGGCATTATCCAAATAAACACTTATACAGCAACTAAATAAACACTTAGGCATTAACCAAATAAACACTTATACAGCAGCTGAATAAACATGTATACAGCAACTAAATAAACACTTGCTGACATTTCCAATCTTGTTTTAGAATGGTTGATTGACATTTACATATAGTAAGAAAAGTTACTTCTAAAAATAAAAGAGCTCCCTTTTGGAAGACTATAAATAGCTGCTGCACAGATTTTAGAAAAGAACTTTCTCTAGCACGTTTTATTCGTGTTCTCTTCACGTCACATGCAGACGGACAGAGCATAACTAATGAAAATTAATGGACAATCAAACCCATTTTAAAACAGTTATTTTCACTATATGTTTATAAAAATAGTTGATAAGAATAGGTCCGGGCACTGCAGAACAATGGTTATGAAGTTTTTAAAATCACTAAAGAAAAAAAAATGATATTGGCCCCTTTTATACAAGTACATTTTTTTAAAACTCAAGAGTAACTCACTGTTCTATGCTTCATAATTTCAGATGAGATGGAACCACTCTCAGCCAAAAGGTACTATTATGTATGTGTTCTTCCAGCTAACCAATTGTTTAACATAATAACTTCATTCATAGTTGGCATCACATAATTGCTAAATTTTAGTGATGCCCAAAATACGGCCCGCGGGCCAGATCTGGCCCTTGACGAGCTTCCATCCTGCCCACCAAAACGTCGGTACAAAGTTTAGATAATCTCCCCACCCCCTTGAAAATAAAAGTTTGAAAAATGTATCTTACCTACGTTAAGGCCCTCACCTTTTCTCTGATCAATCGGTACCACGAGCTTTAACATTGATGCCTTTACGAAAAGGGAATTAACCATCTACCAGAACAATTGAACCGATCTTTTTTTGTGGAGCATGATAATAAGCCAACGTATTTGTTTGATACAGAAAGCTAGTAACTGTTTTTATAGAGAGAGCTAGTAGCTGTTTTTATACCAAACACATAAAACAACATCAAAAACATGTATGAAGTATGTTTGGTTTGAGCCGCCAATCAAACATTATTAAACTACGCCTAGAGGTTGGAGGATCGATGGGAATATTGACCAAAAGAGAGACAATAAAATGAAATAGTGGTGAGGCTAGCTTCCATGCTGCTCACTATTTCAAGTAGACAAATAAATACATTTTCCAACACATAGATAAAATAGATTAAACATAAACTTCAAATAACCCAATTTATCAATGCTAGTACTTGACCCACGGGTTGCTAATAAAATAGTTTCAGGTCAATTTCAAGTCGGTTTTGTTTACCTTTTTGGTCATGTGGCCCGTGACACGAGTGTTAGAAATCAAAATGGCCCGCAGGTGGAATTAGGTTGGGCATCACTGCTATATTTAATGTGAATAATTTATAAAGAAGTATTGTGTTGCCAACTTTCTTCATTTATTGTGTTTAACATTTTATTTTGTATTATATATCATTTATTTAGCTAACATTTTTAGTTGTTGTTTTATTTTTGTGATTTGTCAATAACTTGAATGTTGTTGTTTTTTTTAGCAATACAATTCATTAGAAATGTAGATAATGCTAATACAAGAGGATACATTTAAGTTCGACATTAGATTTTGGGATAGCCTTGATGATGGTGCGGTACTTTGGATAAAAACCTAATTATTAGCCTTAAGGTAGAAAGCTTGCTAGAGTGATAACTGGCATGACCTAAGCTTGCTCCATAGACAAATCTAATCAATGTGGATAACACAACTAGTCAATGAGCCACATACAGATTTTAAACATGAAATTAGTTTGCACCATTGAACATCAGTGAAGAGACATTTTGACCTAGTTTTTGTATATACATGCTTCCTTAGTAGACTAACATTCTGAAAACAAAAACAATTCACAGATTTTATAAAATCATTTCTATATTAAAACAGATTACACATGATGTTCAACTTTGGCATTCCTCACTTTAAGTATTTACAATTATGAATTTAATGATAATTCAATTCTTAAGCATTTAATTGGAACACATTTTTATGACATTTTTATCTTTAAAATGAAAAGCTTTGCTTTTTTTGAATTTCAAATTCTGTATTATTATTATTATTATTATTACATGTTTGTTTGTTCACGTCATATGCAAATGAATGAAAGAAATAATTGTTTCGTTCATTTATTTTCTTATTTTTATGTGTTTATTTGGTTCAACTGTTTTCTGAAGATAAATAAGATATATCTCATAGACTTATATATATTGTATCTAGACTGGACATGGAGATCTTTTAAAACTGTCGTGAATTTATTTTAAAAAGTTGACCAAGGCGTTGTTTTGTAAAGTAGACATCATGTCATAAGAAATAAAGTTTTCAACCCTAACCTATGAAACATATAATTCAATTTTTTAGATCTAGATCTAGTAATTGAACATCAAAATCAAATAATAAGAGTTCTCTCGTCTCATAATTATTATTTTGCAATTTTTAGATACATATCCTAGAAAAATCTAAGTAGTCAATTTTTTTTTACCAATCTATTTAAATGTCTACATAAGATGATTAAATCCAACAGACATGAATTACTTCGATCTAGGATTTTTGAAACATTATCTCAATGGAAACTAACAGGAAATGGCTTTGTTTCATATATTAGCGTGAATATATAGTTGTGATTAATAGCCATTCTAAAGAAAATCCGAGAAATGATTTTGCATTATTTCTAAACTTTGAAAACTAAAGATCATTACTTCTATAAGACAGAAAAGATTCCCTTAGAGCAGGGGTTCTCAACTTGTGGGTCGCGACCCCCTTGGGGTCGATTGACCATTTGCCAAGGGTCGCCTAAGACCATCGAAACTATGGATTGTTATTATCTATTCTTCTATTGCTGTATGTGTGTGTGGGGGGGGGGGGGTCGCGGCAGAGTCGGGGATTGTAAAAAGGGGTCGCCGAACGTAAAAGGTTCAGAACCGCTGCCTTAGAGCTTGAAAAAGAGTTACTTACATAAATATATATATATATATATATATATATATATATATATATATATAGGTCTGTGAATCTATCAATCGAGGATAAGAATGTGTTTCCGGTTTCCAGTCTAGGTATAATATATAAGTCTATGATATATCTTTACAAATTTAGAACACTAATCGTGCTCACTGTGACGCTAGAACTTGTTGATAACAAATAAAATCTAAGTACTAGCTGTATGTAACAGGATACATTTGTGTTAGTGTGACAGACATCTCTGTGACTGACATCACTGTAACTGACATCTGTGTGTTGACAATACTCACCACTACTCATTTGAATAACAAGAGAGCCTTGAACTTTTCCTAACGAACTTACCAAGTGGACTAACAGCGCCAATACAGTTTAACTTAAGATAAATTAAGATTACTAACTCCTGATTATGTTTATTTTATCTAATATCGATATCATTTTGCTTTAATCTCAAGTCTGTTTCAATTAGTAATTAACCTACGTCAAATCGTAGAATGAGTCAATAGGATCCCAATCTGAGTAGAGTAACTTTCACATGTGTGAATGGTCATTAGTTTAGAAGGCAGTGGGTTGTTAGAGGTATGGCTTGTAGTTGTCGCAGAACACTAGGGCAAGCTTGTCATGGCATCAAGTTTTGTAAGACTTCCTATTGTTTGGTAACATGTCAACGTAGCTCAACTAGAACGTCTACCTGCCAGCAAATTGTTCCCAAAATGCCTCTTTCAAGACACATTAGATCTCTCCTTTAAAAAAAGAAATTAATTTTCTTTTTGCCTTCAAAAGTAATCACGGTTGGCGATTATATTGTGAACTAGTAATAGATTCGTGAACTATTTAGAGGTCTGAGGTACTCAGTAGACTAGCTAGAAGTAGAATGTAGGACAGTTTTAAGGTACAATGTAGACTAATTTAAGGTAATCTGTATTATAGTTCGAGGTACTATTTGGAATAGGTAAAGGTACTCTGTGGTCGGGCTGGTGATACTCTGTGGTTTGGCTGGAGGTACGCTGTGGTTTGGTTTGGGGATACTCGCTTGAGGTGAAGAGCAATTATTAAAAATAATAAGTGCAGACCTTTAGTACTTAAATAAAACAAAAGACAAGAGATAGATGGGAAGGTAATGGATTGGCCGAATGAAAAATTGACTCAGGGAAATATCTAACAGGGAAACACAAATGGTCAAAAAAGTATGTTAAAGAAACAAAGTTACAAACTGAGTGTTGAACTCAATGAGTTGAGAGAAGTTTGGTTTTTACAATAAATACACAATGGAAACAATGAGAATGTTTGAAAGTGAAAGAAAGAAATCTTTAGACTTAGAAAAACCCAGATCCTCATTGATTGTACACACGTATCTTCACTTCAAAATGTTTTCTTGTTGTTTTAATAGCAGTGATGAGGACGGAGATAGCCGACGGACAGTCCGAAGGCAGAGAAGCTGGACAAGAAAGAACACACTGACCACAACTGTGACAATGTAGAATGACTACTCACACTGTCACAGACAGTCATGACGGCACTACTGACTCTCTTCCCCCCTAACGCCACCAACAGCCCAGTAGATCGTCTGAGATAGCCACTGTCCCTCTTTCAGGTTAGCACGTGGCGGCCACAGGAACGACAACTCTTTCACCAGTTGTAACGGCGACAACAAGACAGTGGTCATCGATTATGTCTGACGGGTGGTCAAGCTTGGGCACTAGCTAGATCTATGTGGTGCCTAGTGAGATGGTCATCGATTATGTCTGACGGAGTGGTCAAGCCTGGACACTAGCAAGATCTATGTGGCGCCTAGAAAGATGCGCTCTACGTAATACCCAATGGACACACCTAGAGGGACAAATAAAAAGGTCAGGCTAAATTACGAAAGAACAAGACACCCAAAACGAAGAAGAAGAAAAAGTGCCGGAGACTTCAAGGATTTCAATCTATGAGAATATATACTCGTCTCTACCCAGAGTTGAGCATTTTAGTTGTGTGCGGAAATGATATGAATCGTACGTCTACTGATTTAGTTACTTAGGATGTGTTTACTTTTACTGATAGCCAAGTCAATTTTTCACGTATTATCGAGTGATATTGTAAATTCAATTAAAAGCAGAGGACCTCATTGTAATATGTATTAAATTCACAAAATATAAGATTTATAACGGCTAGTATTACTTTGAATTCAGCGTGATGGTAAATGTCACCGAAGTGTACATTTTTTCTTAAATAAATGTAATTATTTTCTATTCGAGATTCACCTATTAGAATGTGGGTTAAAACTTTACTTTACTCATGGCTAGTATCATAAGATATTGACTTTTCATACGAATTTAAGGCTGAACATAAGGATTCTGTTCTAAAGAAGTAACTATGTTTGACATAGTAAGATGTATTGGTAACCCAGGTTGAGGGTCGAAGGGCCCTATTCGCTCATACATTAACAAAATCAAAAGGAAGCAATTTAACATTTCGTCAAGAAGAACCTAATCATTCGGTTACAATTTTTAAAATAGTAAGATATTCATTTACGTAAGGACTATCACATTCCGAGACTCCGAGTAGCCAATGAGATGTTCAGTTGGTGCATTGGGGAGTGAACAAATGCACGTGTTAAATGTCTTTGACTTCCCTCCGCCTTGTTCCTTATCAAGTGCCGATAACTGAAATAATTGTTTTAGCCGTAAGTGAATATCAGATTAACTCCCATGCTTGTTTCGTATCATCGTGATGGCCTGTGTCGCTGTTTGTTAATGACGAAGGCAATGATACCATTGATGTTTACTAAATAACATTCATGTTTATACATTGAATCCTATACACTGTTCCATACTTAGAATTGTCACGCTTTAGAATTTGTAAGACAAATGTTTTGTTCATTGGAGGATGGCTCTATTTAAAAAAGAAAAATTTGTATTCAAATGTATCTTTTAGTGTATTAGAACAGGTTTTTTTTTTAAAAAATACTAGACTGTGATATCTTTTTTTTTTCTAAATGTCTGGTTACTTCTTTCCAAAGTTCAGTTCTAGTTTTGAACAATGACAACTTGTATCTTTCATTTCAAACATGTAAAGTAGACGTTAGCTAAATGGAATTCATCTCTCGAGTGGAATAGAGGCGCTTCAGTTCTTAGTGGAATAATTTCTACACTGTTTATTAGATGAATGAATTCACTAAAGAATGAAACTATAAATTTTGGAAAAAAAAATAGTGACGATTTCTCTAAAAAAATTTTAAGTTACAATGTTAATTGGATGTCTGCCTGCTCGTGTAGTATGCGATTTTGACTGTGATCACTATTGTTCCTTGTTCGAATCTAGTCCACATCCATTCCCTGCCGCCGTGTAGGAGGTTTGAACTAGGAAGTACACATTTCATCTTCAAGTTTACACGAACATCTGAAACAACAACAAAAAAAAAAGATGACTGTTTCGATACCAGTGACTAACCAATGACTAACCAGTGACTAACGTTGCAAATTCCTTGCTGGTATTAATATTATAGATTCCATAACAGAACATCAGTTTGTCATTATTTAGATCCTTTTTCAACAAGCTACGCCATAGACTAGAACTGAAAGTTGATCTGAGACTAAACACTCAGTGCAAGAGAGTTTAAGTGTTTTTTTTTGTTTTTTTTTGGGGGGGGGGGGATTTCCTTTTTTTAAAGTTTGTATCTAGTCAGTCCATCTCGTTGCCTAGTCCAAACCCCTCAATCTACTTTGAGACAAGGCTTCATTTTCAATATTGTTGTGCTATTCTTTTTTTTATACTAAATCTATTAACTTTTTATGTTATTTGTATGTTATTTAAAATCAAAACAGATTAACAATAATTGATACAAGTTTTAATTGAGCTAAATGTTGTGTGTTTCACAGAAACCTGTCATCTCATTCATACTTTGTAACTTTTGATTGAAATCAATGTGCAGCCTTATTGATTTGTTGTACAGATTTATATAATTTTTATGTGATTGTTTCACCATGAAAACATTCACAGTCTCATTGGAAAATATAATGAATGTTGTTTTGAACTATATATTTGGACAATTTGTATTTATGTGTGTATGTATATAAAGTTTCTGTTTCTGTTATTTTCTGCTGAAAAGGCGTCTATAATAAATGAAACACCACTCTAGGAAGGAGTCTAGCACTGCTACTAAGACAAAAAAAAACAATCACAAAGTCAGTTTCAAACAAAAGTCCTACTCACTGGACCCAATGTCTCTTACAATTCACATGTGTTCTGTTCCCCATATAAGTTCCCAGTTCTTGCCGTTTTAAGAACCTCATTTGGCGTAGAGTCCGTCTACTTCTTGAGATCTTCCTATAGTTTCATTCGACTGATTCCCTTATCTTGTTCCCTGCGGGGATGTCTTAAAAAGCCATGTGGATCTTGTGACATGCACCACAAGAGTTGTTTTTTTAACAATGATTTTACGTGCTTCATGGGGTTGTTTTGGTTGTACAATCTTATAGCAAATTTCACCATTCGTGAGGGTAAGTAAACGTTTCAAAATAGATTCCTAGTATCTTCCTAAAGCAGCTCACACCAATGGCTTAAACTCTGCTTTTCAAACTTGCTGTTAATTCTCCAAGACTCACAGTCATTAAAAAATGTGCACAAAACCATAGACCTCATGAAGTCCGCAACATTTTTCCCTGCTCCTGACTAATCTCATCAAATCCGCAACATATTATCATGTAACTGACACATCACGTCAAGCCCACAACATCGTGTCCTGTTCCTGAAACATCTAATGCATTAAGATTAGTCAAACACTACTGGAAATTGAGTGAACTCATTATGGTCTAATTAGCATCTGGAAACATTATGTAGAAACTACCAGAAACATTGTGAGGTGTTTGGCATAAATGTTGACTCTGTTGTAGAGTGTGTATTGTTCTGTTGTAGACTGTGTATTTGTTCTGTTGTAGAGTGTGTATTTGTTCTGTTGTAGAGTGTGTATTGTTCTGTTGTAGAGTGTGTATTGTTCTGTTGTAGAGTGTGCATTGTTCTGTTGTAGAGTGTGTATTGTTCTGTTGTAGTGTGTATTGTTCTGTTGTAGAGTGTGTAGTTGTTCTGTTGTAGAGTGTGTATTTGTTCTGTTCCGACACACGTCAAGGAAAGGAATGGAGTACTGAAAGTTTCTCTATGTGTTTCTGAATCTTATGCTGTATATATTCAATGAACGACTTCTAGTATTTATCGAGATGGAGATATTTAATCTAGCTCAAACCGGTGTGATATTCATGTACTTAATGCTGTTGATCTTACTGTATACATCTTTTCTTTTGGAAGCTAACATTAGGATCACCTACATACATTTTATATTGTCTATAATTGTAATATCATCATTAAATTAAATCCATATTTAGAAAATGATCTCACGAAACCTAATGTTGTCTCCCTTCATAAAGAATGATGTAACTTTAACAAAGTAAAGAGATTACAGGTTGTGCCTTTACCTATGAAGTATCCTAGGATTTTATGTATTTATGCCAATAAAAAAAATATCAGTTTTGTTTGCTTGAACCGAAGGATGTCGTAACCTTTTAAATATTTAAATAAGAACAGAAATACAGTTTATATTAAGGTCTAACTACTCTTTTTCATTATAATTCTTCAACAGTATTAATTAGAATTCTAAAACTGTTTCTTCTTCATGTTTTTTATCGTCAATATTGTTTTTGTTTTATTGTTTATAAATTAATACTGTTTGCATTTAATATTGACTGTGAGAATATTCCTTTATGTTTCAATAAAGTGATGACTAATTAGTCGCCATAGTGTTTTATTTGTTTACATCAGTGATTCCCAAAGTGGTCTATATAGATCCCCAGGGGTCTACGAGGACTTCCGAGGGGTCTACGGAAGTGAAATAATAAAGTGGGGGTCTATGGCCTGTTAATGGGGGTCTACGAAGGCGGATCTCATTGAAGCATGACCATTCATGAAATTGACTCGTTCACACATGATTTGTACCTTAGTTAATCCTTTGAATTTCAACCCTTTTAATGGTATGAGTTTTGTTATTTAAAAATTTTAACTTATTATTTTAAATACCTTAATTGTGTCTACATGAAAGTAACAATTGACATGGCCGAGTCTATAAAATAAAATGTTGACCGTAAATTGTTGCTTATTACAAATTTGGCTTCATTCTTTCTTTGTTGAGCAACTATTGCATTTGTTCTGTATTTTTATGTCACAAAGTTTGAAGCTATGTCGCTATGAAACCATCGAAGCAGGAACATCGAGAAAAGTCAACATGAAATAAAATAGATTAAGATTTGAAATAATTTTGAAAACTTTTAAATTCAGAATTAAGCCACAGTAGAAAAAATGTTGATTAAACATCACAAACGGGAATAGGTTTGTGAGCGTCTTACAATATATTTACTTAGGCTTATATCAAACTCTAAAAAACTGCACACTATAAGCAAAATATTGACTTTGCCAACCATTGAAGAGGTTTTACAATCTGCTTTACACAATCCTATATCTGATATCATTAAAAAATTCCTCTAAGCAACAATACAGTTCAAAGGTGTAATGGTGAAGTGAGTTTTGGACAATGAATGGTTATCGTGTTATTACGATTTACTTTTTTTAAAAGCTGGACTAGTTAACGTTGCCTGATAATGTAGCGGTATTATTTTATTTTTGTTAAGAATCAAGTAATTCAAAAAGAATTGCTTTTTGCCTGAAATTTTGATCAATTGCTCCTTCACACTGAAGTATGATAGTTGTCGAAAGGCTTATCTTTGACACTATTTTTTCTTAGTTCTTGGTTGCTAAGATCCTATTTTAAAACACAGAAATTAAACGGGAATCGGACTAAGTCTATTTAACCGACTTGTTTCATAAATTTAATGAGGTTATGCAGCTGCAATGTGATAACCTAAATTTGATCAACACGAAGGCATAATCTCAGTGTTTCATGTGAGGATTAAATCAATAAACCATACAATAACAAGGATAAATTTTCTTACTTTCCAAATTTAAATCAGTCAGACATCATCTAATCGAGAAGATAGAATGTTAACCCGAACTAAATTGAAGCCCAAGATTGACATTTTATTATCAAAGCTGCCCACCAATAGGCTTTTTTTTTGTTGTTGTTGTTTAGTTGTTTAATTACTTCTTGTAATGCATATTAAATTTTATTTTGCTTTATTTTGCTTTATATTTCATCAATAAACATATATCGCATAGTAATCAGTGAGAAAAGCACATCTGAAGTTAATGAATTATCAAAAAAATGGGGGGGGGGGTCTACCGAAAACTTAAAAACATGGCAAGGGGTCAACGAGACAAAAAAGTTTGGGAACCTCTGGTTTACATGAAACATTTAAATATCAAATATCTAAAACAGAAACGTTATTTTCTGTTAGATGCATTCTATGTGTAGGTCTGTTTCTAGTACAGAATAAGTGTGGATTGTCTGAGGACTATAGGCAATCAAAACAATTAGAACTAGAGAGTAGACTGAACCATACACACTTACTCTAGAATTGTTGTGAATGAACATTCAGACGAAATGAAAGGTGTTGGGTTAAAAGTCAAATAGGAGATCGTTTATTTTCTACAAATAGTTTTGAAACACCGGTTAGATTTATGACCACACGGTCAACACACCACATAGTTCACACACTGTACATACTTCACACACTCTACACACTCCACATATGCTACACACTTAACAGACTTTACACCATTTAGAAACACTTCACACAATCCACACACTCTACACACTTCACACAATGTACACATTTCAACACTCCACACACTGTATACATTTCACACACTGTATACACCTCACACACTGTACACACCTCACACACTGTACACATTTCAAACACTCCACACACTGTATACACCTCACACACTGTACACACCTCACACACTGTACACATTTCAAACACTCCACACACTGTATACACCTCACACACTTCACACACTGTACAAATTTCAAACACTCCACACACTGTATACACCTCACACACTTCACACACTGTACAAATTTCAAACACTCCACACACTGTATACACCTCACACACTGTACACATTTCAAACACTCCACACACTGTATACACCCACACACTTCACACACTGTACAAATTTCAAACACTCCACACACTGTATACACCTCACACACTCCACACACTGTATACACATCACACACTGTATACACATCACACAATGTATACACATCACACACTGTACACACCTCACACACTATACACACCTCACACACTGTACACATTTCAACACTCCACACACTGTACACACCTCACACGCTGTACACATTTCACATACGTCACCTTTATACAGTAATGGCATTTTGTCTATTTTTGGAGAATGATTTCCATTGTGAAGTAAACGTTGCGAAATAAAATCCTTCCCTAGAAATGTTACAACAGCAACAATGAAAAGTAAAACGAACATAAAATATATAGAGAAATAATTTGTAGAAGTAACAAAAAGAAATGATACTTAGCAAAAAATCTATAAATTACTGGCCAGAGTTTTTCTCCTTGTTTTTTTTTAATCGGTGGCACAGAAGTAGATCATAGGAAACTAGACTGGACATCTCTATGTCAATAAACAAATTGCATTTAAAACGTTTAAAAAGATTAAAATGTATTTTTAAAAAAACATCCAACAGCCAAAAAAAATTAAAAGATTAACATTGATAAAACCAAAATGATATGTAAGTTTCAACTCATCACTTTTGACGTTATTTACATGTGATTGTTCAACATTGTATGAGTTCTATACATGTAATACCTTATCTCTATGGTGTGATGAATTAGTGGTAGGCCAATATGGCGATGAACATTTGTTTACATAGAGTTATAAGAAGGTACTTCCAGATAATCTTTGATGGGAATGACAGTAGGCCTATTGTTTCAGTATATAGTCTACAACACTCAGTTACAAAATGCTTACAGCAGAAAAACAATTAACATAAGCAGAAAAATAATGTAGAGAAACTACACAGAAACTTGTAGGCGGCCCTTGTGACTCATTCATACTGACACAATACACTAAGCGCAAACTTGTTATTAAAATGCACAAGAGCTGCAGATTTAAAAAATCTGAACCACGAATTTATGTATAGGTCTGTAAACTGATCTTAAATATTGTTTTTAAAAAATTTAATGATCTGTGGACAAAGCAAAAACTAGAACTCACCGAGAGTGTCCGGGAGAGTAAAAGTAACTGTATATCTTAGACTAGAGTCAATGCTGTAAATACATGGTGATTGTATTTTGTGCTAGTTTTTTTTTGTTTAATTCATTTCAGAACGACGCATCCCTAACAAGGCAGTGTATAAATAAATAAAACATTTTTTTTAAATTGTGGACTTCCTGGTAAAAACAGATTGCACATGTCATTTTTTAAATCAAAGGCTTCGTTTCCCAAGACCAAAAGTAGCCATTGAACCTATTTTGAGCGATGGCACCGTATTTTAAAAGCACTTTTAGGTTTAAGATCAAAACTTGACCTGTGGGCATATGAACAGACGAAACAACAGACTGAGATTGAGACTTGTCCTTAAGATGGACGCAAATAAGTTGTAGATGTGAAGCAAAAAAAACCCTAATAAAACAGACATTACTTCAATAATTCTTTTGATTGTTTATCTTCTATAAGTTGGTCCGGGCTCTGGAGGATCCTAAAGAAGGCGTTATGTGCTGATCATTGAAACACTTGAAATTAGTGAAACTTATTTGTTCATGATTGTTGTAACAGTTGATTGTAAAATTTTAAATACACCACACATATCAAGCAAAAGTGGCACCGTTATAGATGAAATAGACGCCTTCAAACACATGGCACTTCAGGATGGACTTTGACTTACGTTAATCCATGTCTTTTTAATAGTATTGGTTTAAACCACATTTCAGGGCACACTCTGCTCTAATTACATGTACAGAACAATATTCTCTGTAGATGGAGCTGAAGCACTTTATATGATAAGAGATAGATTTATTAGAAGTCATTTCATTGTGTCATTTGACATGCCTTTCCTCGCAAGATTCAATTACATGATAGCATTGTGCATTATTTCGCAGATTTCGTTTCAGATTATGTCCAACTGGACTGCCATTATGTTCATTGTGGCTCTGCGGTAACCCTTTAATTACTGTATGGTCGATGCTCGGGTTTTCATTCGACTCGAGGGAGGTAACTCTAAATTTCATATTGCCTGTTCTAGTACGGAGTTATTGCAAGAGAAGAACCTCAAGCGTCTCCAACCGTTCACTCCAATGGATTTTTTTTATCATGACCACAATACCATGTCAAGTTGTTGATCATGACCACAATACCATGTCAAGTTGTTGATCATGACCACAATACCATGTCAAGTTGTTGATCATGACCACAATACCATGTCAAGTTGTTGATCGTGACCACAATACCATGTCAAGTTGTTGATCATGACCACAATACCATGTCAAGTTGTTGATTATGACCACAATACCATGTCAAGTTGTTGATTATGACCACAATACCATGTCACGTTGTTGATCATGACCACAATACCATGTCAAGTTGTTGATTATGACCACAATACGATGTCAAGTTGTTGATCATGACCACAATACCATGTCAAGTTGTTGATCATGACCACAATACCATGTCAAGTTGTTGATCATGACCACAATACCATGTCAAGTTGTTGATCATGACCACAATACCATGTCAAGTTGTTACAGAAAAGTATGCACATTGTTTCAGATGTACATTATAAGAATTGCAGTGTACATTGAAATAAATTAAAGCTTTTGTCTTTTCGATAAAACTATCAAAACATTTTCTATTTCAGCTAGGATAGAAATGTATCAAGTATTGCCAAGGAACAAGATGTTCTCTTTTGTATTTGTACTGTTGGGTTTGACCTAGATCAGAGGTCCTCAAGCTGAGGTCCAGGATCCGCGAGAGGACCGTTGGGGGTTCACAGAAAAAAGAAAATCGTATACAATTAAAATAATATATTCGCTAAAAGACAGTTTAATTTGAATAATAATCAACAGGCTTTTCACTACTGATTAATAATCACATTACTAACTATTCTTTGACTATTGTTGACGCAGTTTGGTAAAACAATTATTAGTATCTGTCATGTGATCAAATTTTGTTTTGCGCATGAATATTACATTGACTTCTTTTAAAAACCAATCAACGTCGTTCTTTCAATGTCTCTACTTTATCACGCCATTCAAAGATGTAGGTCAAGCTTCGTTTTAAAGTTTTCAACCGACCACCCTGACAATGTTTTTTGCACGCCGATTGTGGACAAATATTTGAAGCGTGAGCTGAGACACGATCTGCCGTAAGAGAGGCCGCGCCATGTTAAGTAAAATTATGTCAATATGGACCTAAATATTTACAATTTGGATTTCTACTGTACAAAGGCAACATCCACAATATTGTCATATAGTTCAATGGGTTATGGAACGAAAGTTTGAAACCTGATAAACTGAAGGGTCATCTCGTAACAAGTCAAATGAACTAAAATACAAGCCCTTAGATTTCTTCAAACATGGGGGCTATCTTATCTTATCTTATATAATACAGACGTTACTTCAAAAAAAGAAGATGATTACGTCCTACGCGTCATGCATTTAGTCATGCATATTAACCAATGACTTAAATTCTGCCAAGTCACTGGTTTTTCTGGCTAGCTCAGGCAACCCATTCCATGCTCTAATAGCACTAGGGAAGAAGGAGTATTTGTACACATTTGTCCTAGCATATGGGACGAGGAATGTGCCTTTATTTTTGTGTCTTTCAGAGTATTTTATTAGATTTTGTTTTTGTATTTGAAGATTATGGTTCAGTGTTTTATGTATAATTGCTACTTTACTTTTGAGTCTTCTGTCCTGAAGGCTTCCTAAATTTAGTGATTTTACTAATGGTGTTACTCTAGTCAAATGTGAATATTCGTTTGTTATGAATCTCACTGCTCTATTTTGTGTTTGTTCCAGTTTCTTAATGATTTCTTGAGTTGAGGGGTCCCAAACGGTGGATGCATTTTCTATTATTGGCCTAACCAAGGTTAAATAACATTTTAGATTTTTTTATAGTTTCATCAATATGTGGATTCCATGACAGTTTTTCATTTATTATAACACCTAGGTATTTTGCGTTTTTAGTCTGTGTTACTGGTTTGCCATGAATAAGATAAGTGGAATTAATTTGTTTTAGTTTTTTTGTTACTCTTAACAACTGACATTTTTATGGGTGGAAAGACATGCTCCAATTTGATTCCCATTTCTGTAATTCATCTAATTCTCTTTGTAAAATATCTGTGTCTTGTATTGTTTTTATTGTTCTATATATTATGCAATCGTCTGCAAATAATCTGACTTTTGTTCCTGAACTAATGCAATTTGGTAAATCATTTATGTAAATTAAAAATAGTAGTGGACCCAAGACTGTTCCTTGAGGTACACCTGAGTTTACTGTTATTGGTGTTGATTTAGAGCCATTTATTATTACAGTTTGTTCTCTCCCTATCAGAAAATCTTTAATCCACTGATGCAGTGGACCATTAATGCCGAAATATTTTAATTTTTTAAGCAAACTATGGTGGTAAAGAGAATGAAAAGGCCCTTAAGTTTTCCTGTATAATTACATTGCGAATAGCGCTGCGTCCAACAACAACAACACGATCATAGAGTTGTATTTGTCCGCGGCTTTAGGAATAGGCGATTGGGCAAGATAGATCAGGCTGAGATGGGTGTTGATGTGTCAGCGGCTTTAGGAATAGGCGATTGGGCACAAGATAGATCAGGCTGAGATGGGTGTTGGTGTGTCAGCGGCTTTAGGAATAGGCGATTGGGCACAAGATAGATCAGGCTGAGATGGGTGTTGATGTGTCAGCGGCTTTAGGAATAGGCGATTGGGCACAAGATAGATCAGGCTGAGATGGGTGTTGATGTGTCAGCGGCTTTAGGAATAGGCGATTGGGCACAAGATAGATCAGGCTGAGATGGGTGTTGATGTGTACGTTGAATTGCTAACAACATAGACCACTCCCCCATTAGAAGCCGAGAATATATTGTATAAATATAGGTATATACAGTAACATTACATTTTCTAAAACAAATAGCTAGAAAGCAGTACATTAAAGAAAATAGAGAAGAAAAAAAAAAGAAAATATACTTTAAAAAAAAAAACAAAGCTAATATATAGCGTACTTGGATCAATTAATTTGTTGTAATAGATCTAGAGATTCTAGACTAACAATTAAAAAAAAACATTTTTTTTTCAAAAGGGGAGTAGCCTGAATTCGAACTCATGGCCCAAGCCTTCTCGGGTTTTCTAATTCAACACGGTAACCGCTCTGCTAAATGGAGAGCTTCTAATCATGGAAGATTGTATCGTTATCTCTTGTTTCTTTAGTCTCGTCCTATTTTTGTTTCAGACTTGTGTTCACTAAGACTCTGACGACGATCTATAAAGTGGCAGCTTCTATCGCCACTGCTCTAGGGTATGATGGATGGTTTCCCAGATGTGCAAAGAATGTTTGTATACGAGTAGGCCTAACAGGGATGGGGGAAAGATATTTCGTTCTTGGAGGACTTATACACTAGCGAAAAATTGTTTTTATTATGTAATATTTATAACCAATGTTTTAAAAATGAAACCGAAATTTGTGACTGGGTGTGATAAGTGGATGTGATAAGTGGATGTGATAAGTGGATGTGATAAGTGGATGTGATAAGTGATTGTGATAAGTGGATGTGATACGTGATTGTGATACGTGATTGTGATAAGTGGATGGGTATAAGTGGATGTGATAAGTGTGATAAGTGGATGGGGATAAGTGGATGTGATAAGTGGATGGGATAAATGGATGGGGATAAGTGGATGTGATAAGTGGATGTGATATGTGATTTTGATAAGTGGATGTGATAAGTGGATGGGGATAAGTTGTCTTGATAAGTGGATGTGATAGGTGGATGGGGATAAGTGGATGGGATAAGTGGTTGAACGTATGTTTGAAATTTGAAAATTGTAATCTGTTTGAAGAACATTTATTAGTCTTTGAAAAATGGAAAACTGAACTAAAAAAATAAATACTGATGAGAGTTTTGCCGTACCTCGAGACAACATTTGACTGAAATCTATGTGATCAACATTGTTTTTTAGAAGATGCTTCTTGCATCGCATTTTTATACCTTCTCTTTAAAAAATATGGACGCTATAAGCACAGTTCAAGGTCTGTTGCCAGCTGTCTGTGATTTCACCTTCATCTCAAATCAAATCAGCATCTCAAATCAAACCATCATCTCAAATCAAACCATCATCTCAAATCAAACCATCATCTCAAATCAAATCAGCATTGTATTTCAATGGAATAGAGAATTAGAAACAAAAAGATGTTAGGAGAAGAATGATTAGATGTCATTATTCAAGAATAGAAAAACGAAAGGTTTATGCTTGAGTGAAGAAGATGTCTTGGATCCACTGTCCACGGAGAGATGAAGGTGGAAAAGATGTCTTGTGGTTTCACTTCTTATTTGGCACCGATGTATAATCCAATCCTTTGTAACGATTATTCCACAAGTGCCAAATGAGTGTGTCACCTAACTGATCACGCCATCTTATTAATTTCATCTTTTGACTTCTAACATCAACTAATGATCATGTCATATTATTGCTTACGTCCCGTTGCTGATTACTCTACGACATGGAAAGGGCCCACAACCAGGCCCCGGCCAAACATTTTCTACTATTTAGGGTCGTGTTTTCCATTGGTCTAAAATCTGTTTTGTGAAACTGTTCGGGTTCTGTCACTAGATCTAGTACGTTTGAATAGTATGGAGATCAATTACAGGTTTTAATGAGCAGTGATAGATCCAGTCACACGTGTGGAGGTGTACAATGGTCAGGCTATTGCTGATGTATGTTCTTGACCACACACAGACATGTTGCACGTTTTCTTCATATAGATCTAGTGACACGTGTGGAGGTGTACAATGGTCAGGCTATTGCTGATGTATGTTCTTGACCACACACAGACATGTTGCACGTTTTCTTCATATAGATCTAGTGACACGTGTGGAGGTGTACAATGGTCAGGCTATTGCTGATGTATGTTCTTGACCACACAGACATGTTGCACGTTATCTTCAATAGTAGTGAATACGAAAAAATTGTTGATCTTTTAATTATTAAAAAATTTTCTTTAAATAATATTACAAACAAAAATATCAAGTTAATAGTTTGATTAATTCTTATACCTTTATGTAACCGAAGTTATTTATTATTTACATGTTACGTTCAATTTTTTACACTTTTGCTAAAATAATTTTTTTCACGTATAAATTACTTCCTTTTTTTGGAAGGGGGGGGGGGCTTATTTATCCAACGAAAGTCTCGTATTTAACTGGATCTAATCAAAACGTACAAGTGACCAATGACTTATAACACTTGACAATTATCGAACATACACATAGAATTGAAGACGAAAGTCGTCCAAATGGATTCCAGGCCACATTGAAATAAAAGCAATGAAAGAGCAGACATATTGGCCAAAGATGAGAAAATGATTAAACAATATAAAATCCCTCTCTACCAGGAAGAAGCGAAAAAACAATGTGAGTGAAATAAACGAGAAATGGACCAGTTTCTCATCCAAAGTTCAAGAAACGAAAATGTCTTTTAGAACATGTAGATATAGATCTACGTGTCTGAACTCTCCCACGAAAGAACAAGAAAGACGAAAGGAGACTGATGCCAACCAAGCAATAATCATTGTATGTGCCTACTGATATGAATGTACCACGTGACGACTTGAAAAGATCTCAAGCTATTTCAGTTGGCCAAGCTGTAGAGCAAGGCTTCTCAAACTATTTCAGTTGGCCAAGCTGTAGAGCAAGGCTTCTCAAACTATTTCAGTTGGCCAAGCTGTAGAGCAAGGCTTCTCAAACTATTTCAGTTGGCCAAGCTGTAGAGCAAGGTTCCTTAACGGAACACTTCGCATGTTCTGAGTATTTAGTGGAACACTGCTTTTTTTTAGATAGAGATTAATTCACGTGGTGGCCAAACTAGTTATTATTCCAGTAGTTCGTGGAACACTTATTCGGGCCTCGAAGAACAATAGGGTTCCGCGGAACAAAGTTTGGGAAACGCTGCTTTAGAGAAAAGGGTTGACTGTCTTATGAATTTTTCTTTAACGAAAACAAATACAATGCAACATTAATCTCGAAGGTAAATTTAGATGTGAAAACGAGAGGGGGGGGGGGGGAAAGATTGTAGGCAACGCATGAGTTATTTTCTGATAAGTACATTAGTACACGAATATACGTGATAGTGTTTAAAAAAAATACTAAACATAAAAGGTAGAGCGGTAGTTATAATTAGTGGGAAAAAAACACTTACCTATAACATTTGTATCATACTGTAGCCTGTAATATCAACTTATAAACTGATAAACCAAGAGAATCGTCTACCGATGTCACTGACCTATAAAAGTTGTATCATACTGCAGACTTAATATCAACTTAAAACTACATATAGTAGATTACAAAACGATTGTTTGTTTTATTTAATACCATAAAGGAAACAAAAGAATGTAAGTTGGAAATGTATTATTGTTATCATGCGCTAATAGAAACCATAATCAGCAGCAGATAGACAGCATGGTATACAACAATTAGTCACTATCTCTCGAACACATTACTCCCTTTCAACACGTGAGTCCTCATTTGCATTTCCCAGCATCCTCTCATACCAATGAATAAGTTTCCATTAACTGTTTCCGGTGATACAGAACATAGACATTGCTAAAATTTGGCAGACCCAGGACAACTTTAAGGAGGCAGGTCAACAGGTGGCTGCTAAAAAGAGGGGGTAGGGCGCTGGCCATTATAGGGGAGAGTCAACACAGTGTGACGATAGATGGAGGTTGCCGCTATTGGAACTGTTGATAGATGCCACAATAACAAAACCAAGTAAAAAGACACAGAATGTGCCCCTATTGCTGTACAGCCCATTAAGTGCTTAGGGTAACTGTTAGGAAATGCTGAACGACAGATGTGAGCAACAGAAACAGCTGTGCACGTGACCTGCTGGTGAGCTACACAGTAGTCTTGTATTCATTTGAATAAGTTGACATTCTGTGTGTTATGTCCCTTAGTGGCCGGACAAGTTGTTTGGTCTATTTTGTTAGTGTTGATGTTGTATGCGTATGTGTGTGAAGGAGAGAGAGAGAGAGAGAGGGAGAAAGAAAGAGAGAAGAAGGTTATCATTCAGTGTAATACGTTGGTTACTGCAGCGATCGGACCCCATGATGACCTGCTAACTATAGTGAAAAAACGCAAGCTCAAAATCTATGGCCATATTACAAGGCCTTCCTTCAGGGAACAGTACCAGGAAAAAGAAGAAGAGGCAGACAGAGAAAGCGATGGGAGGACAACATAAAAGAATGAACGGGGCCTGCCATTGAAAGAAGTTATAAACAGAGCAAAGGACAGGGGTGAATGCAGAAAGACGATGGACGAGTCTTGCTTGGTGCCCCAACGGTCTAACAGACTAATGGATAGTAAAGGTAAACAAAAGGTAATATGTTGGAGCAATGGGGAGGTGGAGGGAGGTCTTTACCCGCCTCTCGATTCAGAGTGTTTGTAGTTTGTAGTTTGTATTACTTTTCTTTTTTAAATTATTTTTCAATAAATGTGGAATGACTTTCAAAAAGTTCTACCTCAGTCATTAATTCCAAGTTAGGATTAGATAGGCGTGTGTGTCAGCTTGAAGTATTCAGTCTTATCAGACGTTCTGTGAAAGAAAATATTGTATCAAGAGACTCAAATACAGACATTTATAAACAGCAGCAACATTAAAATAGAAGTCAACCTTTAAAACATTTGCAGCATTAAATAATAATTAATGAAAGATATCATTTGCCTTACTTATAAAGTTCAATATCCAGCTAAGTTCAAAATAGTCGCTTTTGAAGAAAATTGTGTTTGATGAAAAGTGTGTAAATTGTTTATATAATTAAAACTAAAAGACTTTAAAATCAACTGGCATAATTGTAAGATTCATTCTGTCCATCTAGCCTGGAAACATTGGCTTGGAAACTAAGAACAAAGTGATCCTAGCTTCATCTTGTTATATACATGTATAATTTGGATTGTTTTTGTGTGTGTGTGTGTGATTGCTGAATGACTTTACTTTGTCATTCCACTACTACCGGAAACTGTGGTGGGCCGATCAGAAGCTTGGTGAGAGGTTTGATTAAAGTGTGGTGGGCCGATTATAGCTTGGTGAGATGCCTGATTAAAGTGTGGTGGGCCGATCATAGCTTGGTGAGATGTCTGATTAAAGTGTGGTGGGCCGATCATAGCTTGGTGAGATGTCTGATCAAAATGTGGTGGGCCGATTATATCTTGGTGAGAGGTCCGATGCTGGGGGAGATATTTGTCTAGCAGATTTGCTATTACACTATCCATCTTTCTTTGTCCTTTTTCTTGTTATATATAGACTGTTATATATGTATCCTAAATATCTGATGGTAACAACTTCATGTAATATTTCTGGCGGTAACTATTTCATGTAATGTCCCTGGTGGTAACTTATTTTTTAAATGTTCCTGATGGTAAATACTTCATTTAATGTTCGTAGCGGTAATTACTTTGTGTAATGTTCTTGGTGGTAACTATTTCCTCTTATGTTCCTTGTGGTAACTATTTCCTCTTATGTTCCTTGTAATAACTATTTCCTCTTATGTTCCTTGTGGCAACTACTTTATATTATGTTCCTGGCAGTCATTATTTTATGTCATAATTTACGTAATGTTTTTGATGGTGTTCTTACCATGTGAACTAAATAGTTAATTCTCGGTTAGGACATACGTTTGTTATCTAACAATGTGCCAATAATTGAGTTCTCAAAACAAAACAATTCTTAATGTACCTATGTGTAGTATTTTCTGGATATTGAATCTGTAATTTAATTTTAAGCATTAGAAATCATAAATATATCTAAAGATCTAAATACATGTATGTAGTGGCACTCTAATACACTTTTTTGTCTGGGAAAGAAAAAATTAATAAATAATAAATAAAATATTTGCATCTGTTCCGACCTTACAAAACATACTGACAGTTATTGTCTGAGTAGCATACTTCAACATTAGGTGTAGTATAAATATTAATAGTATGTTTTATGTCATAAATAATTCAACGATGGGGTTTTTAAGTATACAAATAATAGCTATGAAATGTGGTAATTAAAATCAAGTTCAGAAAGAAACTCTATGTTTCAACATTTAGTTATTTCGCTTATTGGTTGTTTTGTGAAAGAACTTTTAATTCAAAGGTTTCGAAAAAGAAGCCAGAGACACCTAGAAGTAAACATTCTCTAGGTGCATATATAACTTTGTAATTGATATCTGTATAACTTTGATCAATGTTACATCAGGCGAACTGAAAGTAAGTAGTGAGATAAAAAAAACAATCAACTTCCTGTATTGTGAAACCTGCCATCATTGCTGATAGATTATGTTGCAGTCTGACTTCTGAAAGGACACCTTTTTTTTTTAAATTTTAAAGGGCTAGAAAAATAAAAGTAGCTTACTTGCAGTATTGTTTCGAGTCATTATTTGATCTAGATCTAATATCTTCAATAATCCTAGTTGATAGAGTGATACAAGTTTATCTTATTGCAGACCATTCAACATAACAATCTGATCGAATAGATGACAGAACTCACTTCCAAAGAGAAGAAAATGACGTCCACGGCTTTTCATGTGTCGATCTAGTTATGCATGTCAGTGACCTAAACTCTGCTACGTCATTGGTTTTCCTGGCTGATTCAGGCAACCCATTCCATTCTCTTATGGCACAACGGAAGAAGCAGCACTTGTATAAATTAGTCCTAGCATATGGAATAAGAAATGCACCTCTACCTTTGTATTTAAAGATTTTCTAGAATATTTTCTCACTATTATAGTAACATTATAAGGTTCTAGTTTTTCAATGGTTTTGTACATTTGAATTGGTATATACATGTAAGTTTACCCACAATTTTTTTTCTTATGTAGTGTCTTATCTCTGGGTTTCAAAGGCCCTATATTGCTTGTTTCAATGTTTATTGTGGAAAAAGATTTTCATTTTACTTTTAAGGGAGAAAAAAGAAATGTAAATATTTAGCAGACAAAATCATTTTTTAGTAAACGCGAAAGAGAGTTGCATGTAAAATATCACTTACCTATAAAAGACAAAATAGCCTACTGAAATATCACTCACCTATAAAAGGCGAAATAACCTGCTGAAATATCACCCACCTACAAAAAACAAAATAGCCTGCTGTTACGCGCAGTTTAGTTTGTCGAATGGATCTAGCGGTGTCTCCGGCTATCAACAGCGTGCCTCGTTGTGTCATTTTTATTATTAGTTTAGAATTAAATAGGTTTATATCATTATGCATGGAGTCAACTGTATAGTGTGAGAGACGTCTACTCTCAGTACCTTCATTGCTGATGTATTTAAATTTGGATGCAAGCTTGCATTTCATTGCCTTTGTGTCACTGATACTCCCGTTGATTGGCCAGGTTTTATCCCCCCTCCTCCCCAGTTTCATTTCAGTCTTGCTAATAAAGTGAGAAGGGAAACAATGGTGTGTGGCTCGCGCGCTATGATGCGCCGGAAGTTCTTTTTTTTTTGGTATCAGTGTAATTGCAGTCGAGCCTAACGTAAGGGGAGCGAAATGCAATCAAGTGAGCAACGCATGCGCAGACATGAGTGCACGTGCTACCCCTAGAAAACAACTGTTGTCAAGCTGTAGGCTTTACTCGCGTCATACTTGGTCGTTTTACTTCTGTATTTATTTCAGGCCTTTGACAAGTCCACATAGTCCACCTAACAACAACAAGATATGAAATGGGTTTATGTGGCTCTTTAAGTGATAATAATACATACATTGGCGTTGCTAGGGAGATGCGATGGGTGACAGCCATTAAACTCAGATGACACTTCTAAAGAGTAAATAAAAAAAAACTTTTGAAAAACAAATGTAAAAGCATACGTTGGGCATTAGCTGGAACTTAAGATATCATGTGAGTAACTTCGGAGATTTTAGTAAGAGCAACAGATTTTAATTGGACAGTGTACGCCTTTTTCGCGCCTTTTCAGATTTACTTTATAACAATTGAGACACTATAGAGGTTTTTACTATCCTTACAACTCTTCTATCAACTCACTGTGTCAGTCTATCTGGTTAAAAGTTTATAGACGTTATTTCTCCCATCACCCAATCTCGGACCAACCTTGCACAATTATTTCTTTAAAAATTAACCAATTAGTTCATTAACTATTGGTAATTAATTATTGTATTTCGTATCTCAATAAAAGGAATTTGTGGTGGTCTAAGCTGAATTACTTCCCTTTATATGTCGTCTTCTTAGTCTTAAGGGAAGACAACCATGAAAATGAGGACGAGACTGTAGAAACAATAGATGACTAGACACTACTCCATGTTCATATGCTCTCCACTAGCAGAGTGGTTACCGTATTGGCTTGGGAAGCCTGAGCTGGCTTAAGTCATGAGTTTGAATTCAGGTCGTTCTCCCTTTTATTTGATTTCTATCAAATGCTTTTTGATTGTAAGTCTAGTTTACATATTTAATTATATGATAGATCCAAACTAATGATAAAACTATGCTTACCATAAACTTTATTTATTTTTAAAAGTATTTTTAAAAATGTTTTTCTTGTTTTCTATTTTGCTTGTTGTAAATGTTCATTGCAGATTGAATGAGACGAGTGCAAGATTCCTTACAGTGTGAGACATATGTTTGAGTAGTTCACGGCGTTTTTTTTTTCACTTTCTTCTATTAGCTTTCTCATCAAGGGGGGCTGGAAGGAACAGTTTGAAGTGGACATTCCTGAAAAGGGCAGCGGATAGAATTTCGCTCAGATTCAATCTGATCTTATTTATCCGATCTAATCAGATCCGAACCGAGCAGTTCCGATTCAATCTAATTTTATCGGGTCATAAAGTAGAGATAATTTTCTTTTATTTATTAAGTAAAAGCAAATTTCTGTAAATTAAATTATAAGCATTGTGTACACCACTGCCTATGTAATTATTATGGGTGTATTAAGTTTAAACAAAAGTTCATCTCATAAATGTTGTGCATATTTTGAATACTTTCCCTTGTTATTTGAAATTTTTTATATAAAATTAAAAATGACACAATTTTGAGCGTCTCGAGGATAACAACAAGGTTTAAAACTTTTCACCAATAGTAAAAAAGCTCTTTTTAAAGAAACATCCAAAGCTTAAAAGATAAGACATTATGTCTAGTTGTTAGCCGTCTTCAGAATTATTGAATGCTAACTTTAATAGGTATAAAGAAAAGTGATTTTGAGCTGCGCTAATAGAAACCAAAAGATCACCTTTTCTGTTTTCTAGAAACAACATTTAATGAAGTCGAAACACATTCAAATTCTATTCTATTGGTCTTTTTACTATTAAAAAAATATTTTAACTTATCTTAATTTGATTTTCTAGATCAAAGATTGGGATACTATTTTGAATTGATTTTTTTTGTTTAGAAAATGGTTAAGGACTAACATTTGAAACCCTAGAGGCAGCAACCTATATTGTAAATACACTAAGACTTTTATTGGCAGGATAGGGCGCCAGCACCTTCCTCTTATCAGGCCACCATCATCCTAATTGACGTGAAATTAACCAGCCCCATCAGTTTGGTATGGCCATTTATGAGTCTGTCAGTGCGTCCATCACACCGGCAGCCTTCATGACGTCATACAAAATGCATGTGGACCGAGGCAGCCGGTAGAAACTTTTAATTGAATAGTTGCACGCAAGACTTTGTGATTACAGAGTGACATTTCCAACCTGGCATATCGAGAGACAGTTGCTCGCTTTCATTGGCTATTGCTCAACTATAGAATTGAGCTCCAAATGTTAGGACATCGAATGTCGCTAACACACCTTCTTAGTGAGCCTGTCAAACGTGAAACAAAAATAGGTATTCACTCATATGCCAACATTTAATAATTTGTAGTTAGTGCATGCTTTACGATTACGTAATAGAACTATTTTATTTTGCTATTTATACAACACAATAGGAAACATCGTTTGTATCAACTTTTTACCTGGTACAATTAAGTTTTATAAAGCATGCACATTTAGACAGTCGTAATTTAACATACACCACACTTCAAAGAAACCAATGACCTTAACATCATCTGCCCTATAGATTGCAAGGTCTGAAAGGGAACTTTACTTACGCTTTGAAGAACAAAACTAAATCATTTAGATTACTGGCAAATAGAAATATTATTCCAAGAAATTTATATTAGTAATTAAATACTTTAAATCATCATTTAACATTTTGCCTGAAGCAGTTGTCATTCTATAGAATACCTAGCTATTGTATAGAATGTCAATGCAAAGTTGAAAATGACGAAACATTTCTCACTTTGCCCGGACGCTTCAGACAGTCTATAGAATGCAGGATTTCGCACTCTGTCGGTAACTTATATCATTGCACACCGGCTACGCCCGTCGATTTTATTGTAGTCGCGGCTTCCTCTCCTTCATTTATAATCCCCACTTACAGATTTTTGGGGACTAATTTAAATTCAAAAGTTTAGTAGAAAGCTTTGCGGTGTTTCGCGAATCGCAGTGCTCAAACTATAAATCTATCAAAACCATTTTTCGATCATCTAAAGAGTAAAAGATACATGGGTACAACTTTCATGCGAATCCGTTTGGCAGTTGTAGAGATCTCTTGACAGATGAATAAGTTTGCAAATATACAATTAAAATCTCCAATTATTTAGTGCAGACGAATGAAGGTAAGACCAAATGGAAATTTAGCAATATCCATTCTTGCCCTGACAGTTAAGAAAAAAATATATCAAATAATATTGTACATTTCTAATATTTTATTAGCAAATAAACTCTATTCTAAACAATGCATATGTAGCAGCATACAATGTGATATTAAGTAAACAAAGAAATAGTTTAGGACTTGCACAAAGAGGCTAATAGAATCATGTTTTGAATAAACAAAAACAAAACAAAAAGACAAGAAAACAGATGGGAAAGCGGACACTTAACCAGAGGACACTAAACCAGAGGACACTAAACCTAATTCTAAAGCCAGCCATGAAATGTTTCGACTCATCACTAATTGTACCATCGGCCCGCATTCAATGTGCCTCATCCTACTAGCGTGTCCACGCCAGGCGTGTGTTCCCTGCATACATAATAGATGTGGCGCACTGTAGTTTATAGCTCCTCCCTACTCGCTCCCAGTGCCCTCACAAGTCTCATCAGCTAAAGCCACTCTACATCTGCCGCTCATACATTATTTAATCAGTTTCCCTTTTTTTTTTTTTTCTAGATCTATATGTTGAAATTGTACAAAGGTGATGAGTCTTGACAGCAATGCAGCATTTTTTCTTTTCTTCATGTAACTAAGAAATATATAGCTAAGTGCTAGTTCAAACTTCTTCCCCTCTTGCCTATATAACATTACTTCGTCTTCATCACAAATCTTATAATATATTACAGCCGTAACTCTAAAAAAAAAAAGATAATTACGCCCTCATAGACTTAGATATATTTACTACTCTATACAGGACATGGAGATTTTTTAACACAACAAAAAATGACGTGAACATTTTTTAGAATGTTGGATCAAGGCGTTGTTTTGTAATGTAGTTAAAAGAAGTAAAATTGTTGTTTTTCTTTCAACCCTAACCTATGTAACATATAATTTCTTTTCTTATCTTAAATAATACAGACGTTACTTCAAAAAAGATGATGATTACGTCCTACGCGTCATGCATTTAGTCAAGCATATTAACCAATGACTTAAATTCTGCCAAGTCACTGGTTTTCCTGGCTAGCTCAGGCAACCCAATACATGCTCTAATAGCACTAGGGAAGAAGGAGTATTTGTACAAATTTGTCCTAGCATATGGAACGAGGAATGTGCCTTTATCTTTGTGTCTTTCAGAGTATTTTATTAAATTTTGTTTTTGTATTTGAAGATTATGGTTCAGTGTTTTATGTATAATTGCTACTTTACTTTTGAGTCTTCTGCCCTGAAGGCTTTCTAAATTTAGTGAGTTTACTAAAGGTGTTACTCTAGTCAAATGTGAATATTCGTGTGTTATGAATCTTACTGCTCTATTTTGTGTCTGTTCCAGTTTCTTAATGTTTTCTTGAGTTGAGGGGTCCCACACGGTGGATGCATATTCTATTATTGGCCTAAACAAGGTTAAATAACATTTTAGTTTTATGTTCTTATTTGATTTATAGAAATTTCTTTTAATAAATCCTAATGCTTTGTTTGATTTTTTTTTTATAGTTTCATCAATATGTGGACTCCATGCCAGTTTTTCATTTATTATAACACCTAGGTATTTTGCGTTTTTAGTCTGTGTTACTGGTTTGCCATGAATAAGATAAGTGGAATTCATTTGTTTTAGTTTTTTTGTTACTCTTAACAACTGACATTTTTCTGGGTGGAAAGACATGCTCCAATTTGATTCCCATTTCTGTAATTCATCTAATTCTCTTTGTAAAATATCTGTGTTTTGTGTTGTTTTTATTGTTCTATATATTATGCAATCGTCTGCAAATAATCTGACTTTTGTTCCTGAAGTAATGCAATTAGGTAAATCATTTATGTAAATTAAAAATAGTAGTGGACCCAAGACTGTTCCTTGAGGTACACCTGAGTTTACTGTTATCTGTGTTGATTTAGAGCCATTTATTATTACAGTTTGTTCTCTCCCTATCAGAAAATCTTTAATCCACTGATGCAGTGGACCATTAATGCCAAAATATATTTTTTTTTAAGCAAACTATGGTGGTGAACTTTGTCAAAAGCCTTAGAAAAATCTAGTAAGATAGCATCTATTTGTTCACTATTATCTAAACCTTTTGAAAAATCATCAATTAGTCCTATTAGTTGTGTTTCACATGATCTATATTTCCTAAAGCCATGTTGGTATGGTGTGAGGACATTATGTTTGTCTAAGTGGTTTATGATGTTGCTACATATTATGTGTTCTAGGATTTTACATGTGATGCTGGTAAGTGATACTGGTCTGTAATTTCCTGGGTCAGATTTTTCTCCTTATTTAAATATGGGGGGGGGTGACATTAGATTCTTTCCAGTCCTTTGGTACTCTGCCCTGGTTAAGTGAAGGCTGAAAGAGTATTTTGAACACTGGGGCTAGCTCATTGCTTAGTTCTTTGAGTAATCTAGCTGGAATACCATCAGGTCCAGATGCTTTATTTGGTTTGGTGTTGGCTAATAGTTTTTGAATTCCATTTTCTTGTACTACTATATCTTCTATGTTGTCTTCTTGGTTCAAATTCAGTAATATGTCTTTGTCTCCTGGGGCTGAGAATGCTGATGCAAAGTATTTTTTTAGGATGTTTGCTTTAGTTTCATTATCATTATGTATTATGTTATGTTCATCTTTTAATGGCGCTATGTCTTTTGTTTCCATTTTCTTAGACTTAATGTATGACCATAGGTTTTTGTTGTTATCTTTAGATATTACATTGTTTATGTATTCACTCTGCAGCTGTCTGCTTACTTTTTGGGTTAAGTGTTTAATTTTTATATACTTTTTGTAAACTCTTTCTGCCTTAGTTTCTTTAAATTTTCTATATAGGTTTTCCTTCTGTTTACAAAGCTTCTTTAGTCTATTATTAAACCAGCATTTATTTATTTTGTTTGATGTATATTTAGTTGGTATATGATTTTCTATAATGCTTTTAAGATGGTTTTTAATGAAATTCCAGAGGTCATCAACTGGTTGGTTAATGTCTTTTTCTAATAAGAATGTTTGTTAAAAGTTTAATGCAGCTTGGTGTAGTTGTGTTAGGTTACATTTATTCCATAGTAAGATTTTTCTTTTGGGTTTTGTATTGGCTACTGCTTTTATCTGACTGTGTATTTTTATGATTTCATGGTCTGATAGACCAGGGATAATATCATAATCAACTACTAATCCAGTAATTGTAATTTTTGTAATTGTAATTTTTTTAATTTTTTAGATACATAATCTAGAAAGATCTAGCTAATCAATCTATTTAAATGTACATAAGATCATTTAAATCAACATGAATTATTTCGATCTAGTTTTTTTGAAACATTATCTCAATGGAAACAAACAGGAAATGGCTTTGTTTCATATATTTGCGTGAATCTCCGAGAAATTATTTTACATTATTTCTAAACTTTGAAAACTGAAGATCAATACTTTTCTATGAAAAAAAGAGTTTACGTACATAAAAATCTCTATATAGATATGTCTGTGACTCGATCAATCCAGATAAGAATTTATTTCCGGTTTCCGGTCTAGTATAATATTTAAGTCTATGTACGCCCTACGCATTTCATGCGTCAATCTAGATCTGTAGATCTATAGGCTAGTAGAGCATAACCACAGGAGCAAATATATTACTGGATCAAGATGGCAACAGCATTTTTTTTTTACTTTTAAAGGACTAATGGTCGATACAAAAATTAAAGAAGTCGCATATCAATATAGATCTAGAAATTAAGTTATAAGGCTCGACTCATAGGCTACATGCATGACTAAATGGACACATTTGAAATGCGTAGGACGTGAGGCTAATTATCTTCTCTTGAAAGTCATGTCAGTAATCTTCAGATAAAACTAAATAGCTGTTTGGTTTCAGTGAAATTCATGGAGTAAAAACAAACATATTCTGCATTTTACAACTAATTTTGATGGAATACTAAGATCTAGATCTATATGCATTATTACCATTAGAAGTTTAATTAATACTGTATAGAATTTTAAAAGTTGACTGGTCTAAAATCTGTACATCAGTCAAAATATTTGGACAAAGTTTTGATTTTGACTTCAAAGTTTCAAACGTTTCTTCAGTCGTAGCCCAAACTTCTGCAGGACGGCAGGATATTGTAGAGTGTAAGGTTCGAACAATCGTCCTGCACGCATACCTACTATACAACCAGTTGAGAGAGACTAAGATGATGTATTAATCACACATACTTTTAAAATATAGCGAAATTTAACCATATAAGTTATAATTTATAACCTAACAACCAAAGATTTTATATAGGCTAGACATTTTTAAAATGCTAAAAGCACGGCCGAAACAAAAGTTGAATCGATCGGTTTAAAGATTAAGGTAATACAAAAAAATGAAGCGGAAAATAAGAGTATGTAAACGAAATAATAGGTCTATGCATTCTTCCTATACTATTCTTGTCAACCTTAGAAATGACATATGTAACAGAAGTTAATTACGTCCTACGAGTGTGCATCACTGTGCATGTGGTCATCTAGTGGTGCATGTTAGAGACCTTAACTCTGTTAAGTCGTTGGCTTTCCTAATAAAAAGTGTTTTTATGTTGTTCTCCAGATTCTAAAAGTTGTTCAAATAGATCGAATAAAAAGATTTTCCATTTTGATTGTTATTGGTAGCACTCTCTCATTTGTGATGCTTAAAAATGTAGCATAACGATGTAGGGTTAAAAAATATGAAAGTGCTAGATTGTGTTGTTTATAGCCGAGATCAGTGATTCTCAATGTGTCGACAGAAATATTTTAGCTTCATTTAAAGAAAAGTTTAATAAACAGGTATCAAATACACAAGGGATCAAGACTGACATACGAATGTGTTCAGGAAATAATATTTTCTTTTTCAGAAGAAACTTTATTTAAAACATTAAACTTTTGCATATTTTATTTTTATTTATTTATTTGTTGTTGTTGCTAGCTGGCCCGGCCTTAGGCAAACTATGCAGCCGCCTAGAGACTCCAGTTCAAGAAAAAAAAAGGAAAATCTTGGATCAAAACATAGAAAGTTCAATGGCTCTATGTCTTCTAGCCTAGCTGTAAGTCTTTACTATGACTCAGGATTTATTAACAAATGTTTAGATCTACCTGTTAGACTACACTAAGTAGGTTTAAATTGCATAATTTTATTTATTCTGTGGGTTTTTTTTTTCTTCTATTTTATCTGGGTCACCAAATTCACTTCGCCTAGGGCCTCCAATGACCTAAAGCCGGCCCTGATGCAAGAAAAGTTCCTCTTGAGATTCGTGAGATATTTGCTTCTAGTTGGACATATCCAACGACCATGGTCATAAAGTAAGTCTCATTTCTCCAAATGACGTGGTTAAAACTAAACTGTCATGAGCAGCTATTGCCAACACTTCTTATTTCCCAGTTTGAACTTGCTCACCTATTCGTTCGGTAAACGAATAAAGTTTCGGTTTAACAGTGTGACAGCTTGGTCTACACAGAAGACTAGAATAGACGTGTATATGTCAGCTGGTAGTCAGTCATCCATGCTGTTATAAGACGAAGTAGGTCAGAGTCCAAAGTAGGTCAAAGAGTCCAAAGTAGGTCAAAGAGGCCAACATTACGTAGTATGACATCAAAGAATAACCAAATTAAACTTATGAAAGACTCATTATTAGAATTCAACGACCATTACCAAACAAACAAAAATCTTGTGAAGGGATTTATCCCCCCCCCCCTTTTTTAAATGTGATTTGCGGTGGTACAAAAGGGTGGGGTTGGAATGGGGAATGTAGGCCCAAGATGCAAACTAGCACAAAAAATCGTTAAGGCCTAAATTAAAGAAACTGGTGAAAATGTGAAAGGGATGTATAGTTAGTGTTAACGCCTCATGCCTGAAGCGTATCTCCCATAGTGAAGTATAAGGTAACGAGAACGACCCCATGACCGTATCCAACCTATTTCCTTGTATGCCCCCCTCTTCATCACATCATGCAGCACACCTGTAACTGTCCTCTGCTTCCTGTTTCTGTGAAATGTTGGGACGTCAGCCCATCACGTTGTCCAGGTTGAACTCAAAATGTTTCCCACTTATAACAAAACAAAGTCCATAGTAGATGAAGTAATGTACATGTCAAGAAAGTAAAGCTGGTTGGTTGTTGTGATGGCCACATGACACCCCTGCTCGTTAATAGTTGACCAAAGAAACCTTAACATCGTCTGCCCTATAGACCGCTTGGTCTGAAAGGGGAACTTTTTACTCAGTGATGATACAGGTCAGTGATGTTAAATATAATCAGCATTTCGATAACTAGAGCCTGATATATAATGGTTGCTAGGTAATTATTTCATGAAGCTTTTATATTAATTGGTTTAATGTCACATGATACTAACATTAAAATTGTTTTTAAAATGTGTAATTTAGCAAGTCAATGATATAGTTTCTCACAACAAATTGCTCTTTGAAATAAACAATTCATCTTATGTCTGAGTCTTTGTTAATGTTATTGTTTTTGTCAAAGATACATACATATATTAAACATAAATGAATAACAGCACCAGGGACCAAGTTTTTAAGAGAGAAAGTAGTGAATTAAAATGCTACGAAAATAAGGGCATGCGCCGACCGAGGCTCGAACCTGTGACTTTCTCTCTTAAAAACTTGGTCCCTGGTGCTGTTATTCATTTATGTTTAATATATGTATGTATCATTTGTTTCAGCACCTAGCTTCAACTCTATGTTTACATTTACATCTAGCTTCAACTCTATGTTTTTGTCAAAGATATGTCACCAAATGTGTCACTTTGTCACATGATGTCACTAGATGTCAATGAAAGATGTGTCACTTTGTCATGTCACCAGATGTCAATGTCTTTGTCACATATTATGTCACAGTCTGTCACAGATAATAGTCAAATGAAACAAAAAAGAAATTCCTCAATGTTAAATGGTTCAAAAATCTTCTCCCAGATACCCTCTACCTCTACATATCCACAGATATTGTCCCAAGGTGCATTTGTCATGCTATAGAAGGACACAGAATACAGTATCATATAGAATCATCAGGCTTACAAAAAAAATGAAGGCTATGTTACAAGTTAGATCTTTTAATTACAAAATAATGTGTATATGACATTCTACTAAGTTTAAAACAACAAATATTTACACAAAGTGTTGAATAGAAAATACACAGTTAAGAGATGGATAAATATAAAAAGCTCCTCCATCATGGTCAAATATGAACTCATAAATAGCAGTGGAGTCCAAGTTTTGCTTTGAAAAACTGATTACACTTAGGGCAGGAGAATGTTTGGCATATTGTCAGCTATCCTCTTTGCTTTGTAGCTAGTGATACTAAATGAATAATAGAGTCGATCAACTAAGGTGGATGTCTTGATATTGGAGTTGAATCAACTAAGCTGGATGTCTTGATATTGGAGTTGAATCAACTAAGGTGGATGTTTTGATATTGGAGTTAACTAAGGTGGATGTCTTGATATTAGAGTTGAGTCAACTAAGGTGGATGTCTTGATATTGGAGTTGAATCAACTAAGCTGGATGTCTTGATATTGGAGTTGAATCAACTAAGGTGGATGTCTTGATATTGGAGTTGCATCATCTAAGGTGGATTTTTTTATATTGGAGTTAACTAAGGTGGATGTCTTGATATTAGAGTTGAGTCAACTAAGGTGGATGTCTTGATATTGGAGTTTACTAAGGTGGATGTCTTGATATTGGAGTTGAGTCAACTAAGGTGGAAGTCTTGATATTGGAGTTGCATCATCTAAGGTGGATGTTTTGATATTGGAGTTAACTAAGGTGGATGTATTAATATTGGAGTTAAGTCAACTAAGTTTGATGTCTGGATATTGGAGTTGAGTCAACTAAGGTGGATGTCTTGATATTAGAGTTGAATCAACTAAGGTGGATGTTTTGATATTAGAGTTGCATCATCTAAGGTGGATGTTTTGATATTAAGAGTTAAGTCAACTAAGGTGGATGTCTTGATATTGGAGTTGAATCAACTAAGGTGGATGTTTTGATATTAGAGTTGAGTCAACTAAGGTGGATGTTTTGATATTAAGAGTTAAGTCAACTAAGGTGGATGTCTTGATATTGGAGTTGAATCAACTAAGGTGGATGTTTTGATATTAAGAGTTAAGTCAACTAAGGTGGATGTTTTGATATTAGAGTTGAGTCAACTAAGGTGGATGTTTTGATATTAGAGTTAAGTCAACTAAGGTGGATGTCTTGATATTATAGTTAAGTCAACTAAGGTGGATGTCTTGATATTGGAGTTGAGTCAACTAAGGTGGATGTCTTGATATTGGAGTTGCATCATCTAAGGTGGATGTTTTGATATTGGAGTTAACTAAGGTGGATGTCTTGATATTGGAGTTGAGTCAACTAAGGTGGATGTCTTGATATTGGAGTTAACTAAGGTGGATGTCTTGATATTGGAGTTGAATAAACTAAGGTGGATGTCTTGATATTGGAGTTGAATAAACTATGGTGGATGTCTTGATATTGGAGTTAAGTCAACTAAGGTGGATGTCTTGATATTAGAGTTAACTAAGGTGGATGTCTTGATATTGGAGTTGAGTCAACTAAGGTGGATGTCTTACACTCTTCTCCAAATGTAGACAAGATAAATGTCTAAGCAAAGAAAAGAAATCTAAATGGGAGGTTTTAAGGTTTAACAATAAAGTCTATAATAAAAATGTTCCTTAAAAATAATGTTCAAATGTTTTAGCCCTCTAAAGTGGTTGAAATTAATGATCCTTGGTATTGAAAAAAGAATTCTCATTTGTTCTAACAGATAAATTTTTTTAAGGCAATTAAATACACTGGACGGAAGCCAAAAATTCATGGCACTGGCCTATAAAAGTATCAAAATAAAACAAACAATGAGCTCATGTGAACTAAATTAACTAGCTTGCACATATAAAAACATCAAACATTTCTGTATTTCTATGTGCATTCAAAACTATAACATTATAAGATTATATACACAAGTTACAGAATTACTTTTTTTACTTATGATATTTCAATATAAATAAGATGCATGTAAATTAAGGCACATGAATAAAGGTAGTTCATGTTGTTATTTGAAAAAAAAAAAATATAATGAACTTTAAATTTACATTTATTTACATCTAGTTTTAAAATTAAGTAATTTTTGGCTGTACAAAAAATATCTTTAAGAAAAAGGTCTTTTTTTTTTTTAAATTTGAACCATGTTTGTTAAGAGTGATAAAATTCAAAAACTATTTGGAATTTTATACATGGGACAACATCGATATGCTGTTGCAACAAGGTCTCTACAAATAATTAGTTTTAGATTTAGTTCAAGTTAACTTATGTACAAAATCTAAACTATCAGATAAACTTTTGAACAAAGTCTAATGTGAAAAAAATACATAGAGTGAGTTAGATTATTATTTACAATTTAATTTAATTGTAAGTATCACAGTTATGCAAGATTTGTTTGCATGCCCTAATGATCACATATTCAAATCTAGGCAACAGACTCATATTCATTTAGTAGAGCTTCAATGCTGTCATTCAATGTTTTGCTTGGAGCTGGAGGAGGCAATCCAGACTTGCTATCACCTCGATGACTCAGGTCAAAAGATGTTTTCTTTTTCCTGGCTCTGGAATGAATTTTTTAAATATGTATAATTATTTTCTGCATACATACAAGAAACAACTTTGTTTGTAAACTGAACAAGGATTAAAAGAATTACATCTGCTCAGATTCAGTGATTTACTACAATAAGATGAACTACCTTGAAAGCACTTCTAATTGTATGTATTGAAAAGCTAACCTTGGTGTTTCTGTGTCTGACTCTTCACCTCCAGATACAAACTTGAGTTCTCCAGATTTAGTTTTAACTGCTGTCACAGTACCTCCACTGCTGACACCTTTTTTAGATGAGCCTAAATCTATAAAGAAAGGACAAAATTAACGGAACAAATTAAAATATTTCTTTCACACTGAAAACCCTTATTTTTAACATCTGCTTTACAAAAAGACATTTCATTTTTAAAATGAACTAGAAACTGTCATTATTATTAAACCATCCATTGACTCCATATTTAATATTAATAATGTCTAGAAATATCTTATTTAATAAGATTCATTTTCTAAACCTTTTTACTACAGCCCCTATTGCTCCTAGGTTAGATAATACAAATAATCTTTATTAGCCATAAGGATATTTATCATACAAATTGTGGGTTACACCAAAGAAAACATTATAACTATAGAAAACCAAAATATACATTCACACTAGACTCACTCATAATTTACATGTGAAATGTTTATATCAAGAGTTGAATTGCATGTAATGATTTGATTGCCAGGGGAACAGATATATTATATCATGAAATAAAATCTATTTTGTGAATTCAGAGAATAGCTTAATATTAAAATGGACTAACCATCTTCAGTAACATAATTAGCTGGAAAAAATCCTTGCTGACAATCTGGGAGTTCTCCCATCCACCATTTTTCATTATCTTTGTATAAGACTGTGATGATGTCCCCTTTATACAAATTCAATTCATCAGACCGCTGAGCTCTGTAGTCGTAGATGGCAATTACCTGAAGGAATACAAAGTAATTTATCACATAAAAATACACAGCTTATTTTCATGGTCAACTGAGATAGAACATGTATCCATCTCAGTTTTAACAAATTAGCCTGAATATCTACATAGCTGTCATCTATATAGCATTTTATTTTAGATAAATATTTATTCCTTTTTTTTTAAGACTTAATAAAGTAAAACTTACTTTTAACAATTATTGGTACAATATAAAATATAGAAATGATCAAGATCAGCCTAGTTAATTCATGGTCAGATATTGTCTGTCTTAGTCTATTTATGATTAATGTTATCTCTGCATTTTACTGTTCTACAAAATTATAGTTAAGCAATTATTTAATTCTTTAAAGAATGCAAAAATTCAAACTTTCAACCAACAATAATGAGAACCATTCTTTAAAAGTCTGTTTAAAAAGACATATATACAAATTGCTAAGAGCAAGCTTAGATTCAATATTTAATGAATGTTCCAATGTTTCATTCATCTGAATATTATCTTCCTAAATTCTTAGTTCATCTTCTTCACCAGAAGTTTATCAACAAAACTGTGTGACTTCATTGTAGTCTAGTTTTAATCATACATTATTTAGCACTCAATATGTCACATCAGAACACAAAAATCAGTTGCACTAAAACTAATACTATATCAATGGACAAAAAGTTTAAATAAATTTCAAACCTTATTGACTCTACTTGTTTTCACAGGAGCCTCAAAAGTAAACTGGGGTTTTCCCAACGACTAAAAATACACAATGAATCATTTAGAAGAAAAAATAATAAGAGATGAGGTAAATTATTGAAACAAAATACAAGCATGATGGTAAAGATGATTTATATAGAGTGTAGACAGATTACAATACAGAGAATCTAGTCAAATAAAGCTTAATATTGTAGATATCTAGAAACTATAAGAAGAGGTGGAGGTGGCTGAGTAGTACAGATCGGGAACTGACAGGTCTCAGGTTTGAATTTTGCTGAAGTCTCTGGGATTTGGAATTGGTATGTTGCCGCTAGGCCCACCCAAACTTCCATGACTACCTGACATAAGTTGGTGAAAGTAAAGACAGTTGGTCATTGTGATGGCCAAATGAATTCATTGTTAACAGATGACTTTTACATCAAGGTCTGAAAGGGGTACTTCCTCTTTTTTTTTAACAAATACATATGGGACAATATGATGTCCACAATTCACTAAATATTCTATTGTAATGTACAATTCTAATGTAATTTATTTTTTTATTTAAAAAGTCTATTTTTATCTCAGTCTCCCCATTCATAAAAAATACAACATTTTGTGAGGGCTGCAACATTCCAACATACATAAGACCAAGGTTAGTAAGAGACAACTCACAGTGCTGAGTGAAAGGTGAGGAGGTCTGCCATAGAATGTTGGACTTGTACTTCTAGCTCCCTGTCTGCTAACTGAAATAAGTGGAACATAATCTTATAAGTTATTCCTTTATTTATTTCAAACTTTAAACATGATTTTTTTTTAAATTTAAATCAATATAAACTATCTCTTAACCTTTAACCATACCACAATCTCAAACTGAGAGCTAAAATAAATGCATGTATTTCCTATGATACAAGATGTATAGTTATATTTAGTAGAAAAAAAAGACAACTGAAAACAGAGCAAGTTATGTAGAGAGTGTTAAGGCATACAGGCTTAACAAAACTAGTAGGCTGAGGTTATGGATGAAATAATGGTGAATTGTTGATGCCTTATGCCCATTGGATGTTGATGATGATGATCATATCAGGCAGTCAAATTATTCAGAATTATAGACAAATGACATAGAAGTATCATATAGAAATGAACACAGTATTCTTTTGTATAGGAAGAAACTTACAATTAACTCTTTCTCTCCATAATTATGTTCCTCATTCCAATAGACTTATTCATTTTGCTAATTTGTATTTCTCTACCCAGTTATGATTAAACTTCAATAACTTGTTTGTTTGTATATCAGAAAAAGTTCTATTTGGTATCAAATCATAAGGGAATGCAGGCTCTTATCACGCAACAAAAATTAAAGGTTATAAATCCAAAAATCCATTTGGTTTATCAAATCAACATTGGCATTATCAATTAAGAGAAAAAGAGTAAACAAATTATTACAAAAGCATCCAATTAATCAAGAAACTATTTGTTGGTGCCTAGAGCTAATGTACATAAACATTTAGTGATGATCAACTCACTCTCAGAAAATCCTGGCCTCCAGCTCCCACCAGACTCTCTCATGTATTCTCTATGGGATGCCAACTGTTGAGCCAGATGTGTACCTGAGCCAACTGGTGCATGTGGTGAGAGGACACCAGGAGGTGTAGACTGAAAACACATAACATCTATGTAGCCAAAATTTAGCAAGAAATTTAGGAATAAACTAAATGATTTAAGACTTTAATACGCTAAAGTATTTGACTTGAATTAGCATACAACATATTTTAGAAACAAGACTAACATAAAGAAACTTACAGCAGAACGAGGTGTTGTCGAATAGCTGGTATCAAGTTTCCATGTAGATTGCACACCGGATCTTCCAATAGTGTCCATTCTAGGACTGAAAAGACCATCAGGTATCACCATGCCAGGCATCTGTGTCATTTGCATCTGTAGAAAAAAAACAATGTAAGAACATTTTCCGTCAGCAGGTTGAATTTTATAAAAGTATTGAGGAATTGCTGTTATGAGATAACATTCAACCATTGTATGCATTATGTTTTGAGATAACATTCAACCAATGTATGCATTATGTTTTGAGATAATATTTAACCAATGTGTGCATTATGTTTTGAGATAACATTCAGCCAATGTGTGCACTATGTTTTGAGATAACATTCAACCAATGTATGCATTATGTTTTGAGATAACATTCAACCAATGTGTGCATTATGTTTTGAGATTACATTCAACCAATGTGTGCATTATGTTTTGAGATAACATTCAACCAATGTGTGCACTATGTTTTGAGATAACATTCAACCAATGTATGCATTATGTTTTGAGATAACATTCAACCAATGTGTGCATTATGTTTTGAGATTACATTCAACCAATGTGTGCATTATGTTTTGAGAAAATATTCAATAACGTGTTCAATATGTATAATTTAGCAATAAAAATATTTATTTTACTGTATCAAAAGTTATAAATAGTTGCATGCTATAAACTATATAACAAAGAAAATAAAAAGTATGTCCCAAATCTTGTGATTGGTATAAACAATATCAAATAGTAAGTCAAGATTATGTCCTAACTTTCAAAAGCATCCCCTACCGTTGCAGTTTCCAATTTTTTCAGGACTCTGTGGTAGCGTACTTTCTCTAAGGTTTCAAATTCTTCTTTAGACATGACCTTGGCTCTTGCTGTCAGAAGATCAACTTCTTTCAAGGCACTAAGGGAAAAAAAAGTATTTCTTGAAAAAAAAAGTAAGGACTTCAAAATTCTATTTAAAAAAACTATATAAATTAGGCTTAGTAAAAACATAAGGTTCTTAATTAAGCATTAAAAAGAAACATAAGCTGTTTTATTTAGGGTGGTGGACTTTCACCAACAGGTGAACAACATGAACAAAGTGGCAAATAATCATGAACAGATTCTATAATAGTTTTGTGCATTTTTGTTATAATTTCATTATTAAAAAAAAAGGTAATGATATTCAGTTTTTCTAAATAATTTCTAAACTTGAAAAAATTATATTTCCAATTCAGAATAAAAAAAATATTTCAGATGCAATATTAACATAATCATTGTGAAGTTATAAGGTATTCTGGATAGACTAAAACACAATTAAGTCAAGATGAGATAGTCTAGTATTTTTTTAGGTACAATATGTCCAAGAACTGCAAAAATGGAAACAAATTTAATTGTAACTGAAACCTACAGAACACATTGAAAGGTAGCAAAATATTCAGCAGTTTATTAGATTGAATGAAACAGTTCTTAATTGTGTGAAGTTTTTGATGTGTTTTTTACTTCTAATTGAGCCTTAAAATATCAACATTAAAAACTTGTTATTACCTTGATCTGGCAGTTTCTAGTTCTTCAATATTCGTAGTTTCTAAAGGTGACATAGGTCGTGATCTAGCTCCTTCAGTTTGGCTAACTGAAAGTCATACAGTTATACATTTAATATACTAAGGACATTTATGAAATAAATAAACTTAGAACAATCATAGACTAGCACACAAAATACTGAGTTGTTTTTTATTGAATTTTTTTTTTTAATCTAATTTTATACAACAAAGTCCAAAAATGCTTACTTTGAGGGTCATATTTATAAATATATATAGGTTGGTTTTCTCCTAGAGAGCAGATGGCCAGCATGTGATCTCTGGGATGGTAATGGACATCAGTTACAGGCATGATATAATTTAACTGAGTGTAGACAGCCACTTGGTCACCTGGTAGTATGAAGGAAATATTTGTTAAAAACTTCAGCTAATACACATTTCAAAAACATCTAACTTGTAAGTTGTAGAGAAGAGTAAGGAAAGGGAATACAAGCTACATATGTGAACTTTAGAATCTACTTTGTTTTGTTTTTAAAATGAAAATATAATATAAATAATTATTATAGCTTTTATAGAGCGCTACTTTCATACTTATAGCAGTAGGGATGGTGGACAGTAGGGATGGTGTATCTGGGAAAAGGTTTTCCGTGCTGCCTTTAGGCGCTCAGTAAACACAACTCTGCTTGAGTTGGGTGTCGAACCCAAGCCCCCTTCATAGGTAGCCAAGCCAAGCCAAGTTCAAGCGTTCTTAGCCTCTCTACCATGCTTTCCACCATATATACAATAAAATAAAATATACAATAAAACTACTAGGCTTTAGCTTTATTAATTAAAAACTCAGTAATGTATTAATTCCATTAAAAAACTCAAATATTGACCTGTATCAGTGTTCCAAGCATACACCTTGCCATCTTCACTACCAGAAAAGACAAAGCTACCACAAGGTGTAATGGTACTGCATATTTTTTCTTTCAGATTTTCAGCTCCAAAGTATTTCTGCATCACTCTTTGGCTAAACAACAAAAGAATTTTACTAATAAGCAATATTTCATATTTGAGGATGTTTATTTTAAATATTTCCTATTAAAATGAATTCCATAATTTCAAACTTAGCATTTGTATGTGAAATTGAGATTAAGTAACATTAATGATAAAATAATTTAATAAAATGCATAACAAGGTTATCTTATGAACATTAAAAAAATGTGTATTAGGTTTGTTTTCTAAACACTTTTTTTTATAGTGAACACCAATTTTGATAGTAAAAAAAGTATAAATATAACAAAAAAATTGTAATACATCTTTTCAATGACATTTGTTATTATGATAATAAAATTTGACTTTTTATGAGTTAATCAACATTCACTTCTACTTACACTCTTAAGTCAAACATGTAGATAGCATTGTTACGCCCATGGACTAATAATCGTCTTCCACTTGGATGCATCTTTATGTAGTTAATAGGAGTCTCCTTTAAATCTGGCTCCTTAAGCTCTAGGTACTTTGTCCAGTCTCTTACAAAGTCTAAAGGAAAGAAACAGATCAACAGAAACAGATCAACAGAGAGAGTGGAAAAATGTATTCCATACAGTATATAAGGAGAAGAAAGTGAGAGACACAAATCATTGCAAGTACAGGTCAAGGGAATGATAGTAATAACTAGAACACCTTTACTTTTGAGACTTTTGTATTGATAGAGGCCAGAGAAGGAAAATATTTCATTGACTATTTCAAGAATTAGGAATAAAAATATTGAAACTCTCATCATCTAAAATGGCATCAAATGATTCAAATGAAATTTAAAACATTTTTTTTATTTGTAACTTGAGATAAAAGTCCATTAAAGGTTGGAGTCATCGCTTTAACCATAGGCCTTTGGAAAGGACTTCTTCCAATGGTCAGGAATGAAGCAGAAACTCTGACTACATGCCAGATATGTCTTTCATTATGTGACCACCATTTTCTCTAATAATACACCAAACAGAACAAAGAGTCTCCCCCTCCCCATATATTCAAAGTGAAACAGACATTTCCACCTGGGTACCACATTGAGAGCAATTTGTCAACAAAACATCTACCCAATGAAATTAATCTTTCAGCCATTTAATCTCCTGTAGGTATTGAAAGTGAAAGTCAATTTAATATGACTAGATATGATTTTGATTTAGAAAATTTAAAATATAAGGTAAAAACAAAACAATCTTTGTAAATAGAGGATAGGAATATGATTATTAATTATAAACTTTCTACTTTTCATCCCCCAAAAAATAAAAGGTCAAATGTAAGCTAAATCAATCAGGGTTGTGTGCATTTCTAAAATCTTCTATACAAAGGTAAAATCATTTTTTTAAAATTATTACTCATCTTTTCAAATTGAAAACTTCCCCCTACTTACGTTTCCTAGATGCCTGCTCTGTTACATAAACATTCCATATGAGTATTGTTCCAAGACTGTCAGCAGAATACATTTTCTGGCCATCATCTGTATCAAAACAAATTGAGTTGATGTGGCCATGGTGCTCCTCCATCTCCTGCTGGAGCTGATAATATGCAAACATTTCTTTAGCTGCTTTCAATTGAATTCAGTTACATTTGAAAAACTCAATACAATCTTATACTAAGACGTTTAATAAAACAAAAATTTACAAAAATACAATCTTATACTAACACAATAAATAAAACAAACATTCACAAAAATACAATCTCTAAGACAATAAATAAAACATTCACAAAATACAATCAAATTTAAAATAAATCACATTTACTTTTTAGGATTGAAACAATTTTAAAAGCACTAAGGATACTGTGAAATGCATTAATTGGTCAGTCAAATATTTTGTTTAAACTTCCAAGGGTATAGCAGGTAGCCAAGAAACAACTTTCAGAATTCTAGCAATAACATTTATAAATAATGTTCACTTATGACAGTAAAAGCCCATTGTTTTATCCACTATTGTGTTTCTGTAATGAAACATGAAAACTGTAAACATTTGTTTTTCTACTAGATCCAAATCAACTTGTTTCTATGTAATGCAAAGAGTGACAAGTTGTTTTAGTTTACATTTACTAATTAATAAAAGAGTCTAAATTATTGTAACAATCATTACAGTAGAAAAAATACCATTTTCCTCTGCAATACAAAGCACAAGTAAAATTTAACTTGTATCACAAAGCTATATGAATGTTAAACTGAAACTCACCACATTGTAATCCTCAGGAACACTAATGTCCCAGACACGAACCACTTCATCATAACCACCAGTCACTACTATACTTTCAACTCTTGGATGAAACTCTGCTGTGTACACATAGCCTGGGTGAGGTAGGAGGCGGATGTGACCTTCTCCAAGTTTCTGAATATCCCATATTCTGGAAGTAGAAAATATAGAGCATGAAATATCCAAATACACATTAAAGTGCTCAGATGCAATCACATTACAAAAATTAAGAGTTTTAGGAGATTTTGTATGTACATTTATACCTAAAATAATCCTCCATTAAAGCCATTGAAATTAATTAAAAATGTAAGGTGCTGCTGAATTACATAAATAGCTAGGCTAGCTGTGAAGGGGGGTCATTTTCAAATCTCGACTTGAGCTGAGTTAAAAACAGCACAGAAACCTATACTCCCCCCTTCACACTCACATAAATCCATAAAATAGATTGAACCATAGCACAATGAGCATGCTATAACATGAATGATGTACTATAAAATCAAAATAATAATAATAAATAATATAGATATGCATTTTCTGGTAATGCTTTTCCTCTATATAAATTTGTGCTATCATTTGCTACCAAGTTCATAGGATTCCCCTATAATAATATATGTAATTTCTATATAGATAAGAGCTATCCTATGCCTACACTTGAGGTCACTTTTACTACAGAGAAGATTACATTGACAGCAAGAATGTGGATGAAATGTGTATTTGTACAAAACTGACCTTTAAGTACCAACGACTTAAAAGAGATTTAAAAGTGTACCATAATACATGATTTATTCTTTTGCATGCTTACATCTATATAGATCCCATTTTTTTTTTTTTACTGCTAACTTTAAATTAAGTACTGTATACATTTAGATTACAGCTTCAAAGAGGATGCACCTCAATGGTAAACAAAGATTCATAGTAAAAAATTACAGTTCAATCATACAAGTCTAAATTATGTGGATTTTTTTCTTGGAATACCTCTATGTAAATTTACTAATTTGGCTTTGTTGGCAGTGTTAGTAGGTGTACTTATCGAACCCCTAAGTAACACCTAGGTTCTTTTAAAAGTGTACAAGTGTACATGTTTAGAGGAACTTAAAAGAAAAAGTTTGATCTTATGAAATATAAATGTAGTGACTTAATCATGAATCAAATGTGGGGTCTTAATCATGTATCAATTGTAGGACCATAATCATGAATCAAATGTAGGGTCTTTATAATAAATAAATTGTAGTGCCTTAATCATGAATCTATTTTAGCGCCTTAATCATGAATCAAATGTAGGGCCTTAATCATAAACACTAATCTTGTCCGTGATGCATCTACAACAAAGAAATGCCCTTGTACCTTAGAGAATTAATCACTCCATGTGTCCATCAGAGAGCTTGTGCTCCATGGACATCTAGTTGTACCAGGTTTCTCCCTAAAAAGTTAGTTAGCTGGCTTTTTCAATGCATAAACCAAAGGTTCGGAACTGCCTCCCCTTTGAGCTCAGACAAACAAAATGCTTCCCTACATTCAAGCAGAACATTAAAACCTTGTAGTAAACACACTAAAAACAACTATAATCTCAACACAAAACTTGATTAGTTTGACATTATAATCCTTCACTCCAGAATCCTTTTGATTTTCTGACCCTATTCCACATAGTCCCAACTTACACATTGTCTTAGCTGTTCAATCATCCATGTAAAATAAATGTCAACTGGTCTTTCCATACACAGTCACACCAAATACACTGCTAGTCACTGGAAACAAACACACTCACTATCACAACCTATCTGATCAAAATGTTTTTAGATTAGTTTGTCCTATTAACTCTCATATTTAGGCCTGTGCCTTGAGTCTACATAATGTTTGTTAAGAGTGCTATATAAATGTAATAAGCACTGTATAAATGTCATAATTATTATTATTAATTATTAGTATTAATACATTATATAGCAAGAACACCAGTTTAAATATTTCTGAATACAGTCTCACATTCTTTTGTTTAGACCAATGATTTGTACTTTGACTGTACTAGTTTATTTGGGTGCATTGTATGTTTCAGTTTTCAAACAAATTACTAGACATGACACAATAAAATAAGTGATCTAATACGGTATAGACTATAAGCATAGACTCTTATAGTTTAAAAATATATCTAGTAACTATTGTTACTGGCCTGAAAGAGTGAGAAAAGTGGAGTGGATCAAGTGACCTTTGTATGAGGGGACAGCAGAGGGGGATCAATCAGTAGTAGGGGGAGGTCAGGCACAGCAAATTTGAGAATGACAAGAAAGCACTGAAGCATAGGACATCACATGGTGGGAAAGAGATCAGGTCAGTGTTACGGGCAGGGAAGAAATGACTTGTAGATTTAACTGATCAAATGACAGTAAAGAAAAGGATGGAAATATCAGCTAGATGAATAGTGGCACTCAGGAATTATGGCCTATATCTATTTATCTATATCTATATATCTATACACAAATAATATATATATATATATATATATATATATTTATATATATATATATATATATATATTGGAGAGGAGATAGAGATTAGATAGATATTTAAATAAGCTTTATTAAGTATAAGAATAAAAATGTGAAAATTAAAAAAAAAAGGTGCATTTAATCTATTTTCAAGATTATTTTCTATTTTCAAAACAGAATATGTCAATAACATGCTAGTTGGCATCTACGGATCAATGCTGGTCTCAAAATCTAAAATATCCCAAGACATTCCCTCTTTTTGAATAATTTTAGATCTGAATGTAAAATCCAAAAAAAATAATAAGTCAGTATTTTTTTTTAATTTAAAAACTAGATCAGATGAGAATTAAAAACAGATTTATTTTACAGACCTTTCTACAATCAAAAGATTAATAAAAACATTTTTAAAAAAAGACACACTACACATTTTTAGAATATGTCTATAAAGTAACTATGGCATAATTAGAACAATTAATTTGGACTTACGTTCAAAATTAAAAAAGAGTTTTTATTTTTTATTTTATTTGTGAAAAGCATTGTAACTTAAATTAGTGCCTAGAGGATTGTGGTTAGTATTTTTATAAGACAATAAAATGATTGGTGAGAGATTGTATTAAGAACGTGAAGTTCTCATCAAGCAAAAGTGATCATGTTGCAGATATTTTCTAATTAAACATTGCAGTCTGTTACATTTACAGTATTTAGCAAGTAAACTTTTTCAAAATATAAATATATCAGAGATGCATGCAGAAACAAATACAAAATTTAAAAAAGCTCAAACTTTCACATAGATACTGTATACATTTTTTGAAATATACAACTTGAAACATGCTGAGGATTGAATGTGAAATACAATGTATGGGTCATATATAGAGAGATCCCCTTTTGAAAGTATGTCACCAACTTACCTAACAGTACCATCACTGGAAGCAGACATCAAGAGAGTATCACTTTTATTCCAACAAAGGCTGTAAATGATAGCAAAGTGACCTTGAAATTGACCTTTCAATGTACCCTTGGGAATCTTTAAAAGATAATAATAAAAAAACAAAACAATAATGGTTATGCAAGTAATAATAGTTTATGATAAATGTTGGCTTTTCAAGGGGAATTCCAGCCCTAATAGCATCATCCTGGCAACCCTGTGATCATGTTCTAGTATTGCAACCTAGATAGGCAACAACAGAGAGCAAATCTTGCTTCCAAAAAATTACCATAATGCTCTTTCAGAGTAGCCTCTCTGAGGGTTAGGGGCACAGAATTAATAGAGACCTTTTTGTCCAGTCCAGAAAGTTTACTTCAGACTGGCACAGTAATTGGCAAAATAGGAAAATGAAGGAATTCACCCGGTTATTTTATAATAAAAAAAAAAAACTAACTTAACAGAGTCAAGATTTTTAGAAACTTTATTTCATATAAAGACTAATAAAAATGCTATGTGTTTAAAATATGATTTCACATTAAGATGAAATTGTCAAAGGTTCTTAGCATGCTAATAGTTATTTAGGGGCTGAGGAGCTCAGGTACACAATGGAGGTGTTAGTTACTAAGTGATATAATACTGGATAATATGTTACATGACATGATATTTTACTGATTGATATGTTACTGGATAATATTTTGCTTGATTTTATTTTACTGGATGATATATTTTGTATAATCTTAATAAAGATCTCCAAATTGTGAACTCATGCTTGAAAGAGATTACATTGTATATTTCCAAGGGATATATAATATGAGGAAAATGAATGTAGTTAGATAAATTAACCTCATCCAATATTTTATAAAGATTCTTCTTCTTATCTTATACAATACAGACGTTACTTCAAAAAAGGAGATGATTACGTCCTACGCGTCATGCATTTAGTCATGCATATTAACCAATGACTTAAATTCTGCCAAGTCACTGGTTTTCCTGGCTAGCTCAGGCAACCCATTCCATGCTCTAATAGCACTAGGGGAGAAGGAGTATTTGTACAAATTTGTCTTAGCATATGGGACTAGGAATGTGCCTTTATCTTTGTGTCTTTCAGAGTATTTTATTAAATTTTGTTTTTGTATTTGAAGATTATGGTTCAGTGTTTTATGTATAATTGCTACTTTACTTTTGAGCCTTCTGTCCTGAAGGCTTTCTAAATTTAGTGATTACTCTAGTTAAGTGTGAATATTTGTTTGTTATGAATCTCACTGCTCTATTTTGTGTCTGTTCCAGTTTCTTAATGTTATCTTGAGTTAAGGGGTCCCAAACGGAGGATGCATATTCTATTATTGGCCTAACCAAGGTTAAATAAAATTTTAGTTTTATGTTCTTATTTGATTTATAGAAATTTCTTTTAATAAATCCTAATGATTTGTTTGATTTTTTTTATAGTTTCATCAATATGTGGATTCCATGACAGTTTTTCCTTTATTATAACACCTAGGTATTTTGCGTTTTTAGTCTGTGTTACTGGTTTGCCATGAATAAGATAAGTGGAATTAATTTGTTTTAGTTTTTTTGGTACTCTTAACAACTGACATTTTTCTGGGTGGAAAGACATGCTCCAATTTGATTCCCATTTCTGTAATTCATCTAATTCTCTTTGTAAAATATCTGTCTTGTGTTGTTATTTTTATTGTTCTATATATTATGCAATCGTCTGCAAATAATCTGACTTTTGTTCCTGAGGTAATGCAATTTGGTAAATCATTTATGTAAATTAAGAAAAGTAGTGGACTGTTACGGTCATAGCGCAGCATGGTGTGCATGGATAAAGGTGCGAATTTGTGTCATGAATGGAAGGAATGTTTAAACGGGGAAGTCAGTAGAAGTTGACAGGAAGAGAAATGAAATGTTCGTATTTACATAACTTGTAAGTATTTATAGAGTAATAACCTGAGAGTGTATTATTATTTCGAAGAGTCTTGTGTCGTAACAAGTGGCGCCCAACGGAAAAGGCAAGACCTGGGTTATATATCGGTATCTAATTCCTGTCTACTGAGGTATTACTAGTACTACAAAGGGTAACAAAATCTCTAGATCTCTTAAGATTGAGAGAGTTAGCGTCATCTAAATCTCTAAAGCTATGTACTAGACTCACTGGTAAACATAAACCTTTAGTTGAAACTTAACAAAAAACATTATTGCTGAATTAATCAATTGGATTAACATTTAAATTTAGATTTATATCATTATAATTATTATGACGGTCAATTCTCTACATTCACCAATGTGAAAATGTCAGGGATTACCCACTGTAGTTGGATGTGCTATGAATTTATTGGAAAAAAAAATAATTTTAAAAAAATCATGTCAGTGGCTGCTGAAGTACATGTTCATTATTCTGGCTGGTCATAGTTCTCAAAAATAACCTTTAACATTCAATATACGATTATTAGCACTGCTGTGGGCAACACTAGTAAATTTTGACTACGGTGGAGAACAGTGCCCATTTAGGACCAACGGATATACACTGACTACGGCATATAGACAAACAAGGAAAGATTCATATCACCGGCGGAGAATATACACTAGCATTGGAAGTTATACCAGCAGGAAGAAGAGTATTCCGGGAAGTAGATACATATTTGTATTCGAATAACATTAAACATTTGTTTCATTACATTACATTTAGATATGAAAATTGTTGGGTCCAGGCATTAAGTATATGAGAATCAAATATATTTAATTGATATGGTCAGATAACTCTATGAAGAAAAATTACAAATGGCGGATAAAGCTGAGATAGTTGCTTTGAAAGAAGAAGGGAGACTATTGTAATTAGAAGGAGCAGAGCTGAGAAAATATGTACAAGAAAGATTAATAGAAAGAGAAAAACTAGCCATGGAAAAGGTAATAGAGAAAGAGAAGTTAGCCATGGAAAAGGAAATAGAGAAAGAGAAGTTAGTCAAGGAAAAGGAAATAGAGAAAGAGAAGTTAGCCATGGAAAAGGAAATAGAGAAAGAGAAGTTAGCCATGGAAAAGGAAATAGAGAAAGAGAAGTTAGTCAAGGGAAAGGAAATAGAGAAAGAGAAGTTAGCCATGGAAAAGGAAATAGAGAAAGAGAAGTTAGTCAAGGAAAAGGAAATAGAGAAAGAGAAGTTAGCCATGGAAAAGGAAATAGAGTAAGAGAAGTTAGTCAAGGAAAAGGAAATAGAGAAAGAGAAGTTAGTCAAGGAAAAGGAAATAGAGAAAGAGAAGTTAGTCAAGGAAAAGGTAATAGAGAAAGAGAAGTTAGTCAAGGAAAAGGAAATAGAGAAAGAGAAGTTAGCCATGGAAAAAGAAATAGAGAAAGAGAAGTTAGCCATGGAAAAAGAAGTTAGCCATGGAAAAAGAAAGAGAGAAAGAGAAGTTAGCCAAGGAAAAGGAAATAGAGAAAGAGTAGTTAGCCATGGAAAAAGAAAGAGAGAAAGAGAAGTTAGCCATGGAAAAAGAAAAGGAAAGAGAGAAAGAGAAGTTAGCCATGGAAAAAGAAAAGGAAAGAGAGAAAGAGAAGTTAGCCATGGAAAAGGAAATAAAGAAAGAGAAGTTAGTAAAGGAAAAGGAAATAAAGAAAGAGAAGTTAGCCTTGGAAAGAGAAATAGAGAAAGAGAAGTTAGCCATGGAAAAGGAAATAGAGAAAGAGAAGTTAGCCAAGGAAAAGGAAATAAAGAAAGAGAAGTTAGCCATGGAAAAGGAAATAAAGAAAGAGAAGTTAGTCAAGGAAAAGGAAATAAAGAAAGAGAAGTTAGATGGTAAAACAGTTCGATTACCTGTGGCCTGAGTGAACATTAAAACACCGTATCATACAGGGATCGTAGAGGCATGTGTTATAGATCATGGTCAAATTGATTTGATTATTGGCAATATACCAAACATAAAGAAGTGCACGGAAAATGAGATAGAAGTTTGGAAAAATTGTTGTGGAATGGCGACTACTCGATCTTGTAGTAAAGATGTAGAGGAAGGAGATTTGGCAAAATTGTTTGAGTTATCAACTAAGGAAAAAGAGCTAGATGAAGAACAACATGAAGACACAGAAACAATTGAAATCAAAGACATAGGATTTAACAAAGAAAAATGTATCACAAAACAAAAAAATGATCCAGAGTTACGCCAACTAGCAAAGAAAGGAGGTAGAGGAGGAAGATTCTATGTAGAAAGAGGAACTCTTGTTAGAGAGATTGAATGGCATGGAGAAAAAATTAATCCAGTTTGTGGTACCCAGAGAATTCAGGCAGCTTGTAATGGAAAATGGACACAATATAGCACACACAGAACATCTGGGACTACACAAAACGAAACAAAGAATATTTCAGAATTTTTATTGGACATCAATTAGTAAGGACATAAAAAGTTATGTGACTTCGTGCCAACTATGTTCTAGAAAAGGAGCAAGAAACATAAAAGCACCATTACAAAGGGTGGATTTACCAGATAGACCATTTAGTAAAATAGCGATTGATTTAATCGGACCAATGCCAGTGGTATCAAATAGGGGTCACCGTTATATCCTAACTGTGATAGACGTGTGCTCCAGATGGCCGGAAGCTATCCCACTCAAACGAATTGAAGCCAGAGACATAGTACAAGCATTGTATACGTTGTTTACAAGATTTGGATTTCCTAAAGAAATATTGTCAGATAGGGGCACTCAATTCAACTATCAATTGGCTACACCATTCTTGAACATGTTTGGGATCCAGCAAAGGTTTACAACCTCGTATTATCCACAGAGCACTTGTGAACGTTTTAATGTCAATCTAAAGAAATCATTATATAAAGTAATGGATGATAAACCCAAAGAGTGGGATATGGCAATACCGTCAATACTATTTGCATACAGGGAGAGTCGTAATGAAACAACAGGGTTTTCACCATTTCAAATGATTTATGGAGGAAATCCACGAGGTCCAATGACAATATTGAAAGATTTAATAATCCCACATGATCATGTAGTAACTAATGACAGTTATGATATTGTGACAGAAACTAGAAATCAGATTATAAAGGCATATGAAGAAGCGGATAGACAGATGCTAGAGAGAAATGAATTAACACATTCCAGAGTGAATGAACATAGAAAAATGAGGTAGGACAAGATGTTTTGGTCTTACATAAGGATAACAATAATGCTTTGGGCACAAATTGGCTGGGACCATACAAAGTAGCAAGGAAAATTAGCGATATGGATTATGAAATAGACATTGATTCGATGTTAAAAATATTTCATGTAGATTTGTTTAAAGAGTTTAGACCAAGACAAAGAAGTGAAGAAAGGAGTAAAGAGGAGTCAATGACAATGGCTGCCTGTGTGACGGAAGAAATGGAGACAGAGGAAAAGTTTAGACAAATAGAGACAGTGGTAACAGAAAGTAGGCAAACATGGAAGGATGTCGCGGTGAATGGAGTTTCTCTTGGAAGAGCTAAAGAAATCAAGGCACTAATTTAGGATTATAAGAATATTTTTACGGATTTACCCGGTAAAACAAGTATTATAGAACATGATATCAAGTTAACTGGCAAAGTTCCAAATAAACTGCCACAATATACGATCCCATTACACCATAGAGAAGCATTACAGAAGGAAATTGATGAGCTACTAACACTTGGAGTGATAGAACCATCTAGTTCACCATGTGCTGCACCAGTCGTGCTTGTTAAAAAAAAGTGTGGCAACTAAAGATTGTGTGTGGATTATCGACAGTTGAATAAAGTCACAGAATTTGATCCATTTCCAATGCCACAAGCAGAAGAAATGTTTACTAAGCTAAAAAATGCAAAGATTTTTAGCACGTTGGATCTGTCTAGAGGATACTGGCAAGTACCTCTGAAACAAGAAGCTAAACCTTTATCGGCATTTAAGACACTTTCGGGCATATATCAATGGAATGTGATGAGCTTTGGCTTAGTAAATGCTCCAGCCACGTTTAACAGAATGATGGCCAAATTATTCAGCCATAGAAGAGACACAATTTGTTATGTTATTTAGATGATATATGCATTTTTAGTGAGCAATGGGATGAGTATATCCAAAGCCTTGAAGAGGTTTTTAAAATTATCAAAGAAAACAATTTAACATTGAAACCAACAAAGATAAAAATTGGCCTCAGTGAAATTTCATTTTTGGGGTATAAGATTAAAAATGAGTACATTACACCACTGGAGAAACAGTATCAAAATATTGGACATTAAGGTACCAAAGACAAAGAAGCAAATCAGAAGCCTTTTGGGTCTATGCAACTTTTATAGAAAATTTATCTCAAATTTTTCAGAAATAATTGAACCACTAACAAATCTAACAAAGAAAGGAAAACCTAACAATATAGTGTGGACGGAAGAATGTCAAGAAGCACTGGACATAATTAAAACTTTCTTTTCTGGAGCACCGATTTTGAAATTACCTGACAATACTAAGGAATTTATTTTGGCTACAGATGCATCAGCCATAGGAGGCTGTCTAATGCAAAAATGGAATGGTGTTCCACATCCTGTTTTATATGTGAGTAGAAAACTGACAGCAGCTGAGTTGAAATATGCCACCATTGAAAAGGAAGGACTAGCTATTGTATGGTGTATAACAAAATTAGGGTTCTATCTAATGGGAGCTAAATGTGAACTATGGACGGATCACGCTCCCTTGGCCTTCATTAATACAAATAAACTAGGGAACAACAGAATAACCAGGTGGGCATTGCAACTTATGGATTATAACTTTGAGGTCAGGACAATACCAGGGAAAGACAATGTGATAGCTGACACATTATCACGGTGTGCCTAAGGAGGACAAGAAATGGAAGTAAGGAAAGGAGCTAGGCCACGTCCATTTTGTTTCTGTTGGTTGGGCAAAAGAATAATGTCAGTAAAATCATTTTGGTGAGAACACAATGAATAGCAGTGTAATGAATAGACATTTATAACAGACTGGAACATTTTGTAAATATACACATATTACATGTATATGTAATCGAAGACTGTATGGATTGATGAAGCTTTGTTACATGTGTGAGGTGTCGAGATATTAATATATGGTGTTATATTGAGAATTTGATGAAACCATTGTTAGAAATGTAAAATAGAGTATTACAGTTACATAGTTAATTATAGTTTATAATTGTGAATTATGAGATTTACTCTGATTGGTTCGTTGGGGAAGTCTGGACATTATACATTGGGATGGATGTAAGTAATTTTGAACCTAAAATAATAATGTAGAGAATGGTGATATTTAATTTTGCTGTTGGAGTTTTTTTTTTGTTGTTGTTGGTTTTTACTTGGTTTAAAAAAATGAGAATTAATGAAGATAATATAATTATATTGAACAGTGGGTTATAATTTTATTTGATAATTAAAAAGACGTTCGATGTACATCGAACTTGGCAAACAAGGGGTTGTGTTACGGTCATAGCGCAGCATGGTGTGCATGAATAAAGGTGCAAATTTGTGTCATGAATGGAAGGAATGTTTAAAAGGGGAAGCTGGTAGAAGTTGACAGGAAGAGAAATGAAATGTTCGTATTTACATAACTTGTTTGTAATATTAAAGTATTTATAGAGTAATAACCTGAGAGTGTAATATTATTTCGAAGAGTCTTGTGTCGTAACATGGACCTAAGACAGTTCCTTGAGGTACACCTGAGTTTACTGTTATCGGTGTTGATTTAGAGCCATTTATTATTACAGTTTGTTCTCTCCCTATCAGAAAATCTTTAATCCACTGATGCAATGGACCATTAATGCCGAAACGTTTTAATTTTTTTAAAGAAAACTATGGTGGTGAACTTTGTCAAAAAAGCCTTGGAAAAATGTAGTAAGATAGCATCTATTTGTTCACTATTATCTAAACCTTTTGAAAAGTCATCAATTAGTCCTATTAGTTGTGTTTCACATGATCTATATTTCCTAAAGCCATGTTGGTATGGGGTGAGGACATTATGTTTGTCTAAGTGGTTTATGATGTTGCTACATATTATGTGTTCTAGGATTTTACATGTGATGCTGGTAAGTGATACTGGTCTGTAGTTTCCTGGGTCAGATTTTTCTCCTTTTTTAAAAAGGGGGGGGGGGTGACATTAGCTTCTTTCCAGTCCTTTGGTACTCTGCCCTGGTTAAGCGATGCCTGAAAGAGTATTTTGAACACTGGGGCTAGCTCATTGCTTTGTTCTTTGAGTAATCTAGCTGGAATACCATCAGGTCCAGACGCTTTATTTGGTTTGGTGTTGGCTAATAGTTTTTGGATTCCATTTTCTTGTACAACTATATCTTCTATGTTGTCTACTTGGTTCAAATTAAGTAACATGTCTTTGTCTCCTGGGGCTGAGAATGCTGATGCAAAGTATTTGTTTAGGATGTTTGCTTTAGTTTCATTATCATTATGTATTATTCATCTTTTAATGGCGCTATGCCTGTTGTTTCCATTTTCTTAGACTTAATGTATGGCCATAGGTTTTTGTTGTTATCTTTAGATATTACATTGTTTATGTATTCACTCTGCAGCTGTCTGCTTACTTTTTGGGTTAGGTGTTTAATTTTTATATACTTTTTGTAAACTCATTCTGCCTTAGTTTCTTTAATTTTTCTATATAGGTTTTCCTTCTGTTTTCAAAGCTTCTTTAGTCTATTATTAAACCAGCATTTATTTATTTTGTTTGGTATATGATTTTCTATAATGCTTTTAAGATGGTTTTTAATGAAATTTTAGAGGTCATCGACTGGTTGGTTAATGTCTTTTTCTAATAAGAATGTTTGTTGAAAGTTTAATGCAGCTTGGTGTAGTTGTGTTAGGTTACATTTATTCCAGAGTAAGATTTTTCTTTTGGGTTTAGTGCATAGTAAATATTTAACCAATTAACTTTAGAGAAATAAACTCATTAAAGATTTCATAATTTAGCATTGAGAGATTTTTTATTTGATTTTAAGTTAAGCAGTAAAATAAATACTGTTACATACCTCATATATAAGTATAGGAAAATCTGATCCATCCTGGCAGGCACATGCAAGGTTCCTTAACAAACAAACAAAAAAATAATAGTTTTTTGTAATAGTAACATATGATTCTATCTAAAAATAATACAAGCTTCAGTCATTTGAAACAAAATCGAAATAAAAAAATTTTTATAATTTTTTCTTTAACATTTTCTAAATTGAAAAAAAAATTGTCTTTGTTTACCTGCCATCATTAGAGAACTTGAGAACAAAACAACCTTTTTTTCCAGCAGGCAGTGTCATGGACAAAACGTTTGGTACTCTACAAAGTTGACCTAATAATCTTGTCCAGGTGCTCAATGTCCTGCCAGAAGTGAGAGTCTTTTCTTGACTAGACCAGTTTCTGGATTTTAAATCTTCATATTTCATGCTGCCTAGTTCCTTAATTAAATTTTAAACCAAAAAGAAAAAAAATGAGTAAATTAGTCATCAAGAGGTACAAATTAGGTTCAAAATTACCAAGTCAAAATTAATCTTTAATTTGTTACCTTCTGGGTGGCGAACATAGACCTCATGGCTGGAGACACTTCCTGTGGAGTTTCAATACTTTTCAAAGTGACATACAGAGTGGAGGGATAGGGGACTCGCTGGCCAAACTTCCACCATTGATACACCTATGGACAACAATTGCAAGATGATTCATCAAAGTTTACTCATTGAAATGATGAACAATGATAATAGAATTAAAAAATTATGAATTCAAAATGGCAAATGCATAGCTAATTTATAATGCATAAGCCAAAGGTTTGGAACTTATGTTTGAATATTGCTAATTAACTTGCAACAAATGCTTCAGAAGTTGGTTGTGTAAAAATATTTTATAAGGACACTAATCAGTTTTCAGATTTTCCCTCGAAGCAATAACCACTATAAAACTTAATGCACTGATGCTTCTTTTTTTTTATTTGAATGTTAAATTGTATTTATTTTCACCTAATTTTGAATAAAATATTTCAAAGAAAACACATTTAGCTAGAGTATAAACTGTCATAAGTGAAAGTGAATAATAGTTACAGACATTGAATTTATGGCCCAGTTCTTATCTTATATATTACAGATGTTACTTCAAAAAAGAAGATAATTATGTTCTATGCATTTCATGTGTCATTCTAGTTATGCATGTTAATCAATGACTTAAACTGTGTCAAGTGGGTTTTCCTAGCTGATTCAGGCAACCCATTCTATTCTCTAATGGCACTAGTACGACTTTGTTCTAGTGTAGTTCTCTATGACTATACAGACCTCTGGTTGACTTGATACCTTGGCGGTCTTGTTGGGAGGCACAAACAGCTGCAATCTGAGTTTGTTACCAACATTGACCTTGTCATTTTTACCTAGAACCTGAGACAAGGACAGAAACCAACATGTATGAGAAGTAGAAAATACAACTTAAATTTTGTCCATGAAATAAACCCAGTAAATAACAACCTTCAAAAATGCCCATGCTATCCTGTGCCAGCCACCTTCTCCTTTTTGAGTTACAAACTGTCGAGAGGCTGTGTTCATACTGACAAAATCTAACAACTGAAATCATAAAAAAAGAAATTAAAACTTGTAACTGTTAGAATTAGAAATATATCTTTAAATGAGGCTTAAGGGTTATGTATACTGACAATCATGACTCTCAGAATGTGCACTTTTTAAACACATGTTGAGAATAAAGATAAACTCTATTATAATAAAGAGTTGAAATGGCAGAGTGGTAAAGCAATAGGTTGCAAGGTCTGAAAGGGGTACTTTTACTTGTAATATTTATAAAAAACCCTGCTACAGTGTGACTTTTTTAACACATCTCTCCCCAATACACTCAATATACACCTAAAGATTATAGAATACAGGTAACAGATGTTTACATTGCTTTCCACACTGCAAAACACTAAAAGAGTCTATCACATTCAAACTTGAACATGGTGAAAGAATAGAGTGTTTGAATAGTACTTTTTCCGGATGAAATGATTCTAACAGACTAACTTGACTGAACAGGTCATTACCTCAAACAAAAGAATGACTTTAGGGTTGGGCTGGGTGAAGTAATTAAAGTTTTCATTGAAGACAAGCAAGTCTTCCCACACTGGTATTGTTGACCTGCAAATTAATAATAATAATATGGGTTGAGTTTTATGGTAACTTTCACACCATGTATGAAAAAAGATCCACTTGCTGTAGTTTAAATCTGGAATTACCAAAACAAAATCCATGAAGCAAAGGATCTTTGCAAAACATAAAAATTGATATGTCATCATGGTTTCATCATTTATGACAATTTTGTATAACTGTATAGTCAATACTTGTACTTACTGGGAGGAGGTTGGTCATAGTTTCCCTTTAACTTTCTAAAGGACAAGATAACTATTTTAAGGTGGCTGCAGTTGGGGATTTTGTTTTCAGGCATACCAGTTAGCACAGCTTTGCAGTAGCCAAGGCAAGATACATATTGTTCAAAGAAAAAAACAACTAAGCTCTAATGCTTATTTATCCCTATTAAAAAAACTTACTTTCTTTCCTTGAAATCAAATGGCTGAGTCATCATAGGTAAAATTGTCTTGACTGACTGATTATTTGTTTCAGAATAAAATGTAACTGCTCTGTCCCTTTTATAAATAATTAAAACAAAATATAATTTTACAAATACTTCAAATCTTTTTCATCAAGAAATAATCAGTTCTCTTATTTAATTTCACTTGCATTTTTTTTAGTTTAACTTTCATAATTTAAGGAATTCTAAAAAGAAAAATATAATTTATAAAAAAAAGTGTCCATTCTATTATTTAAATAGTATGAGAATAAAATCTGTAACAGATTTCTATAATATAAAGAAATGTAAGATTTTTAAGTTAAAAAAATTATTTTTGTAATATTTGATCTAATAGTAATTTACTGATGTTGTTTTGGGATGTACTCCCCTGTCTCCTCATTGATAACATGGACTCTGACAACAGGATGTAATATAAAGAAGTCATTTTTAAGTTTATCTGTGCGATGAATCATTAAAGCCAGGACTTGTCCTTCATCAGGAGCAGGAGGAGCCTCATTCTTCACATCTTCCTCAGTTTTAATTAAATTCTCTTCTTCTGTATTTAAAAAAAAAGTTTGCTTATTGACTAATAGACATAACTGAAACATACATTGTAAATATACATTTCTATTTCTTTCCCCATTTCATGTCAATGCTTGATTTTTTTTTAAAGTGGTGGCATTAGGCCATGACCATAAACTGTGGATAAATGGTGACAATTGAAGAAGGTGGAGACTATCCCCCAAATTGACATTTTTGGCCTACAGTTTGTGCACATTCATTTCTTTTGAATCCAATCTAAGTTATAAAACTATTGAAAGTAAAAGCAAGAAGTGAACAGGAATATAGAATATTTAGTCCAATGACAGTATCAGAGCCACCATTTGATGACATTTACAGTAGTAACTACATTATTAAATAAACCTTTTTAAATAAGTTTAGTCATTCATATTATTATTTGACCCTCTTTGATTACATAATTCAATACTAATACAAGGGATCACCTTATTCTTTATTAGTGAATACATTATTTTTAACAATGTATGTACAAATATACTTATATTTTTCTTTTTGTATTTGTATAATACTTTCAAATTAAGAATTTATAATTATTTAGCTTTGTTATAAAATTATAAATTTACACAATAATTTATTTATTCTAGAGTTATTTTCTGTAGCTATGTCAAGGCACAATCAAATTATTTCCATTTTTAGCTCTCCTTTAAAACAATCTCTAATCATAAACATAGTTAATATATACATATATTTATATACATATATTTATATACATATATTTATATACATATATTTATATACATATATTTATATACATATATTTACCTGTAGCAACTTTTTTCTTCTTTTTTTTCTTCTCTTGTGTAGGTTCCACACTTGCTTCTAGTGACGTACTCTAAAAAAAAAAAAAAAAAAAACATTGATTCAATCCAAAAGACACAGTTTTCTCATTGGTATAATTCTCTTGGCGTCCAAGCTGAGAAAGCAACATTCAAAGCCTAACTGAGATTATATTGAATGATGAGATCCTATTCCCTTATATGGAAAGAGGATGTAAGTTAACTATTTAAGATTGAAATCTTATATTGAGTATTGATATTGACATTGAATTTCCTTATTTCTATATATTTGTTACTTTCAAGGGTGGCTGGAGAGGGACTATTTTATGATCTATCATAATAATAGGATCTATTAGGGAACATCCTATCTGTTCTTTTACCTTCAATAAGACCCAACGCGTTTGAGGTCATCCTTGTTGGTAGGGAGGTACTAGATCATATTGGGAATTATTTATTAGCTGTTTTAGTCTTGTTTGTGTATTTTGTCAAAGTATTCTGTTTGTATTAATATTGTTGTTGGTCTAAAGTCTTGTATCTACATATCTGTAATTCTCCTGTGCTATTTCTTCTTTTTATTAATCTCTTTTATAGCAGACTGTGTCGTCATTCATATTGTTTCTGTGTTTGTTTTTTATACATTGTACATATATTTTTGCTTCTTTTTAATTTAATTTTTTTTCTATTATAACTGGCATAAACAATAGCCATACATGCTTCATATTGAGAAATATTTGAGCTATTGCATTTGTAAATATAATTGATTTGATACATATAATTATTTGAATATATGACTATTAAGAAAGTTCATTGATCTTAAAAAAAAAGTTTTGTAAAAATATATTGCATCATAACACACACATTCTCCCAGTGTAATATTTGTAACACATCTCATTTTTTTGTAGCTATATACTTTGATTAATTTACTTCCTTAACTTCTCATTAATCATACATTAATACATTAACAAATAACCATGGCATCATATGATAAAATTCTAGAACTTGTGAAAGTGATGGAACTAGAAGGTGATAAAAAGAGACAATTTATAGAAAAAGAATTAGAAAAGATAGAAATTAAAGAAAGGGAGGAAAAAGATAGAATAGATAAAAAAGAAAAAGAGGATAAAGATAGGGAAAAAAGAGCTGCGGAAAGAGCTCATCAAAAAGAACTAAAAGAACTAGAGACTAAACAAAAAGAATTAGAGGCAAAACAAAAAGAAAGTCAGGACAAAGTAGAGTTAGCTAAATTAGAAGCAGCAAAAATTAATCCCAACATTATTACCCAGCAAACTAGTAACAAACCATTCATTTCCAAATTTCATAAATTTAATATTAAGGAAGAAACATTAGAAAATTACCTTGTTCAGTTTGAACATATTTCATCCACTTACAATTTAAACAATGAGGATATGGCAAAACATCTGCTGGCTAATTTATCTGGAGAACCCCTAAACATAATAAGCACACTTACAACTGAACAAAAAAAAGACTACCTTGCTGTTAAAACTAGACTTTTGGAACATTTTGGAAAAAGTGAAGACTATTATAGAAAACTCTTTAAAAAAATTAAACTAAATAAAGATGGAGACTTCAATAGAATTATATTTGACATGAAGGCAAATATGCTTAAGTGGTTAGAACTAGCTAAATGTGACATTAAAGATCCAATTCAAATTTTAGACATGATCCTAATTGACAATGTACTATCCAATGTAACAGATTTAGTGTTCACTTTTCTTAAAGAAAAGAAAGTAAAAACAGAAACTGATCTCATTACTAATTTAAACCTTTTTAAAGATAGCCATCCTGGTCATACCATGGATAAAAGAGACCTACATCAACTAGCCGCAACAGTCAGTACATCAAACAGTAATACTAATGATAGATTTAAATTCTCTAACTCAAAAACATGCTTTAATTGTGGCAAGAAAGGCCATGTTAAAAGCCAATGCAGACAAACTAATACTAGCAACTTTAGATATAGAAGTTACACTAATTACCATAACCCTAGCAACTACAATCAAAATAATTACAATTCTAGTAACTATAACAATCAATATACAAACTACAGATCAAACCAGAGTGCAAGCCCTAGAGAAAAAAGGAGCCTTAGAAATAACAACTTCCAATACAATAACCATAATACTAACAGACAATCAAGGAGAGACACATACAACCATCAGTCTAACTACAATACTAACTATCAAAACAGAAACAGAAATAGAGGCAATAACAATAACAACAATGTTCAAAGAGAAGAGAATGTTGCTTACTTACAAGCAGACATGTCTAAAGTAAATGTCTTTCCATCCTATGTAAATTCAGTAGAGATTAAAGCAATGAGAGATTCTGGTGCAACAACATCAATAGTAAGATCCAATCTAGTCAAACCAGAACAATATTTAAAAGAAACTGTTAAGGTGATCTATGCCAATGTACAAAAATTTGACATATGTAAAACTGCCAAGGTCTGGATTGAATCTCCCTGGATTACAGGCGAGATAAAAGTAGTTGTAATGGATACCCCTGCCCAAGACCTCATAATAGGGAACTCACATGGTGTTAAAGATCTGACAATAACTCAACTAGATTCATGGATAAAAAATAGACAAAAAAATTGGTATCTACATCAACATAAAATAGCAGCTGTACAAACTAGATCACACAAAAAAATAGTGCCAGAGATTGAATTGCCAAATATTCTATTCAATGAGTTAGGAACCACCAGACAAGAATTAATCAAAATGCAAAACAATGACCCTATAGTACAAGATTTGTTAAGCAAAGACTATAACAAAATAAATTTAAACAACCATCATATCTTAGTCAACAACCTAGCCATAAGATGTAATAAAAGCAAAGATAGCACAAGAATTCAAATAATAATTCCACAAAGCCTAACACCCATAATACTTAAAATGGCCCATGATGATCCAACAGCAGGCCACTTTGGCAAAAAGAAAACATATGCCAAAATTTCAGAAAAATTATTTTGGCCCAAGATGAAGACTCAAATAAAAAACTATATAGATTCTTGTCCAGAATGTACTAAACAAAAAGTCATACTTAAGGCACCTCTACAAAAGTCAGATAAAGCCCATTGCTTCTGGGATAAAATAGCCATTGATATTATGGGCCCATTAAATACAAGTACCAAGGGAAATAAATATATATTGGGAATCATAGATATAGCAACCAGATGGGCAGAAGCTTTTCCTCTTAGGGATATTAGGGCAGAAGATATATGCACCTCACTAAGAACAATATTCCTAAAGTTTGGATTCCCAAATAAAATACTATCAGATAATGCATCCAACTTTAAATCAAATTTAAATAAAGCCTTCGCAGAAATGACCAACATCAAACTAGTACACAGTACAATTTATTCGCCACAATCTAACGGTGTAATTGAAAGATGGAACAAGACAATCAAAGAAATAATTTATAAATTAGAAACAGAAGCAATAAATACTTGGGATCAGACTTTAAACTATGCTATTTTTGCTTACAACACTACTACTCATGAAACAACAAAATTCAGTCCATATGAATTAGTTTTTGATAGGAAACCTAAAGGTCCACTAGAACTATGGGCTGATAATATGTTAGACCTAGAGAACTATGAAGAATTTCATCCATGGATAACACAAACAAAGCAAAATTTAAGGCAGGGAATAAAGTTAGCTGATATAAACATGGATAAAAATTTAAGCAGACATAGAGACATAAAAAACAAGAACAGAAAATTAAGGACATTAAACATAGGAGATCAAGTATATGTCAAGATAGAAATAAGTATAGTAAAAACAAAAATGAAGGTCCATATAAGATAGTAGGCAAAATAAACAACAAAGTGTACAAAGTAAACAAAAATGGAAAAGAATGTAAACTAAGCATAGACAAACTAGTAAAATTTCCTAAAAGAAAATTTGAAGAGATAGAAGTAATTGATAGGGATACAGATTCAATAGGAAGTATACAAGAATATGCTGCAAACACTATAACTATTCATACTAACACCCAAGACTCATGTAATGATAGGACCAATATAGATAACTTGATAGGGAAATACAATGATGTCATTACATTGAAACTAGGCTGCACTGATCTAATTCAGCATTCAATACACTTAAATAAGACATTACCATCTAAAACAAAGGCATATAATATCCCAAACGCCTATGAGGAATTAGTAAAGGTAGAACTAAAGAAATTGCTAAGTGAAAACAAGATAGAAAAATCAGAAGTATGCTCTTATGCATCACCTATGGTAATTGTTAAGAAAAAAGATAATAATGTAAGAATCTGTTGTGACTATAGAGAGCTAAACAATTGTACTATTATAGATCCTGAACCTTTACCTGATACAGACACTATAATTAATATGCTAAGTAGAGCCTCACTGTTTACCACCATGGATCTACCGGTAAATAGAGGATTCTGGCAAATAAAAATGGAAGAAATGTCTAAACAATATACAGCTTTCAAATGTATTTTACCTGGGTTTGAAGGGGTATATGTATGGAATGTCATGCCATTTGGGTTAGTTAACAGCACAGCCACTTTCCAAAAATGTATTAGTAAACTATTATCAGGCATAGACAATGTAATTTCATATGTGGATGACATTTGTGTTTTCACTAAGTCAGAAAAGGAACATCTAGACACACTTGAACAAATATTTGCTCGTCTAAAACAACATAAGATGACAATTGCTCCCAATAAATTAAATCTTGTAAAGGATGAAATTCAATTTTTAGGCTACAACATTACTAATAGCAGAATAACTCCTACCAAAGCAAACATAAGTAAAATAAAAAATATTAAGGAACCTAAAACAAAAAAGGATGTAAGAGCACTATTAGGCTTGTGCAACTTTTATAGAAAATTTATACCTCACTATGCCCAACTAATTCAGCCCTTAGTAGAGTTTACTAAGAAGAAACATTCAAATATAATAAACTTAGATGATAGCAGCAGAGAAGCACTAACCAAACTAAAGGATAAGTTTAATGAGAAACTAGAATTAGGGAGTATTGATCCTATTTCACAACTCCTACTGTACACTGATGCATCTAATAATGGTATAGGAGCATGCCTACTGCAACAGAAAGAGTCATATCTAAAACCTATAGTTCATATAAGTAGAACATTATCTAAAGCAGAAAGAAAATATTCAATAATAGAAAAAGAACTATTAGCTATGGTATGGAGCATAGTCAAACTGAAACACTATTTATTAGGAAGATTTTTTACAATTAAATGTGACCATAAACCATTGTTAGCACTTAAAAGAAAAGAACTAAAGAATAACAGAATAAATAGATGGTCATTAATTTTATCTGATTACAAGTTTGACCTACAAAGTATACCTGGTCATGAAAATGTATTAGCTGATTTTTTGTCAAGACAGGTAGATCATGAAACAGATACCAATGAGGACAATGATATTGTACATATCAGTCAAAGTATTTTAGCTGAATAACTTCATAATACAATTAGAAACAACTTGACATTTTTCAATCAGGTCAAGCTGACATTTTTTTCTAGTTATCATGTAACTAGGTCATGACATATTTTTGTTACACTTGTATCATTTTATTGGGTCATGATGACATTTTTCCTTTCATTGATGCTATTGTACTATCATTTTTTATTAACTGTGCATTACATATTTATTTATCACAATTTGTCAATAACATAGAATATCACAATAACTAGATGTGCTAATAATTTATATGGTTAGTAAACACAGTAATGTAAACAAACACATTGTAAACAACAGTAAACTACTTGAACTGTTGACCTAAATTTTTTTGGAAACTCACAAATGTAAATATTGTTGATTTTTTTTCCAAGTGGTACACATTTGAATGTTATCATTTTTATGCTATTCTACTTTAAATACCACATATGTGTGCTAGCAATAGCAATTATAGACAATGTCACGGTAACCTTGTATAATGATGACAGAACTTAAAGTAATACTGAACACAAATATACTTGTATAGATGTATGTAAATTTTTGGGAACTTTTTCAATAAATTCACTTAGTGTATCAAATGATACACATTGGTTGTGTTATATCATAGAAATAATTTGATGTAAAATGACTTTAAAATTATTTTTTTTTCTTCTCTTATAATTGAGATGTCAATGTATGTTAACAGGAGGAGCACATAGCAATTAAACATGCTCATGCAAAACATTTCAATATAATGTAACTATACTTCAGGAGAATAAAGTCTTAACTTGTATTGATATTTTTTTTCAATAACATACTTGTACAGTAGATGTAATCATAATAATGTATATTTTTCTAAGCAAACATTTTGAAAGTTGAACAATGCATTTGTTAATTAGTATATGGAACCATTCATAGTTAGAATGAATGACATAACATTAATATTTATGTATAATTGAGCAAGCAGTATTGAGGTGATTAATTAGATCAGCTTGACATGAGTGATTAAGCTACTGGACATATATATAGAACATTACTATCATATGTACTTTTGTAAAAGATTTTTTTCAAAAATCTTTTCTAGGGGAAGGGGCGTATGTCACGTCAGTTTTAGAACCCCTGTAATATTTTGTGACTAGTAATCACTGAACCATTCCGTGCATGATTCGCACGAGATTTTGTTTTTTTGGTCGGAAGCTGACCACGAGGTGGAAGTCAGTTGATTTTAGACTCTCGTAAGAGAGGAGTGTTTTGGATATTAATGTACAAGTAGAGTGTCATTGAATTGATTTGTATTCAGGACTAATTTTCTTGGATGTATTTTGTGATGGCTGAAGTCGCCAATATCTTTATAAATTATTATTTGTGTGTAATAAAAACCATGTCTGCTACAAGTGAGTCTATTAATTATTATAAATATTGTGGTCAAAGAGTTCAGCATGTTAATGTTCTCACGCACTATCAAATCTAGTGCGCGAGTGGAAGTAATTAGTTATCAGCAAAGAACTTTGTAGAGGTATCTACAACACAGAGACATTCGCGTCATCACGCCTATAACAAAACCAGGCTGTGACAGATACACAGCCATTGCGAACCAAAAAATCTCCAATTATAAAGTTTTGAAGACTTGGACTTTGCAAGGGATTATAATAACTTTCTAAATCCCTACACAATTTTGTAGACAATTCAGATTCAATGATCTTAATTTAATAGCTCAATTGCCTTGACTCTTACACAGGGTAATAGAACCAAATCTTTTAACTCACTCTACTATTGGACTTTAATGTTAGTAATGCAGTTTCACAACACTACTAACTAATAACTAATCACTTAGAATGATATGAGCATCATTGATTTACAATAAAAATAGTGAGTACCTCTGTTCTTTCATTTTCTTTATCATTTTCTGCATCTCCTAGAGCTTTTGTCTTCTTCTTCCTTGGCTTTGGTTTCACAGGACTAGACATTTCAGGCGCAGCTGTCATGAAGTCTTCAGGCTCTCCTTTCTCAACTTGCGCTTTTTTCTTTTTTTTTACTGTTTTATCTTTCACTTCAGAGCTGGCTTCCAGGTCTTTACTTGTGTCTTCCACATGACCTGATTTCACTTCTTCCTCTTCTGGATTGAGTTTCTTTTTCTTTTTCTTACGTGGTGTAGAAGTAACACTGACAGGTTCTTCTTTGGTCTCTTCCACTTTGGTCTCTTCCACTTTTTCAACAGCTGATCTGGTTGGTGACTTTTTCTAGATAAAAATGTTAAACATCATATTTAGAAGAGTAAGCATTTTTTTTCCTCATATATATGGATGAGTTTAAACATAACCAGACATAAACCAGCATTTCTCATTTGTAAAAAAATTATTGTTTTTTATTATTTACTATTCTACACAAAAACAACCAGTTAGTCTAGTTACGTTGTAATAAGTACATTTTGGCAAATTGAACTTAGAACAATTGTTTTTACTTACTTTTTTCTTTCCTTTCTTCTCAGGCAAACTGTCAGCATTTATCTGCCTTAGTAAATACAAAAAAATTAAAAATTGATAAATTTAATGTCCAGAAATATTCAAGAAGAAAAACATGTATATATTTGATGTATATATTAGATAAACAGTTTAAAAAAAAAAAATTTAAAGAAATTAAAAATGAAATTACTCCTTTCAATTTCTGTTAAAAGTTTGTGAAACAAGAAACAGCCTTCAAGTAATTTAAGCAATGTAAACTATGTTTTATAAAGTAAGATAAAAATACTTACTGTTCAATTTCTTCTTTTTTCTTAACAATTTTTGTAATCTTTTTTGGCTTATCATTTATGATTTTTTCATTGGCATCAGTCTGTTTGTTTTTATCAGAGATTTTACCTAAGAGTAGAGTCACAAACATGAGATATATACCCTTTTACATTTATGACAATGAATCAAAATCATCATCCAAGACCCTTTGAACTACAGTGATTTGCAACTCATTAACAGCAACTTACTAGCTTCTGTTTGATGCTGACGTCTCTTGTTACTTTTTTCACTGTTTTCATCAGGGTCATATGTGTTGGCAAGTATTGTTGTGTCTTCATCTTTATGTAGGCTTTCTATATCTTTTCCTTTGCGCAATGTCTCCAACTATTTATAAGCATATAAAAAATATACATAATTTTAATAATATCTATAAGAAGATGAATATTTAAACAAATCGGTTATTAAAAGCTGTGTTTCAATCTGTATAAATTGAATAAACAAAAGTGATGTATTTCATTAATAAATATAAACTTTTAGGCAGTAATACTTAAGAATATATTTGATCTGCTTACTAAATTAAAGTATTATAAAACTTTGGATGAAATAGTTACAAAAGAATTCATTCTTCTTTTCCTTATTTGGGTTTATATGCCAATTGAAACAGTATTTTTTGTTCATCTGGAAAATGTCTTTGTACTTACCACATGCTCTTCTGTATCATTTTTGATTTTTTTCTTTTTCTTTTTAGAATCTTGTGCATGTCTAAAAGAGAAAACAATTCAAGCATAAAATTAAAGATCTGAAAAGAGAGATAGAAGCCTTGGCTTGAAACACACAATGTAAAGATAGGAATTCAAGTGGTTGAAATTTAGGGTAGTGAAAAAAAAAGAATTCAGAAGCTGACAAGTTTGTAGATCTAGTATTAATGAGAGAGAAAAAGAAAGATTTTGTTACTAGATAGCCATTAAAAATAATAGAAAGAGTGATTGAGAAATCTGATATGCGCAATAATCCCATAAAAATATCTGAAGCCTTAATGCCAAACTGAATTAGGATTACACTTATCATAGCTTAGGCATAGTCCATTTTATCTGTTTCGGTATGTTAACAGCTGTTAGTTAGATTAGGGTTTCCACAATCAAGGCTTTACAAAAATACCTGCTTCAGATATATTATTCTTGGTACCTACTTGAACTAAAACATCATTTGTTGCCCAAAATTCACAGATGTTTATAGTACAGAAATAAAACTTTAATGTCATAATAACAAATAAATATGTGCGCATGCGTGTGTGTTGAAAATGGTTTAGCACAATACTAGTATATCTATAATATCCCTTAGAAAGCAAAACTGGCTTCAATAGGATGTATGTATGAAAAGGTGGGCACACTATAACAAGGACTTTTATTACAATAATAGCTACCTGTATTGTTACTTACTTAGTTGACTGTGCAACTACTTGCTGTAATAATTCATTCACACGAAGTTGTGTTTCTGATGCTGGCATATCAACTGTTAATGTTCAGAAGAAATTAGACATTTTAATCTCTGTTATGTTATTATGGATGCAGAATTTTTTTAAAAATTCATAATGTAACAAGAAAAACACAAGAAATACTTTTTTAATAGCAAAGCATATTATTGTAAAATTAGTTGTTTCAATTAATTTGGATCAGTTATGTGATTAAATTTGTAATTGATCTAGACTATTAATAATAAATCTGTGTGATTACAAATATTTTTTGTGAGTTGTTTTTATTTAGTGCAATTTTATGCTTTAAGCTTTCTCAATAAGCTATGACCCTACCATTTGTCTGGACCAGTTGGAAACGGGAGAGGGTAGAAAGAATGGGGTATCTGGATAATAACTTTTTAAATGCACTTATAAAAAAGAGGTGACTGACCTATATTTAAACTTATGAAAATAGAAGGTTTTATAGTTATCAATTGTTAGTTTCAAACTTTAAAGCATGTATAAAGAGACTAATTCTACTTATACCACCTTATCAGGCAAGTACAATTTCTTTTCCTCGTTTCAGATGCCAAACAAAATAATTAATTACCAAAATAATTGTTAATTAAATAAAACTAATTGGTTAATTTTTTTTATTGATTCTTGTTTTGTCAGGTAAAAGAAATAATTAGTGTAAAATTTCAGCTTGATCCGAGATTAGATGTGGGAGAAATAATGTGTACAAACTTTTTACCAGACAGTCAGACAGAGAGAATGGATATAAACTTTGTAAAAAAACATAATACAAACTTTATTAGTTCAAAATTTCTATCAATCACTTACTTGTTAAATTTTCTTTATTTCTTTTTTCCGAAGATTTACTTGATTCTGCTCTTCTTTTTCTTGGTTTAAGATTTTTTAACTCTTTAAAAAATAGAAGACCAATAATTATTATTGCATTTAAAAAGTGACACAATTAACTTTTTACGTAAGATAAGTATAAAGATAAAGTGGTGAAAACACGTATTGAAAAGTCTAATAAGATTGCATCTATTTGGTCATTATTAAATGTTAACTTTTTAAAAAGAATTGAATCATCAATTAAATCTACTAGTTGAGTTTAACAAAATGTACAATGCTAAGAGATTGTGTTATATATATGTGATTTAGGATGTGCTAGTGTTTTAAAAGTGATTTTAGTGATTCAAGTCTTTAATTGCCTGGATCACATTTTTCTCCCTTTTTAGATACAGCAATGAAATTGACTTTTTTTTTCAGTTCCTCTATTTGTTTTGTTTATTCTTTTGCATCTTTAAGAAGTCTCTTAAGAATTGAAGATTACTAACATCGTAGTCCTAGTTCAAACAGACAATGGTTCAGAGCACATACCACACAACCAGGCAGCCATACTATGCCCTAATTTATTGAGGCTTAAAAAAGTATTTTGTATACTGCTGATAGCTTGTTACTTAGTTGTTTGAGTAACTTGGGATATGATCCAATCCATGTTTAATAAGTTTCTAGAAACCTTATAGTCAGTGTAATCTTTTTTACTGTATATTTGTCTCCTATGTTTTTTTTGTAATTTGTTTTAAATTAAAAAGAATGGCTTTGTCTTCTGAAAGAAGAAGATAATTACATCCTATAATATCTGTAGGCTTATCCATGTGTCAAGCATGATAATTAAAAAAACTCTCCTAAGTCATCTACAGGCTAATTCATGAAACCCTAAGTTCCATGCTCTAGAGGCACTAAGGAAGAAATAGCACTTATAAGAATTAGTTCTAGCATATATAATATGTAATGAGAAATGTGGAGCTGTTTTATTTTTGTGTGTAAGTATTAGGGTTGAACATTTCAAATATCTGTAAATTATCTTTCAGTTTTTTTTAAAGTAGATCTATATTTATACATAGATTTAGAATTTAGATTGTATATATATATTCTTTTTAAAAAATATACAGTATTATTTTATTGTTATTGCTACTTTACTTTTTAGTTTGTAAGTATTTCACTAGACAGATTAAAAATAGCATAGTATAAAATAAATATTATAATATAAAATATAAGTATAGACTGTATAGTTAGTATACTGAGTATAGAGAATTACTAATAGAGTATAGGTCTAGAGTCTAGATTGACATAGATTGATAGGTGTGGGATTTAGATCTAGTAAACTATATATTACAAAATGTTTGTGTTTACTTGTCTGGTCTAGTAAACTTTAAATGTTTAAATGTAATTAGTAATTGTAAATGTTTACATTTATTTACACGTTCTGACATGCAATTCTCACGTCTACTGAGACTGAGTACTGATTTGGTCACTGAATTTGGTGTAGTCTAGATCATTTACAATCTTATCTTATACCATGAGATCTAGTAAAAGTATCAAAGAATACTAATTGTTAAGACCATTGCCTGAAAAATAATGTTAAGTTAGTAAATAGTGCATAGCTTTGTTTTTGTTTAATCCTTCTCTCAAAACTATTTACAAATACCATCTTCCGCCATATTGTTTATAGTTAGTATCGGAAATAATTTATATCAATACTCTCATTGGCTAAGAAATATTTTTTTACCTTTACGTATCCCTTCGTCTGTTGGACCGTTGGGGCACCATTAAGATTCGTCGCAATAAAATAAATAATAATAGTAATAAGGCTTGTCTTCGAGTCCGAAGATTAATGAGGAATGCAGTATTTCCCGTGGCTACGCAGCTCCAGCTGTGACCTACATATTTTGCTACAACTAGGGCAAGCATAACCATGCATTGTCCGCCGGTGATGGTCGATTTAGGTTTTCTTTTCGCCGTCTGCGTCTGTCCATGGCAGCGGATTTTCTTTTGGTCTCAAATGTGTACCCCATGTCTTTGTGAGGAACCTCCAGCTGTTTCTGAAGCCGCAGCAATCAAGTGCTTTCTTAGATCTATGTCAGTTAAAGAAGTTGCCGCCTAAGCTGGTCTTAAATGCGTTTCCGTGGGGCACCGCTGTTACGTTGACCACTTATCAGCTCATCAAAAAAAAAAAGTCTGCATGCTTTCGGCATACGTTCGTCCCCCATACGGGATACGTGCCCCTGCTCATGCAGCGTCAGCGTAACTGTTGGACCATAAGAAGTCCCTCGTCTCTACTGTCCACACCGGCGTTCGCAAGGACATCGCTGTTTGTAGTGCGGTCTTGCCATACGGCATGTGCACGATGGAGCGAGCATCTTTGGTGAATGCGTTGTCTTTGTTGCTTTCTGTTGAATTAATACCCATGCCTCAGAGCCATATTGAAGGGACTCGGAGACAAGCCTTATTACTATTATTACTTGCATAACCATTATAGTTTGTTTTTTTTCTTATTTTTATCTATTAAATATTCCCAAGGGTACATGAAAGGTTAATTTTAAGGTCACTTTGCTACCATTTACAGCCTTTGTTGGAATAAAAGTGGTACTCTCTTGGTGTTTGCTTACATTCAGCCATCGCGTCTGCAATGTCTCGTCTATTCAACACATTTTTAGACAGCCTACCATAAGATACACTGGCCTTGGCGATTCGCAATTGATTTCATTATTGAGGTTTCCGTTCCGGGAATCTGTCCACTGCATTGTTTTCCTACAGGTTTACCTTGATGTTTGGATTTGAGTGAGCTTTACCTGAAGTATATTATAGAGGAGGCCGACGGTAGTACCGACATCTGAACATGTTCTTGAAAAGGTATTAGGGCACAGTCGTTAAGAAATTAAAGGTCCCTGATTGTTGCTGATTGTGTTTTTGATTTTGCTTTAAGCCGCCTCGGTTTGAACCGAGACCAATCGTAGGTTTATGGCCAATGGTCTCGGTTGAAAACGATGGCTTCCGAACCTGGAGTCCTGGGTTTGAATCTCGGTGAAGACTGGGATTTTAAATTTCGCGATATGTCTGTATATTCATTTAGCTGCTCTGGCCTGCATGGTTCACTGTCTCCGCCATTGCCTTCCACTAACATACACGTTCACTGTTGCCGCCTATATCTTAACGTTCCAAAAGGGTTCTCTATCTTGCCACTAACACAGGTCACATTACGTGGTCCTAGGAACGATAGTATAGGCCTAAATACAATACAAAAACAAAATTTAATAAAATACTCTGAAAGACACAAAAATAAAGGCACATTCCTCGTCCCATATGCTAGGACAAATTTGTACAAATGCTCCTTCTTCCCTAGTGCTATTAGAGCATGGAATGGGTTGCCTGAGCTAGCCAGAAAAACCAGTGACTTGGCAGAATTTAAGTCATTGGTTAATATGCATGACTAAATGCATGACGCGTAGGACGTAATCATCTTCTTTTTTGAAGTAACGTCTGTATTATATAAGATAAGATAAGATACACTCAAAGGAATGTCTTCCACGAACAGGAACGACCCTTTCCACAGTTGACTCACAAGACTTCTTCGTGACCAGTCAACCTACACTGCTAGTCACCCGCTAACCACACTGAAGTGATCCCTTCTACAACTCAGGCGGTTCAAAACCTCTAACCTATCTTTAGTTCTGTTTCTCTATCTACGTATCCGGAATCAACAGTCCACCATCTTGTTTCTACCCACTCATTCGCCTTTAACAGTCCCCTGGTGCGCACCATAAGCTTCAATATAGGAGCAGAGATACAACAATATATTGATTTCAAACTCATTAAGGCTGCTATTGTACTGTTAGTAGTTTTCAGACTATATACTTGTATAAATAAGACACAGCACGTATTCCTACGCCAGCATACATCCAATCTCCGATACATTATCAAACTTTATCTACATATATTATACACATAGGTTAGTAGGCTTATGACATGCCATGTGTGGGCCGGGTTATATGGAAAATTCCCGGGCCGATTTTGATACCCAGTCCGCCCATGCTTAAAAAGCATACACACACAGACACACACGTTACACACACACACACACCATAACTCCAGGTTCATACCCTGCCCGCTGCCATCATCCGTCGTCCTGCGGGAGGTTTGGACTATGATGTAGATTATCTTCAACTTTGAAGAAACATCCGAAACATGAAAAATATTTTACAAACAAACCTATTATGGACATCCGAGCTTGAACAAAATTCTCCATAAACCATCGCGACTCGCTATGTCAAATAAGACACAATGTTGACTTATCTACCTTCCCATAGAAAAGGCGTAAGCAGGGTTGTGTACTTGCTCCTACTCTGTTTGATATCTTCTTTGACGCAATTGAGGCTGAGACTGTACGAAGTCATCTATGTTCCGCTCAGACGGCAATGCGTGCAAATTTAACTTCGTCGCCTTCTGTCCCATACTAAAACAAAAGAGATGGTCGTCACATAGTTTAATATTCTTTAAACGAAGGATTGCGCCTTACTTGCTCACACTGATCATGAGCTTCAGATCGCCGTTAATGAATTTGCGTACGCTGCTGTTTCTTTTGAAAAAACAGAGGTCATGTTTCAGAAGTCACCCAATCAAATCTGCTCACACCTAACGATCACCATGAACGAACAACCCCTCAATGTGATATACCACTTTACATATATATGCCATGGGATACCCAATGACTCATCACTCTCAATAGAAGTTGATAACTGTCTTGCTAATGCAAGTAAGTAGCGCAGATCCAGTAATAGAAGTGTTGAGAGTACCACTGCTTGGTAGACACGGATTTAGTAGGCAGGGGAAGCGATTTATTCCGTCACACCACTCTCGCTTGGAGGCGTCCAAAAGCGCTAAATAGGGCTGCGTCATTTTATACTGTTATTCCCAAAATATGTTAAGTAATCAACCAAATTTAGGGGATGTCCATTTAAGGAGATCTTTGGGGCGAGTAGATTTTATAAATGTATTGTGGGCATAACTTCTGAAGCAATTTTTTGTTTAAATGGTTAATCCAAAAGAAGCGGCAGCAAATTCGTGTTGAGAGCGAGCTGGAGCTCATGTTCAGTGTGACCAAGTAGGTCGCAGTCATCGGTATAGCCGCATATGAAGCTCTGTTACAACCATTTCCTTATATTGCTTTAGGATGGGACAGTAGGCGACAAGGATTAAACACATTGTCAAAATAGTAGCCTATATAATAGTGTCCTTATAGAACTGAAAGCTGCGCTAGGATGACTGAGATTTTCATCTGGAGATTTTGCCACCACCTCAGTAAACAATTATTTTACAGATTAAGTAGCATAATATATACTATATATTTGAAATGAATAATATAATAGTAATATATGTACAATTAGAATATAATCCCATATATGCCTACTGAACTGCACATTGCATTGTAAACGCCCTTCAATAGTTATTAGTTATATAAACTTGTTGATTTTTATGTTATGTTATGCTTTCTATGTTAAAAAAAGATTCTAGATTAGGCCTACATTATTATTTTTAATATTACATAGTTGTTTGGACTTAGCCAAAGAGCCTTTCTGCCATCTATGCAATGCTATATATATCTTGTATACATATTATTATTTACTTAAACACTTTAAATAATTAAGTACAGCTGTATGTTATAAGATAACTCTAATTTTAAAAGATTTAGATCTAGATCTAAACAATAAGCATTAATCATAATTTTTTAAAAACATTTTTAACGAAATTTAAACTAGACTATATATAGATCTAGATCTGTTTAGAACTATTCTATTTTGTATGGTACTGTAAAAAAATCTGGCAGTTCAACAACTTGACAAACCTACAATTGAGCGTGTAAACTCACGCTGTTAGAGTTCTCAATCTAACTGGTGACTTAACATCTGTTATTAATTCTTCATCATGTCCTCAAATGAAAAGGCAAATGACGGTCAGCAGTTGGGGACTATTCCACATTTGAAGCAAGAAATGGTTGGTGATGGCTCATATTCTAGTCCCAGGCCTCCAAGAGCTGCAACAGAAAGTCGAGTGTTGAGCATTGTAAATCAAAATAAAACTCAACAATTAAATTTAGGTAAACTTCGACTTCTACTACTTCTAGATTTGATCTAGAATTAGAATCTATCTAGATTTATTTTTAAATGTATCTAAATAAGTTAGATCTAGATTCTACATAAAATATTTATAGAGGCATTGATTACATATAGAATATAGAGTATTTTTTATATTATTATAGCTTTTATATAGCGCTACTTTCATGCTCAGAGTGCTTTGGTCCAATCTCATTTGTGGACCAGTGGGGGGGAGGGGGTATCTAGGAGTTGGTTTTCCGTGCTGCCTTTAGGCGCTCAGTAAACGCAACTCTGCCAGAGTCGGGTGTCAAACCTCAAGCCCCCTTCTAGGTAGCCAAGTTCAAGCTCACTTAGCCTCTCGACCACGTTTCCTAGTCTAGACATATATAGTCAATATATAATTATTATAATTATAGATTATAATATAGATTCTAAAGATCATATAGATCTAGTATAGTCATACTATAGTATAGAGTATAGAATCTAGATTTATAGATAATACTAATTGTAACTAATAATAGATAGGAATGACAATTAATTCAATTATTATTTATCATAATAATACAGATTACAGAGAGGGAGACTATTAAATGAAATAAATAAATACTGACTAAAGTTAATACTTATCATGACTTATTTAATTTATGACAATAAAATTAAAATTAAATTTTATTTAAAATCAATTTTATAATAGATATCTAAGTAGTAGTATAATAATAATATTAACTATATCTAGAATCTAGAGTAATCTAGACTCTAGTCACTCTAGACTGAGTTTAGACAGTCTAGTAGAATAAAGCTGCTTTATCGAACACCCCCATATTTTTATACCATTATAACAAACATCTCACTGTATTTTATCAATGTGTCTTTATTTTGATGGTTAATACTACAGAAATACTGTAATAGTTAGGTGCATGATCCATTTTTCTAATTTTAAACACGTTTAGATCTATTTTTGTATTCCTATTCAAGATTGTTTTTCTACTAGGCAATAAATTACATTTGTATGAAAGCGTGGTTTTTTACCTCGTTCACATAAATATGGGGGGGGGGGGGGCGGAGAGAACACAACAATTCGTAGACTGACATTTCATTCACTGACAATTCACAGGACTAATCGTTCACCTGACATATCACTTCACCGACAATAGGTTCACAAATTATCTACCCATTCAGCTGGATACTCTAGTATCTAGTTAACACCTAGTTGAGTGCTAGACAGAATGGCGGCTCTGGAAGTAATAAAACTTTATCGGACAGGGAACCATTACTTGTAAAAGGGGAAATGGTTCATTGAAAAGTCATTGTTTTATTACATTCAACTACGCGTTTGCAAAACATCGGTTAAAGTTGTTCTTTATTGTTATCTTTGAGTTATTTTTTAAATATTTTATTTATTTATTTCATTTTTTTCACCTAACTTTACATGCCTATTGGACATTTTCACTATAAAGTAAACAATACACAAAGAATTAACAAACAAAAACATTAACAAAGAAATATATAATATTAACAATATGTTACTATCCAGTGAGCGAATAGTCAGTGAACGATTTGTTGTGGACAAGTTGTCTGTGAGAGATGTCGGGTGAACGATATGTCAGTGATTGAATTGTCATGGAACCGAATGGGGGTGCTTCCTGCACTAAGGCTACTGTATAGCCACATGGTGCATTAGCCAAGCAAGACCTAGGAACAGTTCAGTCTTAGGCACACTACATAAATTACCTAAGACCTAATTGCATTAGATTGATTAGATAAGCTGAGAAAAAAAAATTTTCCGATAATTTAAGTACTGAAATTTTACTAAGAGAACATAAATTACGATTGGGCAGCCAATTTTAACATGTCTGTACACTTAGAAAATGCTAATTATTAAATGAAATGAACAAAAACAAATTACTTTAATTCATTGTAAACTAGTTACTGAGGCCATTAACTCAATAACTTTAGAAGTGTTGTTTATAATTTTAATGAAAATTTATCAAGGAGTTCCCATATTGGTGATATATAAAATCTGAAGATAAAACTAATATAAGTGATATTTAACCCTGGTTAGACAAATATTAGAATTGGCATCCACTGTTTGGGTTCATTCAACTTGAGAAAGTGTAAAACATTAGAACTGGCACAAAATGTAGTTGTGAGATTTATCGCAAATTAATACTAACATTTAACTAGAGAAACATAATTGGTAATTCATTATCATTGGTAAATCATTGTACTTGAAGACACGACACTTCAGACAAAAATAGTAGAGGTTATTTATGAAACACTAAACTGTAACTTACAAATTAACTATAAAACACATCCTAATAAAATACCCAGAAATACACAAAATATAGCTACATCTCTCTTTCTCTTTATATATATATATATATAATATATATATTATACTATAAAGTAGAATGTAAGGCGTATGTATGTGCCAAATAGAATAGTTTCTTTAATTTGAATACTTTTGACCTAGATTGTCTAGAGCGTCTAGACTTCAATTTCAATGGGCGCTTGCCAGCTTTTGAAAAGTATCGGAGTTGAGAGAGTTGCCCGCGCTTTGTGCTTTGTCAGGCTTTGAATTTTTACTCTGTTGTTACGATGGCCCCTAGATTTTTCTAATTTGAACCCTGCCTGCTGACTTCCATGAGTTCAAATGAGATTAGATTTAGACATCTAGATCTATTATAAGATCTAGATCTAGTAGGCCCACCGGTCATCTATCCAGAGACATGACGCTAAACTGCGCTCCTCTTTCCTTAGCACTTTTGGAGCTCAAAAGTGCCCTACTTCTTTTCTATCATTGTGTCTGCCTCCTCTTTTCCTCAGTCTGCCTTCATTGATCATCATTCTGTCTCATCTCTAAAATCTCACTACGTCCTAGACCAGTCCGTTTGCCGTTGACTGCCACGGGTAAGGGGGGATAAAGAGATCCTGGTGTTTGAGTGGTGGCTATCTGAGGATAAACCACCACAACACAATACTTTGGCTCCAAGTTCCCCTAGACCTGAGGCCCAGATGGCCTGCTCTGGGTCAACTGGCTGGTCATGCCGAGCTACCAGCATAGGTGGCTGGAAGGTCAATCAGGGAGCTGCTGTATCGGACACATATCCGATGCAGTAGCTGACTGAGAATAGCATCTGTGTAGCCCTGGCGTGCTCATTCTGAATGGCCCGTCCCCTTGTTGGACTCGATGGCAGGTGGGGAGCACAGGTGCCGAACTGACAAGAATATAAATGGTAAAAAAAACCCCAATAAACCCAAGAAAAAAAATACCATGGTCACTGGAATAAAGGGAAACCCCTCGGGAGGCCTCCCAAGGCTAAATAGCTCCAAGTAGGTCATTTAGAATAAGCCATGGATTCCAGAATTCTTCAGTGGAATTGTAGAGGCCTCAAGGCCTGAGACTCCTGTAGCTGTCTGCTTACAGGAAACATTTCTGAAAGATAGCATCCGTTTCTGAAGCTACAGTGCTTACAGCAAGAATGTTGAGGATGCAGAGAGAGCATCAGGTGGAGTCTGTATCCTTGTGAAGGACAGCATCCCCAATGAGAGGGTAGAACTACAGACCACACTACAGGCCGTAGCAGCTAGGATAACCCTTCACAAGGTTACCACTTGCTGCAGCCTGTATCTACCACCAGGCGCTCCATTAAACCCAACAGACATGGAGGACCTATTGAAACAACTCCCCCGGCCTTATTTAATCCTTGGGGATTTCAATGCCCATAACACCATGTGGGATCCAACAATACAGACACAAGAGGTCGTATGCTGGAGGATATCTTCCTCCAACATGAGGATTAAATAAGGCCGGGGGAGTTGTTTTCTGATAGGGAGAGAACAAACTGTAATAATAAATGGCTCTAAATCAACACCAATAACAGTAAACTCAGGTGTACCTCAAGGAACAGTCTTGGGTCCACTACTATTTTTAATTTACATAAATGATTTACCAAATTGCATTAGTTCAGGAACAAAAGTCAGATTATTTGCAGACGATTGCATAATGTATAGAACAATCAAAACAAGACACAGATATTTTACAAAGAGAATTAGATGAATTACAGAAATGGGAATCAAATTGGAGCATGTCTTTCCACCCAGAAAAATGTCAGTTGTTAAGAGTAACAAAAAAACTAAAACAAATTAATTCCACTTATTTTATTCATGGCAAACCAGTAACACAGACTAAAAACTCAAAATACCTAGGTGTTATAATAAATGAAAAACTGTCATGGAATCCACATATTGATGAAACTAAAAAAAAATCCAACAAAGCATTAGGGTTTATTAAAAGAAATTTCTATAAATCAAATAAGAACATAAAACTAAAATGTTATTTAACCTTGTTTAGGCCAATAATAGAATATGCATCCACCGTGTGGGACCCCTCAACTCAAGTAAACATTAAGAAACTGGAACAAACACAAAATAGAGCAGTGAGATTCATAACAAACGAATATTCACATTTGACTAGGGTAACACCATTAGTAAAATCACTAAATTTAGAAAGCCTTCAGGACAGAAGACTCAAAAGTAAAGTAGCAATTATACATAAAACACTGAACCATAATCTTCAAATACAAAAACAAAATTTAATAAAATACTCTGAAAGACACAAAAATAAAGGCACATTCCTCGTCCCATATGCTAGGACAAATTTGTACAAATACTCCTTCTTCCCTAGTGCTATTAGAGCATGGAATGGGTTGCCTGAGCTAGCCAGAAAAACCAGTGACTTGGCAGAATTTAAGTCATTGGTTAATATGCATGACTAAATGCATGACGCGTAGGACGTAATCATCTTCTTTTTTGAAGTAACGTCTGTATTATATAAGATAAGAAGATAAGATTTATGCATGCTTAATGATGCATCACCGACCTACTTGCACCCAGGAACTGGATCTCTCACATGCATTGACCTCACTGTATGCGTCCCTGGACTTCTGGACTGACTTTAAATGGTCAGTTAGCAATGATCTACGGGGAAGTGATCACTTCCCAATCATCATTACTAACAATCTCCCCTCATTGGGACGACCTCAGCGGTGGAAATTGAAAAAGGCCGATTGGGAACAATGCCAAAAAAGATGCTCCGAGTATATCACAGAAAATATCCTCGATGAACAGAACCCTTTGCTAGCAAGATACTTAGTTATAGCCAGGAAAGTTGTCCCCCTAACCTCCGCAAATCCAAAACGGCCTAGCAAACCATGGTTTGATACAGCTTGCAAAAGTGCTATTGGCGATAGGAAAAAAAGACTGGCTGCGTTTATAAAGAATCCTTCCCAGGAAAACCTAAAGCTATTCAGGATAGCTAGAGCAAAGGCTAGATAAACCATACGGTCAGCCAAAAGGAATTCCTGGAGAAGTTTTGTCTGCAGTCTGGATGCCAAAACTTCTGCTAGAGCGGTTTGGAAGGCAGTAAGGCGAATCAAAGGAAAAGAATCAAATGCAATAGGGCATCTGAAAAACCAAGGACAATCTGTCACGTCCCCCAGAGAAATAGCTGACTGCCTTGCATCCTCAATAGCAGAAAAGTCATCCACTGCACACTACACGCCTGAGTTCCAAAAAGTCAAAATCAGGGAGGAAAGACACCCCATTGATTTCAGGTCAGAGAACAATGAAGACTACAACAAACCGTTCTCGCTTGAGGAACTGAGGGAATCGCTGGACAAGTCACATGACACAGCGCCTGGAGAAGATGAAATCCATTACCAGTTCCTCAAGCACCTTCCCAAACCCCATTGGCAGTCCTGCTAGGGGTCTATAACTGTGTGTGGCAAACAGGCGCTTTCCCAAACAGCTGGAGGAAAGCCACAGTTATACCAATACCTAAACCGGGAAGAGACGGCTCTGACCCAGCTACCTATCGACCAATAGCACTAACAAGCTGCATCTGCAAAACCATGGAAAGAATGATTAACAGTAGGCTGGTCTGGTACCTGGAGATTGTGGCACCATCTACACAGACGGATCCAAAATGGATGGAAAGGTCGCGTGTGCCTGCTTCTTTCGGAACAAAACAATCTCCCGTAGACTCCCCGATGGGTGCTCCATCTTTACAGCCGAACTGCATGCAATATCGCTTGCACTTATGGCCGTCAAAGCATCAGAAAGGAGGAATACAATAGTGCCTTGCATGCATTATGTGTGCAGTAAAGCTAATGCAGTGTAATTATTATGTAATACAACATTATGTAAAGAAAATCTTAACTAAAATGATTCTACTTAATTTTTAAAAATTCAGCATCGTTTTTTTAAGTCACGGCCACAGGCCAATTATAAAACGGGGGTGTGCAAAATTTCCTAAATTTTTTTCAAAGTCTGTTCCCATCACTGATATTGGAGTATAAGAATTTTAAGAAACATAATTAACATATATATATATATATATATATGTTTTTTGCATTTTAATAATTAACATTTTTGTATATATTGTTTAGTCTAACATTTGTGTTTATTATTTAGCTTCAGATATGAGTACACCACCACCAGTGGGTAATAATCCCACACAGTCCTACCAACAGCAACTGACTTTGCCTGAAATTAAAAGCAACCTTTCTGCCACTGCCAAGGAATTTGTTCCCAGAAGCCAAGTAGAGGTAATATGCAAAATTTTTGAACTACTTTAGACAAACTTGTACTAACATATCATTTAGACAATACACCAAATATAGAAAATAAAATGTATACTACTGTTGAGAAAAATACATTACTAATTTTCTGTATATTTTCTATGAAGGAGTCTTGATATAATTTCATAAAGAATTATGCTATCAGTGAGACTTTAACTTTATTTAATAAAGAGGTTTAAAAAAAAAAGGTTCTTTTAAATGTTTGGTTATTTTATAATGAAAAATAGATCAAGTTTTTATGATTGCTTTCAAAAAGTAAATTCTTTAGTTTTGAAGCCTGAAAATTTTCTGAACTTAATATGTTCTTGCTGCTACCAATTATTTTATTGTGAAAATTCACACATGAAAATTACCTTTAAGATACGTTTCATGAAAATTACCTTTAAGATATGTCTCATGAAATTACCTTTAAGATATGCTTCATGAAAATTACCTTTAAGATATGTCTCATGAAAATTACCTTTAAGATATGTCTCATGAAAATTACCTTTAAGATATGTCTCATGAAAATTACCTTTAAGATATGTCTCATGAAAATTACCTTTAAGATATGTTTCATGAAAATTACCTTTAAGATATGTCTCATGAAATTTAATCAAGATGTTTAATGTGGTTATTGGTATTTAATTGAAAAAAAAAACAACTAATAGAGAAGTACGCAATGTGCTACTAGTTGTCACCTCTACTTGTGTAGTTTTGTAAAGTTATATGTTTAAAGGTATAATGCAGAATGTTATGTTTTAATTATAAACTAGACTCGCTACGCTGTACCTTTCAAATGCTACCTTTTTTTTTTCTTGCTGATGAAATTTATCATCAGAATTACAATCATTGATGACCAACTGGGAGTTTTTTTCCTCTATTAAAAATAAATCAATAAGTGCATTTTTGTGTACTGGTATATAAAAAGTAATAGTATATGATTAAGCTCATAGGCTTAATTAACAGGCAATAATTTTTCTATAAGTAAAATGTCTGTGCAGTAAGTTTTTTGATTTGTTATTGGTAAATATAGTCCTTATTGTGAGACTAAAACCTGTATAGGTGTGTTTCATTGGTAATGCATTTTGAAGTCAATCAATTTATAACAAAAAAAAGTTGATTAAAAACAAATCCAATTTTATTATTTTAATGAGCATAATGATTACTGTTGGCCAATAAAAACAATTTTGGATAGCATGTGAAAAAGGTTACCAGACACCTTTAGGCACAAAGGATAAAGAACAACAAAGTCTAACAATTGATGATAATCAGATAAAAAATAAAGGCAAAGTTAACTTTACAATTTAGTTGATGAAACTAAAACTACATTATTTAGTATCATATTTCTCTAATAAAGTGACACTTTCTTGAGATTGTGCATTGTGATCTTTTTAAGTCAGTGGAGAGTCTATTTCTCTAAGTCTACTGTCCTGTGGCTTTGCACTGATCATCAAAAATGCTTTTATCAAAATTCACACCACTTTTCTTGAAGGAGTAAATAAAAAAAGGTACCACCTTTCTGTTTGCAAATTATTTTAAATTGCAGTACTTGTCAAACAGCTGTGAAGTATGACATTCCTTTACAGACTGTACACCATACTGTTATAACTCTGCTGGTGACATGGATGGGGGTAGTGGTGTGTGTAGTCAGTTCAGTTTACCCATGCCAGCGCTAGACGAGCGGTTAGCGGTTAACAGTGATGTGTGGTGATGGTCAACCATGTGGAGTGGTGGTGCAACGACTACTCAGGCCAGTTATATCAGATATGATCACCCAGAAAAGATGAATGACATTCCAACAGTTTCTAGAAGGCCTTCAGAACTCAATATAAAGTGTGAAGGTGTCACAGTCAAGATGGTTCAGTGCAGTGTGGTTCAGTATAGTACATTACAAGAAGGATTCAGTGTCTCTGTGTCACAAGTGAGAGTTGAAGTCATGATTCAGGAACCATTTTGATCCAGCAGCGTCAATTGTGAAGTCGGTTTGGAACAGAGAATCAAGTACAAGCCCTGGACAAGGCGGAGAGACCAGTAGAGTTTGATACAGCGGTACAGTTAAATATGGCGGTACTGTTATCAATGAAGAAGCATTTGTACAGTCAGTGTTATGTGTAGCCAATAGTACAGCATAAGCTGTGATTTATTGTGTTATGTTAATTTGGAGCCCTAATTAGTCATGTTCTTTGAGTTTGTTGTTTTATGTGTGTAAGTCAGTTTGTGTAATTTAACCAGAGGAAATAAGGGTTGAATTTGAATAAAGGATAATATACCATTGCTGGGGGATTCAATCTTAAAAAGGCCATGTACTTCTACCGGTTGTCTGGTACATGATAATACAAAGACATGCAATAATGGATCAAATTTTTGACTAGGTATAATGACAGTATGTCTCTCACTTAATGCCAGATATGGTTGAAAGGATAATTCCATTCAAGGCTTAAATAAATTCACAGTTCTAAGTTTTTAAAGGTTAAAAAAAATTAAATTAGCTCAAAGATTGAAGCTGAAAAACAAATTAGATAGCATGCTTGACAACTTCTCAGTTGGTCCTTAATTTACATCATACTTACCTTTGGGTTGAAATGACAGAGACAGTTTAATGAGTCTAGGCTGTGCTATAATACATTTTCACACAAAATATTTTCATACATTTGTGAAAGTTTTTTGTTTTTGTTTAAATCAATTCAGACAGGAGGTGATGGGCCACTATATAACACAGACTCCTACTCTTTATCTGTATCTGCTGCTGAGTTTGTACCCAGAGGCCAAGATGAAAACAGTTCTTTTAGTGAACAGTATTATTCGGTTTGTTTGTTTTTTAATACTAAAACTGCACTCAAGCCATACTATAATTACAGTCTAGACTCGTTTAACTGCTCTTTTTATTCATCTAGTAGAAAATGTATTCTTTTTTTCTTCTTCAAAGAATTGTTTTTAATGTACTCAAAATTGGGTTCTACTTTTCGGGAGTATCCCAGAAATTCAACTTACTGAGGCTCTTGCAATATGTTTTTTTGTATCAAAATTGGAACCCTATGCTCCTGTATCTTTTTTGGTCAAGCCTTGTTAATTGGTCTTATTGGTCATTCACCATTAAAAAAAATGTTTGATGACTTGTTCATCATAACTAACAACAAGGGAAAGATTCCCCATGCATAAGCACTGGTAACATTTTTAGCATATCTATTTCACAAGATGAATTTGATTGAGCATTCTAAGGCTCAAATTTTTTTTTGCCTCAAAATTTCATAATATAATAATGAAGTTTTAGTTTAGGCATTACAAAAGAGTGTAAAAAGCTAGTGCTTATGGCCATAGTAGGAAATTAACAAGTAAAATTGCTCTTACTTTGATATGGTGTAGTACAGTAGGAGCATTGATTCCCAATGAATCCATTGCAAACTTACATCTAACACTCAAACTAAAGTGTGTAAATTAAGATATTTTGGCAGTAGATATATATATATATATTGTTAATTTCTGTTATCTGAAAATCCACACTTATCGCAATCACACACAAAGCCCTATCAATTATGGCTTTATCTAAACTGTTTCAATTATTTCTAAATCTCCCAAGTATCTTCATATACATAAATGTGTACTATTTTAAAACCCTCATTTCTTAAAAGTTTACAATTTGTAAATGATTATTTTATTATAATGTTATATTTTCTAAAAAACAAAAACTATTAAAAAAATTGATGGACATGAAAAATAGCTTTAGTTCAATATTTTATGTTCTAAGCATTAACTGTAGTATCTGTAGTGGTTTATAAAGTTTGGTCTTTTTGGTTGTAATCTGAATATAAATTTACTGGTTAAATTGTAGGATACACTTGAAAAGTGACACCTCAGAATAACAAAGTTTTAAAGTAATTGAAATCTGAACAATGTTTAAAGAGTTATAAATATTAAAATAATAGGGGCGTGGTGGTTAAGCGCTTGGCTTCCGAACCTGAGGTCCCAGACTTGAAGCTCGGTGAAGACTGGGCTTTTGAATTCTAGGATTTTAGGGCGCCCAACTCTAATGGGTACCTGACTGCAGTTTGGGAAAGTAACGGCAGTCTGTCTTTGTGTTGACCGCATAACACCCTGCTCTTTAACTGTTGGCCAAAGAAACAGTTGACCTTAACATCATCTTCCCTTTCTATATAGATTGCAAGGACTGAAAGGGGACATTTTACTTTATACTATAATATTATACTATAATTTCCGCAAGGTTTTCATTGCCAGAAGTGATAATGGATATAAACACTCCACTACCTATAATATCCTTCCTAATGGCATGTGTCTAAAATAGCCTCTGACAACCAGTCCATCTGGTCTTCACGTGAAATGAAATGTTTTCACTGACAGGAGAAGGGGCAGCAGTTAGTAACAAGCACCTAAACTTGTAAGCTTTGGGCAGGAGAGAAGGAAAAATCTGAATTTAAACATCTGCTGCCTTGCAGCTATACCCAAACATGGGAGACTTCGGGAGTCAGACCAGAGGAAAAATCAGTAGCTGGTGACTCTTATGCAGTTTACAGAAAACAGTGCTACACCCTGGTAATGCCTGCAATGCGGCTGACTCCAAATTGTATCGGCTTTTGCCATTCCATTGTGTAGATCTTCTGAGTAGAGAGGGTGGAGCTGCTGTGTGCGCGACATTGTTCCGACCATAGTTAATGCCCAGGTATTCTTCTCATTCTATGAAATGATCCATAGTAACTTCTTGACGGAAAGAGGCCATATATACCATAATAATAACACACTAAACACACCTTGCCAGAAAAATAATTTTAAAATAATCGGCTATTGTTTTTTCCTTCTTAGAGAAGATATATGAAAGTTTTATGAATTTTTCTAAATTATTTAAAAGTTTTTAATGAATATAAAGATCTGCACCTACCTAAAAACTTGACAATTAGTTGTTTTTTTAAAAATCTGTAACATTTTAGATTAAGTATTAAATGTATTGCCAAAATTATTTAAAATAAGTGTAAAAAATGTATTATTTTGTAATCTTTTTTTTCATTTCTCATCCTATAGAATATTCCATATGAGTATGATTCTGGTTTAATTATGCCTGATATAAATGGCTTAAGTCTTGTAGATTATTCATCATATTCAGTGCAACAAGGGAACACTGGGAACATGATTTTAGATCGTTTTAATAACACACTATATTTGCTTAACATGCATCCTGGCAACATGGAAGAATATTTGCGCCCAATTTGTGAAATGATTGAAACATCTTCAACCTCACCAGAGGTTTTAGATCAAATGGTCGAATATTTATTTAATCAGGTAAGCAATAATTAACACAATAGCATCAGTGTCTAAATACAATAACCATTATCTTAAAAGAAAAGCAATAAGCAAATGTACTATTACGTCTTTCACAATGGTAATGCTAGAGATAGCAATTGTGACTTAACATCATAGTCTGGATCAATCTGTTATTGTAATTAATATATATATAGTGAAATACATTACATAATGGAGCTTTGAATTGGTCATTGGAAATTTATGTTATGGTATTCTAAAGCAATTGATCTTTGTTAGAAAGATGTCACAATAAACTCAATTAATCTTGAAATGATACTTTTTATTATTGTTTTTAATCTTTAAAGCAGAAAATAAATTGAAATTACCATATTTTCACTCATATAACTCCCGGGTTTTAAAAGTTTTTTAAAGTGAATGGCAGCTTTGCGGGGTATACAAAGGTGCGTGTTTAGAAAATTTATTTTACTCATAAACATAGCATAACAGAAACTATGGACATACTGATGGGTCTTTGTATCTCCGATATTTAGCTGTGTGGTTGTGAAATGTACATTGGAAAGCTTTATGAACATATTTTTAAACCTCAAGAAAACAAATAGTACAGAGGATAGTTGTTTATGTCAAGTCACGCTTTGCACATGCTGGGTACATCAGTGTGTGGGTTGTACGATTTTGTTTTTGCTTATTTTTTAATTTGTGTGGGTTATATGCATGAAAATACTGTAAACTGACAACCCATATAATTATATTTATTTCAGAGCATACAACAGAATTTTCGTTACACAGGTGCTAGAATATGCCAGTTTTTAACTACTTATCTGAAGCGTCATCCTCTTTTTTCGGGTTTTCACAAAATATTTATGAAAAGGTATTGGTTTAAAACTAAAAACTTTATTCTGTATCTTCCATTAATTGTATCACTAAGCAGCAGATCTTCCATTAATTGTATCACTAAGAAGCAGATCTTCCATTTATTGTATCACTAAGCAGGAGATCTTCCCTTAATTGTATCATTAAGCAGGAGATCTTCCATTAATTATATCGGTGAAATATTAAGGTTTTATCCATTTTCTTACCAGATGCCAAACAGAATATGATAAAAGAATGCAACTCCTTCAAGGCAATGATGAAGAGCAAGAACGATTGCGTGGTCTAGCTATGTTGATGGCAGAAATATTTCTTAATGTTGAGGTATGTGATACTAAAATCTGCTACAAGAATCATTTGTAACACTAATTAAATGTACTTGATGTTTAATTCTTATATGGCTTCTATTGTTCTAATAGATTTTGATTAAATCATTTTGGAAAGATCAAATGTAAAACTCTAAATCTTTGAACATGTTAATCAATTAATATTGTATTATTAAGCCCTATTTCACATAACTAACAACAGTATTTCTGCCACATCCTAACTTGCCTTGGACTACAACTGACTTCTTTCTGTATATAAAATTTTCACCAAAGCATTCTGCATTCAGATCATTTGTGTAGCACTATAATTCAGTTATTTATCTTGTCACTATTACCTTATGTAACTGTTTACCCTATGACAATCTTTATTACAGATTAGGTCCAAAAGTATATTAAAACTATATAAGCAAATGTATGCATAGTTAAAGTTATGGCTAAGGTTTAATTACAAAAAAAAGCTAGTAGTCTGTATTTTTAGATTAATTGGAGTAAAGCTTGAAGACTTTATACAATGACGATTTTTAGACAAATAGTATTTTTGAACAATTTTATTAGGGTGCCACATGTAGTAATTTCAGTACTTTCAGTTCTTAAAAGTACTTTTTTTATTAAGTGATATGGGGACAAAATAAAGGGTGAATGACATTGGCTAAAGTGAACATTTCTTAGTCCAGTTGGGTACATGATGGGGAAAGTGATAAAGTGCTTGATGATTCATTCACAAGTTAAAAAAAAATCTGGTGAAGACAGGAATTTAGAATTTCTGTATTTTTTAGGACATCCCTGTCTACACAACTCAGATACCTGACATAAGTTTGGGAAAGTAGAGGCAGTCGGTCATTGTGCTGACCATAGAAAAAAATGTACTTGACATCATGTGTCCCAATGTACTGCAAGGTTTGAAAGGGCACTTTTTGCCTTCTAAACTCTTCCTTCTTTCAGGATTACGTCCTAGTCTTAAAATCCCTGCAGGACAGTATCACTTGAGTTGAATATCCATGTCTCCATTCAAACATGGAGCATAATTTCTTTTTTGTTCCCCTTCTGTTTACAAGTGATAGGAGGGCATCATGAGAATATGTTCACAACATGCTAGATGTTTACTTTTTTTTAAATGTATTTGTTTCTTTTTTTGAGCCTATAGTTTTATTAAATGTAGTAAAGCCATGAATGGTGGATAACATTAAAAGCTACACAAGTGTTATAGAACTGAATATGATTTTTTAGACTGGTGAGAGTCAACATTGAACCAACAGTACCTCAAACTGTGGCAGCATTGTTTGTAACATTGCAGTACTATGTATTAGTGGTACAGTTAAGAGTCTTATGTCTTGGCTAGGACCTTGTGTGCTGTGCAAATTCAACACTATTTCACTCAACCAGTCTAAACTAGTCAAAGGACATTACAATTAACAAGATAGACTTAGTCAAAACTTCTGCACACTTCAACTGATGCATTTATTTACAAATGGGATGCTTGTCTTGTCTCCCTATCCGTCAATACTTATCTGTCTCTATCACTATTCAATCTTCTTTAAGCCCTAGCCATCTTGCCCCTCTACAACATCAACATCATACTTCCCTAAAAAACAATACACAATATATTTATCTGCAAACTAACATACTCTCTAAACTAAACTAGGTCACTACACAAGAATAGAAAACTGTTCATAAATTTCCCATCAGATAATGGACAACATACTTAAATTGAAATGATGCAGTCATTAACTAAACAGTATCTCTACATTCAGGCTAAGGATGAATTGTTTGCAGGACACAGTTTAGAGATTTGCAAGCAGAATTTGTCAAATCATTAGACCCATATCCAGAAAGCACTCCAAAGAATGTGACTACTAAATAATACATATATTATTGGCCAGTTAAGGGAGATATTCATGAGTGGTTGGGGCCAGTTACTGAAAGATGCTTGTAAGGAGCTTTAATAATACCAACTCTTTATTATACGAGTCAGCTGGAAGCTAATAGCAATTTTAAAATATTTATTAAATACCATTGAATGTATGGAATGAATACAGCTTTATTTTATTACTGATTAAGAAAAAAAATGCTCCAGTTTTATATCTTTTCTAGACAGAATTAGAAGGTGGTGGAACTCAAAGAATACATTACCTACCCAAAATACTTATGGATTTTGTGCAGACATTGTTAGGAAGTCCTACAGATGCTAATGTCAAGTGTTCATGTCAACTATTGAAGGTCAGTTTCGCTTCTTTTCCAAAACTCATTGAATAACATCTTTTATTTGAATGGAACTTTAAAAAAAAAAAAAATTAAAGGGGTGGGTGGGGGTGTAAGCTCAGAAATCAGTTTTCTTTAAAAAAAAAAAATCTATAAAAAAAATGTCTTCTTAAATTTTCAAATTCTACATATTTGCTTGAATTGTCTTAAAATGTTTCTGTAACTCTTAAACATTTTCATCCAGTTAAGATTCTATATTGTTCTAGGAACTGGCTGACAATTTCTTTTTTTAAAGCATCTAAGTTGCTATTGCCAGGGTTCGTAGTGCTCCTAAAATTTTGTCCACTTTCCTAAAATTTTTACCCAATATTTTTTAAAAAAAATTTTGTTAATTTCTTGCTAAAAAATGTCGAGGAAAAAACAACAGTGTAACTAGGCATTCTGATCGCATGACGTTATGGGCTGGCTGTGTTAATGAGCTGACCAGTGATGTGTCTATAACGCCTTTCACCCAATTGTGAAGAGCGACCTCATGATTGAAGATTGCCTTGGCTTAAGCAAGCATTTCACCTAGCATTATTTTTCTGAAGGCAGTGTAGAAATGGTTGTTCCTTTTATTGTTACGACTGAAGACGCGATAGATCTAGTCTGTAGTGACTATTGTCTATAATTAGAGCAATCAGCCTAATGGTTAGGCTACATCCCTCCGTGCCCTCCTTCACCTAAAATCTTCTTCTTGTAACAGTAAGAGTGACTTCGCGTGGAAAGTATGTAAATCATCTATCTAGAAATAGTATCTAGATTTATATCTAAGTTAGATCTAGTGAAGATAATTCACACCTAACATGAAAATATAATTAAATTATCTTGATACATCTAATGTCTAGATTACTCTAGAAATACGCTAGATTCTAGATTTCTTATCTTATATAATACAGACGTTACTTCAAAAAAGAAGATGATTACGTCCTACGCGTCATGCATTTAGTCATGCATATTAACCAATGACTTAAATTCTGCCAAGTCACTGGAATCTAGTGAAGATAATTCACACACAGCGTGAAAAAATGGCAAATTTTAATGACTTAGATCTAGAGTCTAGATTTATGGTAGATTCTGTGAGGATAATTCGCGCAAAAGCCAGAGAAGCTACATTGTTCAAAAAGAAATTGTGCTTGAAAAAAAAACCTAATAGGTTTAATACCCCCACCCATCCAAAAGCCATTATTTAGTAAGAAAATGTCGACTAAACATACAAATAGGCCAGTAGGCCTATATAACAAGCTCTGTTTATAAGGAGGATTTAAGCACAGTTAATAAAAGAATAAAACATTACCTCAAATTCACACCATGACTCTAGTACCTATAAGGTACACATAGGAGCTAAAAATGTACATTTTCAACACAGAATAAACATTATGAAGGCAATCTCTAAGAATGTTTCTTATTTAAAAAAAAATAGAAAAGCAACTATATGTAATGTTCTTAAATAAATCTTTTGAGAAAAAAGGTGGTTGCTTGAGGTTTTGGGATGATAGTCAAGTTGTTACTCGATTAAAAGATAACTTTCATTACATTTTCTGTGGACTTACCGCTGCTGATGACGATTTTTCTGTTCTAGGTGGGATGTTGACAAGATATTTATTATTTCCAAAATCAAGTAACAATAATCAATTTGATAAATGCATAGTTTTTGTGTATGTTATACAATGTATCACAAAAGCGGGAGGGAAAAACACACACATATACAAATATATACACACATACATATATATATATATATACATCATACATTTCCTCCTTAAAAAAAACTCCTAAAATCTCAACCCTGTATTGCTTCTGAGTAACTTTTACCAATTCCAACAAAAAAAGTTACATCAGTAGTTGTTTTTTTATTATAAAAAAATTCAAACTGAAAGCTTGTAATGATTTTAAATCTAGATCCTAGTCAAAAGAGAAATATCCAAGATTATGATTAAGACTAGATCTAGAAGTGTCACAGTGATACCTTTATTATTCAATTCACATTCTATACATAAATGATAACAAAAATACATGTAAGATTTTCATTAATAATCATTTTTCTAGTAACTTGCAGCTGGACACATTATGCTTTCAACTGACTTCTTTACTTCTTTCTATATATAAATGAAGTGCTAAGAACCTTGTCAAAGTTACTTAAGTCATTTTATTATATCTATTCTCACAAGCCAAGAGAGTGATACAGAAATGGCTTATTTATAGGGAAAATATATGAGGACAAAGTATCCACTAAATCTTGTTTCACAACTGAAGATTCACACAATCAAGAAAACAGATAAAAAAATGTGTATTCACTTCTTTCTCTCCACTTTTTGTATTTGTAACTTCACTGGACATTTAGTATTGTATCTCAATTTGTAGTTGTCTGGAGCTTTGATGGAAGACATTGTGAAATCCATACCAAATCAGTGTTTGATGTTTGAAGACATTTTTGCAAAGATGAATGGCTTGATATCTCATCCAGGATTGGCAGAGTGAGTTGTTCTAATACTTTAGAGTAATTACCATAAATTGTTGATATGATTCATTCCCTTTACTCCTCTGACAGATGTAAGCAATCTCCATTACAATTATACATCTCATTCTGTGACAGTAAACTGCATTATTGCATTAAGCCTTTAGTGCCAACTCAATGTTGGATGTGTGACAGATTTGCATTAACTGCTTGGCTATCTATCAAGGGGGCCTGAGTTTGAATTTCCCCAAGTGTCCACAAAAGAGATTGGACCTAAATTTTTTAGGATTAGTTGACTTTTTATATTATTAACAATACTATAAAGGAAACATTTTTTTTTATTGATGCATTTTTTGAGTTATTATATAAGTATTTTCTTATGTTCTAGGAATACAAGATTTCTTGTCAGCAGTGTTATAGATCTTAAAAACAAAGATTGGAACCGGACTGTCAGTTCACCTCCCAAAAAGCCTTGTCATTTTCAAAGTGATCCAAACAATTTTCAGGTAATATATTCAGCAGAAACATGTTTTGTTCTTTATTTTACAGCATTGCATAAAAGTTCTTAAGTCTTGTACATGACATTAATTTTCATGCTTTGTGTCTGCCTGGTTACTAAAAAAAGCAGTAACTCAATTTTGTTTATTTAGAGAATTGTAATTGTATAGAATGTATTGTACATTTTTGAATGCACATAAATGTGTGAGGGTTTAATACTACTTCTCTTGTGTTTCAGGCACAGGAACCAGTGTTCTATAATAATGGTGCTGTTTGCAGTAGGGCGGATATTGTCTTGCCTGAAGATGAGACTGACGATGGTGCTTATGTGCTTAATGAGGAGGAAGAAGCTGCATTTCTTGAATGGCAAGCTGAGCAAGAAGCCCTGGCTACAGAACAAGAAACATTTTTTAATGACACAGGGTACGAGTCTTATAATCACTTGTAAGTATTGACAGGGAATTTATGCACTTCATAAACACATGGATGCTGAATCATTTCATAAACACATGGACGCTAAATCATTTTATAAACTTTTGGATGCTAACTCACTTCAATAAACACTTGGATGCTAAATCAAACTTGGATTCTTTGTTACTTAGGAAACACTTTTGGATGCCAAATCACTTCTTAAACATTCATAAAACAGTGCTTTAAGATTTGATTTTATCACTATATATGTCAAAAACATAACATACCAACCAATCTTAAACCCAGTATCATCATTTGAGATCTAGCTAACATTGAAAGGCCACCCTAAAACTGAAATTCTGACCCTGACCATTAAATATGGAAATGTTTTGTATGGGGGCGTTTTTTTTAAAATAGTTGTGATTCAAATAATCTATTGTTTCAAAATAATACAAAATGCTGATCATTGTGTAGATTGTCTTGTGAAATAATCATTTCATATTCTCTATAATCATGTTTAGAGAGGAAGTTGTGGATGATGGGGACATGGGGGATGAAGTGGAAGCAGCCTATGAAGAGTTTCTTCAAGAACAGAGTAACTACATTCAAGGATATCAATCTAATCAGCCAAGTCTTCCTCTCCAGCCACAGCCTTTAATACACCCTTCAATGATGTTTCAGGTAACACAACATATTAGTTCAAGACGTTAGTTCATTGCAGGGGTGCCACTTTTCCGGAATAACCGGAAATCCGGGTTTTGAGGGGTCCGATTTTCCCCCCTCCAGGTTTGCCTTCTACAATTTTGTTAAAATCCAGGGTTTTTGTTGATTTAGATTTTTTTCGAAATTTCAGGTCATTTCCCCCCCGTTAATTTTAGTTTGTTAGTTCCGATCGTGCGAGCCGCCATTTTTTAAAACAAAATCGACCAGTCTCATATCTCGTGATTCGCGACACTTTCACTTTGCATGCGCACTAAGCTTTATTTACCAGTACAGTATTTTTTTTTTTTAAAGTGACAAAAAAGTGTAAACATTCTAGATGTATAGAGAATTTCTAGATCTACGGAATGCGCCTCGAATCGGCTCGATTTAGAGTCTAGATCTATTTCTATGATCAATCTAGATCTGATCTAGAGTCAATCTAGACTGTAAAGTCTTGTATTTAGTATAGATATAGTCTAGAATAGTCTAGATCTACTTGCGTACCTAGCGGCTAGTCCTAGATCTTGAAATAGAAAGAAAAAAATATTCACGAGTGAGAAATTATATATATATTTTTTTTCTTTCCGTGTTTTATATTTTAATATTTGTATAGGTTCCATATAGACATAGAGCCTTAGCCTATGTCTAGAGTATTATAGAAGTAGGATCTAGATTTAGGATATTTACATCGTTTTTAGATCAGAACTAGAATCAATGATTGAAGAATTAAATTAGTAAGTTTGCGTTCGCCTGAAGACTTAGAGGCTAGAAAAAATAGATCGATTGGTCAATAGATTTATACAACTAAATTATAATTATGTATAAGCAGTCCAGCACATTCTAGCCATCTAGGTCTACATTTAAATATTAGAAACTAAATCTAAATGTTCATTTTGAAGTAGATCTGGACTAAATCAATTTTATCTGGTTGCAATAGATTTACAGGTCCATGCATGTACATTGATGGAATCAGTTTGATCAATGTTGATTAAAGTAGGCTGCTTCAAAGGAATAATGAGGGAAAAAATGTTAAGAGAGAAACATCATTTAAAATAACTGTGTGTTTGGGGGGGGGGGTTACAAACATTGTTAATTTAAAATTGTACTAAATCCTCTTAACTTGTATTACAAGCTTTATCAATAAATACACACAAACTCTATTTATTATAATGATAGGCTTACTAATTACATATTTAAAACATGGGGGGCATATTATAATATAGATCTAGGTAGTAATTTAATACTGTTCTTCTTTCGTAAAATTTTGGTGCTTAAATTGTATATGTGGTACGTTTCAGGGTTGGTAAAGTTTGGGGTCTATGATTTCAGGGTTTGTAAAATTTGGAAATTCGGGTTTCAGGGTTTACTTGGTCTCATGGGTGGCACCCCTGGTTCATTGTTTGCAGTAAACTAATTTGAGTCACTAAGAAAAACAAATAGGATAATACTCCCCTTTATTGAGCTAATTTTTGTAAAAGTGATTACTTTGCTCATAATAACCAAATTCTTGTGAAGTGCATGTGTAAATCTACTCAGAATATATAAAATAATATTTTGTTGATACAAATCTAGACTTGGTAAAATTAATAGTTAGTAGTTAAGACTAGAATACTGGACCTAGATAAACGGCATACAAGATTCTTATAAGATTTTTATTTAAAAAAAAAAGTGTCACATATTCATAATGTTTGTTTTTATTCCACTTTGTATTTTTCTTATTCATTTTTTGTTTTTAGAGTTCACCAAACTTTTACATCAGCCAGCCGCCACCAAATGCCATGCCACCACACATGCAGCTGCCGCCTAATCAGCAAACTCCAGACCAGCATCCTCACCAGCAACAGTATGGAGATTCATATTATCACAGACCTACATAGACTTATTGTTGGTATTTTTATCTTATGCTCAACTGATATTCTCTCCCCTTGGAGCCATCTCTACAGGGTGCCCCCAAACAATAAGCCTATAACATCATTGTCCAAGTCTTTTTTTTTAAATACCATCATACTGGCCTATGGGAACAGGGGAATGAGGAGGGGGGGGGGACGACGACTGTAGAAACAGCTTCCAAACATGACCTCTGGAATAGGATTCCAGTTGATGCTGAAGTTATTCCAGATTTCACTGTCTCTGAGTCTGGTTAGCTTGTAGAAGTTACAGATGTATGTTTTTAAGAGAATAAGCTGTTGGTTATACTTTGTTTCTAGATCTAGGGAGGGGGTAAGGAGATGCCCTGTAGACTGTGTGCTTTGTGTCAATGCTGCTGCTGCTATTAGGCTATGTACTTAGTGAGTTAAAGTTCACACACCAACCATGTGAAGTATATAAAAAAGAAAAAAGACATCTCTAGCCCATTCATTGTTCTGCTGAACCAACTCCTTACATAGGTCATGGGATCTAGACACTTTAGAATAGTGAGATAGCAAAAACCTTTGTTTGTTTCTTTGAACTCATGTCTTCAGTGCTGGTGGTGCTGGAATAGTTAGACTTCACATCAGACATTATTGTTTGTAGTAAGATTGAATTATTTTATTTCATAGTAACCCTTCAAAATTCTAGTCTTAACAATACTTTGTGTTTGTCTGCATGTGCAAGAAAAAAAAATTGAGGGAAAAACTTTTTTTTGTTCAAATCTGAAGTTGGCTATCAGTCACATTCCAAGAATTCAGAAAAGTATGCCTCTTAAAAGTTCACAAGCATATATGAGCCTTTGAGGCTAAAATAAAATTGTAGTATTTCTCTTTATGACAAAATATGTTTGTAGGTAAAACAAAATATCTTATCTTATATAATACAGACGTTACTTCAAAAAAGAAGATGATTACGTCCTACGCGTCACATTTTGTGGATGGTTTATAATTAATATTGTAATCAGAAGCATGATAGTAATAAGAAATTGGTAGAATGAACACATTGTCTCTTGTCCAAGTAGCAAATGTTATATGAATGTTGATTGGTGTTTCTATAACTAAAGTCAAGTAACAATCAGGCTAAGAGCTTTACTGTGATATTTTACTCATTGTTATGGAAGTGTTTAGATTCTGACAGTTATATAATTCTCAACAATTTGTTTTTCTTAATGCAAAAAAAAAAAAATGTAAAATAACAAAAAAAAAAGTACTAAACAGAAAGAAAAAAAAACAAAAAAACTGAAAATCCATGTATCCATGAATTCTTCAATGTCACAGTTATTGCTTGTTGCTCTGCTTGAGATCAGTGTTCACATTACTATTGCATTTAATTTTTTTTTCGTCTTTAGTTAAATCCTTTTTAATTGTATTAATGATCAAACAGAATTTAAAAAAACAAAATCTACTGCATTGCTGTTGTTATGTATTTTAAAGTCCTCTGTTATGTTGTCCTCTATTTTGGAACTGCATACTTGTTAAAGTCAATGGGAAGATAGAACTGAATCTTGTACTAAGTTAATCATGCTTGAGATGGAAGTAAACTTACAGACAGAAGGTCATCAATGTTCTGTTTCAACTGATCTCCCCTTTGTTGTCTAGCCCTATATCACTGTGTGTGTGTTTATGTCAAACAGAGAATCAAATTCTGTTTCAAACTCTTTTTCTGTGTGTGTTTATGCATTTCTTGTACATAAATGAAAGTTGCTTGGGCATTGAGGAGGCTGTCCTGGATGGTGTTTCTTATTCAGTCTCTGTACATTTTGAAGCTAACATTCTGAAAGTCTTTTACTTAGTCTTCAGGCTTTCTAACTAGATTAGAACTCTTGATGGAAACAGAAAAATGTCTATTTTAAACTACACACAAAGCTACTACTTACTGTCCCAGCTTGGGTCTTTGCTAATATAGTTCTGTTGACTTTGATTGTATTGTTTCTTTTTTATGCCAGATGAATTGATTGAATTGGGGAAATGTTAAGAAATAGTTGCCATATTCTGTGCTTTTTAGTTTGATGTTCATTTAATGAAAACAATTTGCCCACATGTATGTACCGTGATGAAATAAACCAATTGAAATAAGTTTGTGAGAATCTTTGTGCTATTTGTGTGTGCCACATGCTGAGACTTTGTTTTACTTCTAACTAGATGGGCTTATTAGAGTGTTATTCTAAGACATTTCATTCAGTTCACCATCATAACTTGCTCAACAAATTTAAATAGTTTGGCATTGATGGATTATTACATCAATGGATTCAGGATTTTTCTGATGGGTAGAGAACAAACTGTACAAATCAATGGCTCTAAATGACAGACCTAAACATGAACATCTTTAGGTCTACTACTAGTTTTAAGTGATATACATTTTATTTATTTATTGCATGAGTTTAGGAACAAAGGTCAGATTGTTTGCAGACAATTTGATAATATATAGAACAATACAAACAAAACAAGATACGAAAATAAGAATCAAATTGGAGCATGTCCAGAAAATGCCATTTAAGATTAACCAAAAAAAAACAAAACTAAAGAGTAGACACACAGGCCTAAATTCCACTTTTTTTTTTTCGTGGTAAACCAATAACAGATTTAAAACGCAAAATACCTAGGTGTTATAATTAATGAATAACTATTATGGAATCCCCATATTGATAAAACTATTTAAAAAATCAAAGCATTATGTTAATTAAAAGACATTTCTACAAATCAAATAAGAACATGAAACTCAAATGTATTTGACCTTGTAATAGAATATGCATCCTCTGTTTGGGACCTCTCAACTCAAGAAAATATTAAGAAACTGGAACAGACACAAAATAGAGCAGTGAGATTCATAACTAACGAATATTCACAATTGACTAGAGTAGCACCATTAATATAATCACTAAATTTAGAAAGCCTTCAGGAGAGAAGAAGTAGCAATTATACATAAAACACTGAACCATAATCATCAAAAACAAAATCTAATAAAATACTCAGATACTTGAAAGCACATTCCTCCTTACATATTCTAGGATAAATTTGTAAAAATAATCGTGGAATGGGTTGCCTGAGCCAGCCAGCAAAACCAATGACTTGGCAGAATTTAAGGAATTGATTATCATGCATGACTAGATTGATCTAGGGACACGCGTAGGACGTAATCGTCTACTTTTTTGAAGAAACGTCTGTATTTTATAAGATAAGATTTGAACACGTGTGCTTTGTTCTGAAGAGTTGACGCAGCTAATGAGACGCTATCAGCAAAACATTCTACCTACTTTTGAATGATGCTTTGCAAGGGGGGGGGGGTTGTTGTAATCAAAATGTTGAACACAGACAAGTCAAATTTTGAACACAGCCAGAGACAAGTGAAATGTTTAAAAAGTCTGGAGACTAAGTGAAATGTTGAACACAGCTAGAGACAAGTGAATTGTTGAACACAGCCAGAGACGTGAAATCGCTCATTTTCATTGCATTGTAGTATGAAAATCTACAAGAATGTTATTGTCAGGATATTTAAAAAAAAACCTAATAGAGAATAAGAAGCTTTAATGTCATTATAATATATCACTATGAACAGTGACTTTTCATTTAGAATTGTGGCTTCTTTACCTTGTTAGAACTGCAATATGTCTTACAGTAAGAATTGAGTCGTACAGTAAAGACATGCAAGGAATACAGTTTGTAATGGCTATAGGCAAATAAACAATACTTAGACAACAAACAACGTTTGAAAAAAGAATATTTTGTTGGTTATGTCGTGGTGACCCACTAGATGTAATAACCAGTGAAGGGAACTAGCATCTCATTCCATCTCTTTGCTGTTCATTACTTCAAGTACAAAAGTTTTGGCTCATTACAACTCCCGTGCCCAGCTTCGCCACTCCTGGTTCACGCTGTTTTCTTATAGTTTCTGTTCTGTTGAGGTACAAACACCAGTATCTAGATAGATGTCTACGACTAGAGAATTAGTCCAAAGTATCATTGTTGTCAATCTTACAAAACAGATCAATTTTGAAATGGACTAAGTGTGAGCAAACATAACAGCCTGATAGAACATCGAACAATTTATCAGAACAGCAAAACATCATTCAGCTTGAAAGGACAGCATACTGCTTGATAAAAAATTGTAAGCAAGTTAGAAAATCATAGAGTTTGTTAGGACATCACAGTTTGTTAGAACATCGTACATCTTGTTAAGACATCTTACAACATCACACAGCTTGTTAGAATATCTTACAACATCATACAGCTTGTTAGAACATCTTACATAATTCAATTTGTTAGAACATCTTACAACAACATACAGCTAGTTAGAACATCTTACAACATCATACACCTTGTTAGAACATCTTAACAACAACATACAGCTAGTTAGAAATTGTTCATAGGAAAAAATACTTTAAAAAATGTTCAGGTCACAGGAAGAATGCCTTATATCCCAGTAGATCCTCTTAATGAACAGATAGGCCTACTACGGATCAATGGTTAACGGATTACCAGCACATCTCGATCTACTCAAGGCTTCTCTGACTTAAATTCATTTAGAATATAGTGATATATGTTTACAGGTTTATAACATCGAATCTTTTCTTTTGTGGGCAGTATATTTCTACTTTCTAACAGTCTGTGTATAGATCGAATCATGTTTGCGAATAGAGTCAAAGAAATGTACAGTTTTCTTTTCATCTAGACTATATTCATCTATATATTAACAAATATTGTACGAGTTTCCATCAATGACACATCTTCTTCTTATAAAATACAGACGTTACTTCAAAAAAAGAAGATGATTACGTCCTACGCGTCATATAATGCCATCCCTTGTAGGCATACACAGACAAACATAGCCTACATTCAATGAGACGTTTCATATGTGAGCCTGTAGTAATAACTAAATCAATGATTGAATCCTGTAATTCTAGTTACAAATTACAAAGGCCTACGTAGGCCTATAGAAAGATCGCACGGTTAATCAGACCTCAACCTACAGGAAACAGCGCATAATTATATCCACTCAACCGAAATTAACCAGCAACAGTTTTCTGGGTCTAATTGTATAACTCTAATGCTTACATAATTAATTAATAGAAATAACCATGATCAGTGTATTTAGTGCAGGTCTATTTAATAGAGAACGTTTTTTCGGTAATCTAAAACTTTCATTCTGTTGATCATTCAAAATCTAGAGACAAGCTCGAGTCTTTCGACCACAATGATGGCAGAGATATAAGCCTAGCTACATCAACATGTAGCCGTTTTTCTTTAAATACTGGCAATACACACATATGCCATTAAGCGGGTGTATAGACATCGGAATTGAAGACATTGCTCTTAGACGTCTGCAACCAAAAAAAAAAAATTGGCCCCAATACATGAAATAAAGAATAGAGAAATTAAAACTGAATTTTAATATTCAAAATGGACCAAAACAAACAGTTTTGATTTTCAAATGGTATTCGTAAAAATGCGCTATTGATATAAATTTACATAGTATAAAATAATTCTGTAGAGTTAACATTGCAGTTTCTTGCTCTGCTTTGGGTGCACCTGTAACTATCCGGTAATGATAAGCAAAAATATTAGCCAGAAAATACAGATAAATCTCATCTATTTAAGATATAGAACTATGCCAATGCAGACGTAGCCCTAAAAACATTTAAGAGAATCGCAAATCACTTTTCTGTTAATTGTGCATTTCTTTGGGCAAGATCACACAACTTTTGGAAACACTGGCCAAACACGCTGCAATGCAATCAATACACATCAACACGAATAACAATAGCACACACACACAAACATATATAGAGACCTACATCTTGGCAAGACAGATGTTACTGTGCTACGTAATTTCCGAGCAACCCACACACCATCTTTGTTTTCTTTGTCGCAATTCACCAACCAATCAGCACATCATGTGCAGTGTGTGTATCTATTGTCAGCAGTAATAGTGTGGTGCTATCAAATGTAGCATTCATTGGTAAGGAAGTACTTTCTTATCTTATTTTAGAATTATCTTATAATTTATTAAAGAAGTTTCTTACCTATACTCAGCTTAGGAGTCATCAAGAATCCTGGTGAAAACTGGGACTTGGAATTTAGGAATATTTAGGGCGCTACTGTCACCCAACTCTAATGGGTACCTGATGTTTGTTTGGGAAAAGTTTAGTCTCTGAGCTGGCCACAGGATACCCTCGTTCAACGTTGACCACAGAACAAGATGACCATTACATTTTACATCATCTTCCCCATAGATCGAAAGATCTAGAACGGACTCATATATAGATATAGATAGATAGATAGATATTGTTGTTGCTATCACACTATCTGGATATAACTAATAAATTGTTTTCAAATATTTAACAGCATTCACAGAGATTAATAGGAGTATTAACATTACAAAAAGTCGGATTGGTATTTATTACCCACTAATGATTTATGTATTCTTAAGAATTGTTTATAACTATTTGTTATTCGATTAGGCCTAGAGTGTGTGTGTGTGTGTGTGTAGAGCTTCTATATGGATACAAATGCAGATTTTAAAAATAATTTTAAAAAAAAAATGTATCTACCCGTCTGGGTTTGTTTTTTCTCGCAAAGCTAAAATCAACTCACCCTGTCTGTCTGGTAAAAAGTTAAAACATGTTTTTTCCCAAAATTCCTCTTCTCGGATCAAGTGGAAATTTTGCACAATTATTCATTGAACCTGACAAGACACAATCAATAAAAAAAAAACGAAGCAATCAGTGAATAAATTATTGATGATTAATTATTTTGTTTGATGTCGAAATTAGGGAAATAAATGTTAATGAATGAGAGATGTGGATGTATATATGCATTTAATCCCTTTATTATGTTTTGACACGTTTTTGTTCGCTCCCTTCCTAGTCTCGAATCAAGTTTAAATTTGACATAACTATTTCTAGCTGATGACAATATGACAAGTAATACTAGACCTAGACTTCTGATTGAGAACTCCTAAGATCTAGATCTAGATCTAGATCTTATATGATACAGTTTACTTCAAAAAAAAAAAAAGAAGATGATTACGTCCTACGCGTCATGCATCTAGTCATGCATGTTAATCAACAACTTACATTCTACCAAAGTCATCTCCTTCTAGATATAGAATCTAGATGTAATCTATATTAGATTTACTTTAGAAAATATTCGTAAAACTTAGATAATTCTTTCAATAATATTGAAGTAACTTTTAATTTACTCTATTATCGTATAATTTCGTAACACTATGGCTGACTACGTCATTTTTTTTTTCTAGTCAAGCCAAATTTACATTTATTTTGAAAGATTATAACGTTCAAACTAGAGTTTTCCCCTGTGGCCAACGAGTTGGTAATTCTTTTCTCAGCGATATACATCAATTGTTAAATTTCTAGGGAAATCCTTAGAGCCGTTTTTGAGATCAACTGTTCGCCCACCCACCCACCCAGATTCCTCCATGAAGAAGTGACTTGAATAGAGGTATTGTAAAAAGTATTTTTTTTTTGTACTTTGTTTGTTAGTCTTATCAATGTATTCACCCATCAACTATCCTCATTAAGACCATTGTTGATCCAAACAAAAACCGAAAATGTACGTAATAAATATACATAGCTTTCATCTTTAAAGTAGATCTATGTTGAAACTTGAAACACACATGAAATAATAAGATCTTAAACAATTAAAATAAAATGGAACTTTCTGCCTCTCGCTCGACCAGATTTAGACTTGATAAGGCTTTAAAGATATGGGACCAAATTTTCTTTGCTTTTTCTTCTGAATGATTGAAAATATCTCCCTTCAGCCATTTTTGCGGTCCCCAAGCAAAAGGGAGCCCTAAACTCTGTTCACTCGTCTTCAGCTTGTCCTGCTTCGCTCCCCTATTTATACCATCCACTTAATGGTGTTTCCACCGGCAGTCAGCTTGTACAAACAAAGTTTCCGCCAAAGTTTTACACTCATGGCTAGATCAGAAACACGCATACACACACTCCATAACACCTCTACATCCCCTAATACTATGATAAGATTAATAAACACACATTCCTCCTGTCTCTCAAACAGTTTCATCCTGAAATGGTAGCTGCATGCCAGGCCAGCGAAAAGTGTTTTAGTGACACAGCATTATGCCTTATCATCATCGGAGTCATCATGGCCCTGACCGGCTTGCTTTGGCCGGCCAGCCCTACCTACAAGTTGGACATCAGGCTTTCAGCAGAAGAGAACGAACGTCTTGAAGCTAACCACGCCCGACTCATGACGACTATCTACTCCATCATGGTGGCGGGCATGGGTTTTGTTTTACTGGGCGCAATCATCACGTCCAGCCTCCTTATGAAAACCATCATTTCTGAGAGGCTCTGCCTTGCCAAGAAGAAAAGGCTCAAGAAGACGCCGTCTCTTGAGCAGTCGCCACCTCAGCCTCCACTGCAGCAGCCTCCACAGCAGCAACAAACTTCTCCTGATATTCCGATGAACAGCAGGTCAGTGAGTTGGAGCCAACACGAGCTGACTTCAATTCCCAAGTTTTCTCCTTACTTTGGGACTCGTACAGAGAGTGATGAGCGACTGGTAGATTCAGATCTACTGGAAATGAATCGCTATTTTGCTAACAAAAACCCTTATGGTGGTGTTAATTGATCATTGTCCTTTGAATAGGAAATGTTTTACAACGATGAATCAAGTCATTTCAAGTTGTCTCTTAGCAAAAAAGAATTGATCGATTCTTTATGTCTATTACAGTAAGAAAACTAACTTTACTAGAAGGCCTAGAAGTAGAACCAATGAGTTTCTTAAGTGTTTTGAAAGTTGTTTTTTTACACTCTTAAATTTGTTATTATGCTGTTGAATAATGTATATGTGTGGCTTATGTAATATATTTTGCTATTATATTCATTGTATTATGAACTATGCCATTGTATCTTGATTAACTATGTTAACTGATCTAAATATGCGTATTCTCGAACTGACGAGCACTCGTTATACACATATTAGTATTGTACACTATTGGCTATTAAAATCTGAGATGACGACACTATAAATCTAGGTCAACGGAGATCCATATTATCGATGGCATTGTCAGGCTCATACACCTAATGAAACAGCTTAACTCAGTGGCGTAGCTAGAGTATATGATGCCTGGTGCGGTACCTCATCTTGATGCACCCCCCCCCCAAAAAAAAAAAACAACTAAGTAATTAATAACATTGCAAAACCATACTTTTTTGTTCAAAATAATATTTTTTCATCAATCAAATATTGTTAATTCAAAAAAATCACTTTTACATAAACATACTACAAATGAATTTTACGCGCTTTCTTGCTGGCAAAAGTATCAATAATTTTATCGAAATCAATTTTTTTTCTATCAGCTCTTGTTCAATGGACAAAATGGCCAAATGAGTGAGTCGTGAATTTGTCATCGTTGATCGCAAGTAATTCTTGATCAGTTTCAGTTTGGAAAAAATTTCTCTCGCATGTAGCAATGCTTACCGCAATAATAAAAAATATGCGAATCATGATGACGATATTCGGGACTGAATCATCTAGCTGATATTTTTTTTATAAATTTCAAGAGCTCATCAGGTCCTTGTTTTGGAAGTGCGGAGGCTTCTGGTGAAACTGTGAGAAACCGTTGAGGCCTCTTTCGCTCCAGCAGAAATTCGTTTTTATTAATGTCGCTAGGAGTACGTACTATCGAGATTGATTTCGACCTGAGGATTTAATAGCTGGGAAGGCGGCTAAAATTCATATCTATCTGTTACATCAAGAAGTTGCTCGAATCGGGTGATTATTTCTTGAACAATTCTGTCCAAGGTAGAATAAATTTCCTTTCGTAGCTCTTCTTTGTGTGTAAGTACAGAGTAGTAACTTTTCTCACCAGGCATCTTTTTCTTATGGCCAATACGTTTTTGAGGTTCTGTACTGATTCTCAGATCTGAGCACACGCTTTCGGCAAAGATAATGTTGGCTTCAGCGATGTCCTCTCGATTACTACTTAAAAATGTCTCTAATGTTTTTAGTTTGAGTGAGCAGTCTCGAATAGACAATCCTTGTTTTCGAAGGTAGAATTGCGCATCATTAATTTCAGTTAATACAGGAGCCCAAAATCCAAGATAGGTGAGAAAATTAAAAGACTGAATAGAAACCAATAATCCACCTGCTTCAGATATAGTCGATGAATTTTTATCTCTGCTAGTTAGTGTCTCCAGGGTTTCTATAATTTTAGAAAATGTATCCCTAATCATCTTGAAGGCTTCTCCTCTGGCGCTCCAGCGGGTCTCAACTAAACGTTTAAGGCTAGTTCCGGTTATTTTGATGAGGAAATCCCAGTGTTGAAGTTGAGAAAAAGGAGTGCTAACGGTCCAGTGTACCAAAAAATGTTACCGAATTGACTTCTGCTTCAGCAGCTCGAATTTCTGCTAAATTAAGAGAAAGGTTTGAGCAGGCATTGAATAGTGACTTCTAGAATACGATTTTGGACACCGTAGTTTTGACCTTTCATGACCGCAGCATTATCATAGCCTTGACCCCTGCAGTCCATTATGTCTAAACTAACCGAACGCAGTTTCTCTAGAATCATCTTAGCGATTCAACAAACGTGGCCCCTTTAAATTTAAAGAGGGAGAGGGCGGTACTTACGGCCTACGAGCGCTACAAAAGGGGCGACTCTAGGCTACCCACCACAATCTTAGTGCAACAGTGGAGAGAGAGGAACCGCATACAAATGCGATCGTTCCTCCACATTGCGGCTAATTTGTCAAAATCAGCTGGACTCTCCACTGATTGAATTCCAATTAGAAGAATTAGTACTTGCCCTCCGTGGAGGAGAAGCCGGCCCCACAAATAAACATGTCCCTTAGAGGGCAAGAGGGAGCCACCAAGAGGCGATTAACACCTGCCATACTCCAAAACTTGGCATCAGCTACACTAAAGTCCTACCCATCAGATGCCATTGTCTGTTATACCGATGGGTCGGTAATGAGGGACCCCGATAGATCTGGGTATGGGGCGCTTATAGTCTACACAGATCGGACAGAACCTTAAATGCCGATTTCTCCGAGTGAGCTTCAAAAGGGTTTTGAGGCGCCAGCCAGCCTAGTCAGTCTTGAGCACTGTTCATCATTTTGTTTACGTTACAGTATTACAATGAACTAGTTAGTTAAAAAAAACTCGTAGAAAACAAAGGTTAGCTTATTTTAAAATATTGACATTACAATAGAATTATTTCCAAAATTAAACTATAAAGAATCATAAAGAAATGAATAAACTAAGACAATTGTTTAGAGCTAGAGTTTAGAAATATATTTGTAAACTCAATATCTAGATTAAACCAATGGACTAAACAATGAGGTAATAAAAGTTGGCTATCTTCTTCTTTATATTACAGAGCATTGATCAGTGTAGTAACAAATGTACCGTGTGTCCGAAATAAATCTAGTAAATTAGATTCAAACTGTTCTATAGCTTACATTGTATGGAAGAAATAGTCAAGGAGATGAAACAAAATAGCGACATGACTAGTTTATAAATCGTTAGTTCATGTTTAAAATACAGTAGTTTAAGCTTGTTCGTGTTCTACAATTAGTCGTTTTTACTGAAACGCCCAGGGAAATAGGAAATTAATACACGCTGGGGGAATTTTGGTGCCCCTCTCCACTTGGTGCCCTGTGCGGCCCGCACCACCCGCACATTGGTAGCTAAGCCACTGGCTTAACTGCTTGATAGGAAATCATTTATTTGAAGTTCAAACTTTATTTGGCTTAAAAAAAAGTTAAATATTATTTGATGATCTATTTTTAAAACGTCTTTGTGTAATAACAAACTAGAAGTTAATATAGTAACATTAGCTTTTAATTGTATAACATTTGGCTTGACTTCAACCTATAGACTTAACTTCAGTAAAAACAATTATACCTAAAACATTTAACTGTTCAAATGTATAGCATTTTGACCATATTTAAACATTAAGTAATATCTCAGCACCATGGTTGTATTTTTAAAAGCTGACATTTTGCGATCTCTAGTGATTGATAAATAAAGATCATAAAAAATCCACACACAGACACACAAACTAGATCTCTGGGCAGAATAGTTCTATAATTGTTTTAAAAGCTTCACTGAGATGTTGTATCTTCCCTTAGTTTGAATACTGTACTTATTTCATAGGGTCACATCGCCTTCCACATTCTCATTTCTCTTCAGCGTTCCTTAATTAGGCTTTCAGTTTCCCCAACCAACTTACACCCTTCCCAGACACACCCAGTACGAAGAAGGAATTCGTGTGAAAATTGTAATCTCGCTATAAAGGCGAAAAACGTATTTACGTATTTTTTTCATTTTTGTTGTAATAGATTAAACACACACACGCACACACACACGCGCTAAACTGCCAAAACAATTCATCCATCGTTCATCCAAAGTTTGGACCAAAACAAAGTTTCAACTTCAATTGTTTTTACATTTTGTTTGCTCTATGTTCATTTATGAGTACCTAGAAGTGAATGTATTCAAACTGTTTGATCTTGTCATTACTTAACACACACACACACTAAAGGTGTTTAAACTCTTCATTACTAAACACACACACACACTAAAGGTGTTTAAACTCTTCATTACTGAAGAAACACACACTCACATTTTAAATGCTTATTTAGAATCAATAAACCCTACCCATTACACCAATCACTAAATGCTCATGTTAGAATCAATAAACCCTACCCATTACACCAATCACTAAATGCTCATGTTAGAATCAATAAACCCTACCCATTACATCACTCACTAAATGCTCATGTTAGAATCAATAAACCCTACCCAATTCATCACTCACTAAATGCTCATGTTAGAATCAATAAACCCTACCCAATTCATCACTCATTAAATGCTCATGTTAGAATCAATAAACCCTACCCAATTCATCACTCACTAAATGCTCATGTTAGAATCAATAAACCCTACCCATTACATCACTCACTAAATGCTCATGTTAGAATCAATAAACCATACCCAATTCATCACTCACTAAATGCTCATGTTAGAATCAATAAACCCTACCCATTACATCACTCACTAAATGCTCATGTTAGAATCAATAAACCCTACCCAATTCATCACTCACTAAATGCTCATGTTAGAATCAATAAACCCTACCCAATTCATCACTCATTAAATGCTCATGTTAGAATCAATAAACCCTACCCAATTCATCACTCACTAAATGCTCATGTTAGAATCAATAAACCCTACCCATTACATCACTCACTAAATGCTCATGTTAGAATCAATAAACCCTACCCAATTCATCACTCATTAAATGCTCATGTTAGAATCAATAAACCCTACCCAATTCATCACTCACTAAATGATCATGTTAGAATCAATAAACCCTACCCATTACATCACTCACTAATTGCTCATATCACATTCTCCTACCGCGCCAGAATATCATTTCAGTGTCATAAATCATTTGTAATTTTTTAAAACATTTCTTTCTATTTTTTTTAAAGTAAATTATAATTTATTTTGTATAAGAATCTATTATTTAGAACTGTTTTGTTGTCAGTACTGTAATGTGAAACCAATAATGTCGCCTAAAAATGTATTGTAACTGTTCCATGTGTTATTAATAATATACATCTACTACTTAAAGATTTATAAATCAACATATTTCAGAAATATCTCCACTGAGCTTTCCTTGCAAAACAAATGCAGAAGTATTGACTATTACACTTATTTAATCCAGATTGGAATGTAAGCAAAGTTGTGTAACTCAGACATCCAATGAAGGCGTGCTGGTAGTATTTCATCATGCTGATAGTGATCAACTGTTGCTATGGATTGCATTTTATTAAGCCATCGATGGAACGAAATATGAAGAGTCTAAAACTAAGAAACACATTTGGAGTTTTAAAAGCAAACTGAAACTTACGTTACTACACAATTTATTGCATTTTAATACTAACTATTAAAGTATTATCTTTGGATTCTAGGGATATATTACCACCTTCTGACTCGAGAAAGTAGCATCTGAAATAATTACTGACATTGGGTGACCACAAGTGAATACTGAGACCCCGTGGTCTAGACACTGTGTAGACTTTTGAACTCCTGACCTGGAGCCTTGTGAGACAATAGACTCATATGAATCATCTTCGGGGTAGAGTCGAGTGCTTTATTTATTTAAATATTGTAAAACTAGATGAAAGTAATAAATATCATTGACTTACTCTGACTGCAGGGCCGGCCTTAGGCATAGGTAAACTAGGCAGCCGCCTAGGAGCCCCAATTAGTGGGGGCCTCACACAGGACTCAAAGAAATATTTTTTTAGATAAAAAATTGCAAATCATGGATCATATCTCAGACATAGCAGAACTCTTGACTCTATGTCTGATAACCTCGCTCTCAACATAGCAGAACTTTATGGCTCTATGTCTGATAACCTCGCTCTCAACATAGCAGAACTTTATGGCTCTTTGTCTAATAACCTCGCTCTCAACATAGCAGAACTCTAGGGCTCTATGTCTAATAGCCTCACTCTCAACATAGCAGAACCCTAGGGCTCTATGTCTAATAGCCTCACTCTCAACATAGCAGAACCCTAGGGCTCTATGTCTAATAGCCTCACTCTCAACATAGCAGAACCCTAGGGCTCTATGTCTAATAGCCTCACTCTCAACATAGCAGAACTCTAGGGCTCTATGTCTAATAGCCTCACTCTCAACATAGCAGAACTCTAGGGCTCTATGTCTAATAGCTTCGCTCTCAACATAGCAGAACTTTATGGCTCTACTAGCCTAGCTCTGTCTCTTCTATGACTCAAGGTTTATTTACAAATGTTTATATCTATTTGTTAGATTACCCAAGCTAGAAGACCATTGCTTCTTCCTTTTGGTGAAATGTTGAAACGTGATTTCTAGTCTGTTGATCATGAATAGTCCATGAAGTACATTCGTGCTTTCTGTGCTATAGGAATTGAGCTTGTTTTATTTAGATATAGATCCAGACTGCTTATAATGCATTGCGTATTTTTTGTCTTTCTATTTCTATTTCACCCTATTCACTTTGCCTATGGCCTTTAATTACCTCAGGCCGCCCCTGCTCACACCAACTACAATGTCTTTGTATTATTGTCATTGACTTCTCTCACTTCAGCTCACCTTCACCTTTCCCTTCGTCTGTTGGACCGTTGAAGCACCACACATGATTTTTCAACCGTCTTTCTCCATTCCTTTCTGTCTTTTGCCGTGGATAGAACCTCTATCAATGGCAGGCTTCCCATCGCTTTCTCTGTCTCTTCTTCTTTTTCCTGGTACAGTTCTCTGAAGGAAGGTCTTTGCAAGCCCTGAAGACCTTGTAATATGGCCATAGAGTTTTAGTTTCCGTTTTATTTTCCACTAGTTAGTAGGTCATCGTGGGGTCCATCGCTTTCTCTGTCTCTTCTTCTTTTTCCTGGTACAGTTCTCTGAAGGAAGGTCTTTGCAAGCCCTGAAGACCTTGTAATATGGCCATAGAGTTTTAGTTTCCGTTTTATTTTCCACTAGGTAGTAGGTCATCGTGGGGTCCAATGGCTGCAGAAACAGTGTCTCTAATCTCTTGGTTTGTGATGCAGTCTATAAATGTGATACCCAGGATCCTTCTGTAGCATCTCAATTCCATTGCTAGTATCCTCGTCTCCAGTCAGCGTCCAAGATTCACAAGCATATAAGAATGTGGCCATGACCAGGGAGCGCATCAGTCTAAGTTTGGTGTCGAGGGCCATGCCTTTGACTTTCCATATTAGTTTGAGTTTTGCCAGCACTGCCTCACATCAGCTAATATGTTTATGTATTACTACCAATGAGTATAGAGACAAATACGTACCGTGCTTCTAGGGAACGTTCCAGGTAATGGATTGCAATAAGATTTAAATCACTCGATGTATAATTTTAATGTGACTTATTTTATTTAGGTTGATACATTTCAAATATTGTTCTATGACTTAATTTGTTTAGGTTGGTACATTTGAAATATTCTTTATTGTCCTATAATAAAGCAATTTGTGTCATTAGTAGCAAAATAAAAAGTCGGAAGAACTTTTTTTTTTTTTGTTTTTATACATTTTTTGTATTTTATTCAGGTATCATTTAAGATTGATTTGTGTATTTATAGAAAGCATCTTTTATCTTCTTATCTTATATAATACAGACGTTACTTCAAAAAAGAAGATGATTACGTCCTACGCGTCATGCATTTAGTCATGCATATTAACCAATGACTTAAATTCTGCCAAGTCACTGGTTTTTCTGGCTAGCTCAGGCAACCCATTCCATGCTCTAATAGCACTAGTGAAGAAGGAGTTTTTGTACAAATTTGTCCTAGCATATGGGACGAGGAATGTGCCTTTATTTTTGTGTCTTTTAATTTGAACTAAATGTAAAGTAGCAATTATACATAAAACACTGAACCATAATCTTCAAATACAAAAACAAAATTTAATAAAATACTCTGAAAGACACAAAAATAAAGGCACATTCCTCGTCCCATATGCTAGGACAAATTTGTACAAATACTCCTTCTTCCCTAGTGCTATTAGAGCATGGAATGGGTTGCCTGAGCTAGCCAGAAAAACCAGTGACTTGGCAGAATTTAAGTCATTGGTTAATATGCATGACTAAATGCATGACGCGTAGGACGTAATCATCTTCTTTTTTGAAGTAACGTCTGTATTATATAAGATAAGATAAGATAAGATAAAAAAGATTTTTTTCTAAATACAATAAATCCAAACTAAAGGACGTATTTTATTCTGAGTACTAAGTGACCTGCACGTCAGGTTATGTTGTCTTTTGGACTTGTTTGGTGGTGCATGGAAGGGTTGGATCCCACATGCTGACAATACAATATACTTATAGGATCTGTAAGGAAACAGAAGAACTCTCAAAAAAACTGCTAGCCTGCCTCCTAGATCGTCATCTAAGCGATTAGTTCTCGGCTAGAGACCTCCTCTGAGCATGGATAATTACACATGGTGTAGCAAGGCTAGAGGGCTTTTACTTTCTTCAAAATATTTTAGAAGCAGCATGGAAATGAACTATCCGTACCACCGCCTAGTTGTGTGGTATGCACTTTGGATAGTAGGATGTAATTATCTTCTTTTTTGAATGTTACTTCAAAAAATTAGATGATTACGTCCTACGCGTCATGCATCTAGTCATGCATGCTAACCAATGACTTAAATTCTACCAAGTCACTGATTTTTATGGATGGCTCAGGCAACCCATTCCATGCTCTAATAGCACTAGGGACCAAAAGCGGGCATCTTAACAACAGATATGATACGATAAATTATATAATTACAACTAGTTAATTAATTAATTGGTTAATTTTTTAATTGATTCTTGTTTTGTTAGGGGTAATGAATGATTGTTCAAAGTTTCAACTTGATCCGAGAATTGGAAGTTGGAAAAAATATGTGTACAAAATGTCTACCAGACAGACAGACGGAGTGAATTAATTTAAGCTGTGTACAAATAAATGATGCTTTAATTTGGTCAAACTTTGTTTAATGTAATACTGAAGTAATATTTATTAAATTTGATTGCGTAACACAATTCAGTAATTAAAAGTTGGATAGAATTATTTCTGGAAAAAGCAGGGCCTAACATTTTTTCAGAAAACTTTCTACCATGCTATGAATATATTCCACTGTAAAGGCTAATTGGATCTTCATGCTCAAGAAATGTGAAACGAAAGAAAAGAAAGTTACGATTTTCTTTTTCTCAGTAGCCAATATTTTCATGTTACGATCACCTCACCGTTTCACCTGCATTTCGTAGACGTCCTAAACACAGACATGGGGTACTATGTTGTGTGTCAAACCAAGAATTTGGGAGGAAGTGTGTTGACACTGACAGGTAACAATAGGATGTAAGGGAGGTAAACACAAGATGAGGAAGCAGACATTTCTGGGCGCTGCCATGTTTTGAAACTTGTCTCATCATGTGACTCAAGCAGACGGCTGACATTCAGCAAACTCTGAAGTCGTATAGATTTTATTTAAACTAGAATGCACCATGAGAATCACTGTTTGAGGTTTGCCAGACGTACCCTATATTTGACTCTTACTTCTCGGCAACTGTATCAAATCATGTATTAGAAGTGTAGGCAATGTTCATGCTTTATGGAAAAAAACAACACAGTCATTTCATCCACATTCCTTTTTTTTTTTAAACCTACAGACTAGTGAAGAGTGTTTACAATGTCAAGGCTCTCAGTTCTCAAGGTTAGAAACCAAAGTTTTATTTTTTAATAAACGTTTCTTTTTGGTTTCTTTTCGGCGTGTATGTGTAAGTGTTTGCAGAACAGAGATGCAAACAATAATTATAGTTCTTGAACTAAGATGAAGAAAAGTATTGTGGCGACTATCTGCACTCCGAAGGGTGTTTGTGGCGACTATCTGCACTCCGTAGTGTTTGTGGCGACTATCTGCACTCCGAAGGGTGTTTGTGGCGACTATCTGCACTCCGTAGTGTTTGTGGCGACTATCTGCACTCCGTAGTGTTTGTGGCGACTATCTGCACTCCGTAGTGTTTGTGGCGACTATCTGCACTCCGAAGGGTGTTTGTGGCGACTATCTGCACTCCGTAGTGTTTGTGGCGACTATCTGCACTCCGAAGGGTGTTTGTGGCGACTATCTGCACTCCGAAGGGTGTTTGTGGCGACTATCTGCACTCCGTAGTGTTTGTGGCGACTATCTGCACTCCGAAGGGTGTTTGTGGCGACTATCTGCACTCCGTAGTGTTTGTGGCGACTATCTGCACTCCGTAGTGTTTGTGGCGACTATCTGCACTCCGTAGTGTGTTATATACCAATAGCGTATAGCTAAATACAACGTGTATCATTCTTTGTTCACATTTCTCATTGCTCTAAGAGCTGAATCTAAGACTCTTGGAACTCTAGACTTAACCCAAGGAAACTTGCCTCCATCTGCCTGCCTGAACAAACTTCTGTCTGGGAAAGATCCAAGCAGATGTAAATTATTACATCCCTTTTATCAATAGGTCGTATTCCATGACGCTCAAGAAGTGAGGCCGAGCACACCGGGGAAACTCGCCAATATTCCTTCCTTCCGTGCCGGTGTCGGTAACAAAAAAAAAGATCCTGTTAGAAACGGTGTAGATAGTGACATGTTTGCTGGGGCTTTCTTCCCTCCCCGCCAGTGCAATAATCTTTAGGCAGCTCATCGTGTGTGGGGGGGGGGGGTGTTCTTTTCTGCTTCCTATTGGCCAATTCGTCTCCTCTAACGACTGTTTCCATCCTAGCGCCACGGTCAGACCGACAAGCAGTATCGGGAAACGTGTATGTTGAAAGAAGGGAGATAAATAAAATCCTAAATTAATATAATTTGTTGTTGTTATTTCCCTTGAATTGCATTGATTTTTTTTTTTCAATTAAGGGTCAACCATAAATGACGTTATTTTTTAAGTGACATTTCAAAAACATGATTTATCGAAAGTTTTACAAGAGTCTTATCTTATAAATTACAGACGTTACGTCAAAAAAGAAGATAATTATTGTGTCAATCTAGTCAAGCATGTTTAATCAATGACTTAAACTCTGCTAATCAGTCAGCATAAAATTCTGACAAGAGTCCACAAGTATGAACACTATACTTAAATGAATAACATAGGTGCGTTTGATCTACATTCTTTATGTAAATAAATATATCAGCAGCTAGACGGATATAACATTCATAAAATTAGACTTCATTTGGAGTCTCTTATCTTATAAAATACAGACGTTACTTCAAAAAAGAAAAGAAAAAGAGACGATAAAGTCCTACGCGTGTCTCTAGGTCAATCTAGGCATCTATCAATGACTTACATTCTGCTAAGTTATTGGTTTTCCTGGCTGACTCAGGCATGATCACTTGTAATTGAATTTACTTTGAAAGTTTGATGTCGTAATGTAATTCACGTGTTCAAATCTATGCCAGTAGAGTCTCGACTCTATAATTTCCATCAAATTTTTGCTAAAGCAATATACACCATTTCATTTGTTGTTACAGCTTTACAGTTGAAAGCTTTGCTGTACTACTCAATAGCTAATAGACTTACGAATACAAACTCTCAATTTTACATGTTCCTTGAGATGCTCGTACTAGACCTACACAGGACAATCCACACCGAACAATATGCACTATGTCTGTTTACAAAAAACAAAATCCATATTTGAAACAATGGTGGTGTATTTTTGCTGGTAACGTTTTAATTATTTAATGGATTTCTTCCTTTGAATGTACTTCCTTCATTTGTGGCATTACTTTTGCTGCTGTCTTGAAGTGACACAGTGGACTCCACCCCCAACTACTGGATGCTATTGTTCTGTTCCTACTGTGTGTTATTCAATGAACATGTTTGACAAGGCTCCACCGCTTTGTACCAAAACAATTCACAAGGTGGTAGGCAGACTCCCATGAGTGTTCTATGACTACTGTTTTTATACTTCGCCAACTGACAGTCTAAAAATGTTGATTAATGATAATATTAATTAATAATGATATTCTGTGTGTGTAGGTGGGGGGTTCAGACACGACATTTGGGATGGGCAGCTAGAACGTCAGAGATTAAATGTATCGCCCAACAGACAGTCAGACTAGAGACTGGGGAGCCATTTCTTGTCTTCCAGTGACATAGCGTCTGTTATCTTGTGACACAGGTCACGTCACTAATTAGCCACAAAGCTAAAGAAACAAGGACTTCAAAACGTGAGAGGTATTTCACATTTTCTTCCCTGAGATCTTTTTATTTTTTATTTATTTACATCACCTCCACATTTCTTCAAATTGCTTTCTTTTCGTTTTCTCTCTTCCTGAGTTTATTGTTGAAAGAATGTAACCCGGATGCTAAAAGTGTCAACAAGGATCAGATTACTGTGAACATTCCCCATCTAGATAGTTGTTATATATGAGACATCATTGTAAAGTTAAAACATTTTTTGAGACATTATTGGACATTAAAGTCCTAGATGAGGTTATTAACACTATGCACAGAACCAAGAAGCTCTATTCATCTCATTCGGAAGTATCAAGTGCCAGGCCAGTCCGTTGTCACGTGTTGAACTTTCAATTTCAGGACAATTGTTCTCTCTCTACGGACCAGTTTCTTTTCCTTACAGTATGTTATCATCAGCTGTTAGAATGAGAGAATGACACCAACTATACCATGATATATGCATGTTAAATGTTTACTAAGACAAAGGCGAATTAACTTTTGTTGATATTTATAACATAAATACTTGTTAACTGTATATTAAATAACTCAAATAGTTCACTTGCTATGAAGTACGACAAACACAGCGTCCGCATTTCGCAGTTCTTTTAAGGTATTTCGCGATCTCCTTTCAAAATCAAGTTTATATATATGTTACCAGCAAAGTGCGAAATGTAGGCATTCTATACAATGTTGGGCGTTTTTAGGAAAAACACGAAATAATTCTTCATTTTCTACTTTGCCTAGATATTCTATAACATGACTAGCTCTGCGTCTGGTCAAGTAAAAAGACTTATTTAGACAGATGTTTGTACATTCAATGTAAATGAAGGAACAACATTTCTTAAGACTAAAAATACCTTTGTACACCCATGATTTTATACCCTATACTAAGTGAAAATTCAAGTTTTAAATAATATTTTTCAATCTACAAATCGTATTTTAAAATAGCAGACCTATTGTGGCATTTTTCTGTGGCATTTTACGTCTCGAGAGACGATCTTTTCCCTTTGCAACTTCTTGTGTGACTAAAGAGGCCAATCCTTGATACACAGCTGCGATCGCAAGTTGGGCATATATAATCACCAGGCGCCGTTGCATTTTCTATTAGATCGACATACAGGATGTCCTGTGGAAGTCGACCTTCTGGCATTCTACGAACGTGGCCAAGCCAGCCAAAGCGTCTGCTGCTGATAACAGAGCGGATGTCCTGGCACCCTGCTCTTTGTAGCACTTCCTCATTGGTTATCTTATCTTGCCACCTTATTTTAAAGACCTATTGTACATCAGTAAATATAAACTTGTTTAGTTTCCTTTAATGAGACTAAATTGAGAGACTAGAGATTCCGAAACATTGAGCGGGTAAAACTGTCTACACACAACCGCAAAACGTGTCTTACCAATTGTCATAACATGTCTTACTAATTGTCATAACATGTCTTACTAATTGTCATAACATGTCTTACTAATTGTCATAAATAGGATTTCAAATAGTAGATCTCAGATTTAAAGAAGTATTAATAGTTATTACGAATCTCTTAGAGGTCCCCTGTCTATCCAATTTGAGCACCATTTGTCCAAGATGTTACAACTAGTCTAGCCCACTTTGACATTGTAACACTGACACTGTCAGGACTCGCTTGTTTTAACGCAAATCACGTGACCTAAAACTGCTTCCTTGTCACTGTCCACGGCACCAGTGTCGACCGTTTCAAACTTGGTACAACTTGAATGTCACTGACACATGTTTCTGTGACTGTGACAGTGTTTATGACATTTTGTTGTCTAATTTGTAGGATCTAAAAATAGTTCAGCATTTAATTACAACGTTTCAAAAATTTTCATCTTATTCTTTAACAGATAAAGAAATAAACAAAATGTGCACGCTATCAAAGGCTTATGGTTAGGTCAGTTGTACCAAGGGAGCATTCTGTGATAACTGCTCACTTTCAAACGCGTAGACTGTGGTTCCTGTGGCTTGACAGATACATTGACTCACCTCCTCCTGTTAGAGCCTTCTGGGGGAAACGAAGGGGGTCCGAAACAAACGTTGTGAAACAAACATCTAAAAGGAGTGGGGGTGGGTCCCTGGTTGGGAATGTTGTGCCCCCCCCCTCCTGTCTCGCGTACCGATGGTATAGGAACTATTTTTGTTTTTTATCACAGAAGTATTTCACTAAAAAGGGGAGAGTACTATGAGTTATCTAGGGTCTACAATACATGGATTCAAAAATAGTTAAATAAAATTCTGGGCCAAAGGGAGTTCAAAATTTGAGGAATACTTTTCGGAATTCTTTTCGAGGGGAGCGAGTCCCGTGAGTAATCCAGACTTAAAGTCCAGGTAAAACTATGTCAGAAACTAGAGCCTGATGGTAGAATCTAATACAATGAAATGCTGACATTGCAATTTATTTGAAAGGCGGATGAAAGCGCAAGCTTGACTGTTTCTATCATTTGTTGGGCATACTTAGTTACATTGGTGTACCCTCTTCTCCTAGACTCACATCGACTTCAAAGGAAACAGAAGCTACACTTTAAAGTGCTTTACTAACGAGTTTTACAAATACGTATTATAATAAATAATAATCACAGTGCCACTATTGGAATTAGTCTGTTACCTTTATCTTAAAAACTATCAAAAGTAAATATATATATATATATATATATATATATATATATATATATATATATATATATATTATATATATATATATATATATATATATATATATATATATATATATTAAGCTTAGTTGTATTAACTAATTTGTATCAGTCATGCCATTAAATGCATTAAATTTCTAATCGATCTAGACTATTCTAAACTAACAATAATAAATCTGTGCGATTAGAAATATTGTACCAATAGTTTTTGTTGAGCGCTATTTCATGCTTTGAACTTTCTCACTACGTTCTAATCCAATCACTTGTCTGGACCAGTTGGGGAAGGGGAGAGAAAGACTGGGGTAGCTGGGTCAAATTAACCTTAATCCTTTTTTTAATGTATTGATGAAAAGAAAAAAAAAGTTGATAGACCTGAATTAGATTTCGAGGGATTAACTCTTTCTCTCCGTAATTATTTTAATTTAATGAGTTCAAATCAGCGTTGGTATCGTACATTAGGAGAGAAAGAGTTAAGCCTCCTCAAGTCAACACAATAACCAGCTAATCGTTTATGAAAATAGAAGGTTTCATAGTTATCTATAATTAGCTTCAAACTTTAAAGCGGCGGCTTACAAAGTATAACGGTGGCCAATTTAACATATACCACCATATTAGTCAAGTACAATTTCTTTCCCTTGTTCGATACTAAACAAAATAATTAATTACCAATAGTTAATTAACTAAATGTTTAATTTTTTTTATTTATTTTTGTGTTGTAAGGTAAAAGAAATAATTGTGCACAATTTCAGCTTGATCTGAGATTGGGTGTCGGAGAAATAACGTGTACGAACTTTCAACCAGACAGACAGACATACAGACAGACACTGTCAGACAGTATGAGTATAAGCTTTGTACAATAAAAAAATCAACACAACACGGGCAAGTCAACAAAACAAATGTCTTACTTTTCTAACCTGATGGTTTGGGGTTTAAAACTTGAACTTGTTGAGGCCAGGCCAAAGTTGACAGAAGTTCATGGTGTTGAGCGACACGTCCATGGTGACCTACACGTGACCTACACGTGACCTAGAACTGAATCTAGCTCGACAACTTTTTTTTTAGATCTCGTTTACCCCCTTTTTACTGCACACTACATAAATACTACACCACTCTACACATTCATTAGAGCACACTACACATATACTACAACACACTACTACACATATACTTTAGCACATGTTTTTGTCATTGAGTAGCAAAGAGTGGTGTACTGTTTAGCGACAGATAGTTGAACATTTCAAGATATTTTCTTGTTTTCTGGTGACGTTCAACGCACGAGGTTTGCGGGACATGTTCTACGACCAAATGAACTACGCATACTGAGAGTTGCGATGACATGGAGGCCAATACGAGGAAAGTTCAAACAGGGACGTCCTCGTTTAACTTGGCGCCATGGAAGACCTCAGAACAGTGGACACCAGGTGGGAGGAGGCTTCAGACATTGCCAGTGACAGATCTTTGTGGAGGACCTCAGAACAGTGGACACCAGGTGGGAGGAGGCTTCAGACATTGCCAGTGAAAGATCTTTGTGGAGGACCTCAGAACAGTGGACAACAGGTGGGAGGATGCATCAGACATTGATAGTGACAGATCTTTGTGGAGGACCTCAGAACAGTGGACACCAGGTGGGAGGAGGCTTCAGACATTGCCAGTGACAGATCTTTGTGAAGGACCTCAGAACAGTGGACACCAGGTGGGAGGAGGCTTCAGACATTGCCAGTGACAGATCTTTGTGGAGGACCTCAGAACAGTGGACACCAGGTGGGAGGAGGCTCCAGACATTGCCAGTGACAGATCTTTGTGGAGGACCTCAGAACAGTGGACACCAGGTGGGAGGAGGCTTCAGACATTGCCAGTGAAAGATCTTTGTGGAGGACCTCAGAACAGTGGACACCAGGTGGGAGGAGACTTCAGACATTGCCAGTGACAGATCTTTGTGAAGGACCTCAGAACAGTGGACACCAGGTGGGAGGAGGCTTCAGACATTGCCAGTGACAGATGTTTGTGAGGACCTCAGAACAGTGGACACCAGGTGGGAGGAGGCTTCAGACATTGCCAGTGACAGATGTTTGTGGAGGACCTCAGAACAGTGGACACCAGGTGGGAGGAGGCTTCAGACATTGCCAGTGACAGATGTTTGTGGAGGACCTCAGAACAGTGGACACCAGGTGGGAGAAGGCTCCAGACATTGCCAGTGACAGATGTTTGTGAGGACCTCAGAACAGTGGACACCAGGTGGGAGGAGGCTTCAGACATTGCCAGTGACAGATCTTTGTGGAGGACCTCAGAACAGTGGACACCAGGTGGGAGGAGGCTTCAGACATTGCCAGTGACAGATCTTTGTGGAGACAGCTTGCCGCCCAATGCATCTAACGGGGCGGGAAGACCAAAGTCTAAGTAAGTAAGACGTCAAAAGACGTGCGCTACTAAACCATTTTCTATATTTAGTTTTTGGTCACGTCTCGTTTAGACACGTTCATCCAGTGTTCAAAAGTAAATTGATGGACGTATCTAACAATTCACCTCTCAGTAATTCACTTCTCAGCTATGCAATTCACCTCTCAGCCATGCAATTCACCTCTCAGCCATGCAATTCACCTCTCAGCTATGCAATTCATCTCTCAGCTATGCAATGCACCTCACAGCAATGCAATTCATCTCTCAGCTATGCAATGCACCTCTCAGCTATGCAATTCACCTCTCAGCCATGCAATTCACCTCTCAGCCATGCAATTCACCTCTCAGCTATGCAATTCATCTCTCAGCTATGCAATTCACCTCTCAGCCATGCAATTCACCTCTCAGCCATGCAATTCACCTCTCAGCTATGCAATTCATCTCTCAGCCATGCAATGCACCTCACAGCTATGCAATTCACCTCTCAGCTATGCAATGCACCTCTCAGCTATGCAATTCACCTCTCAGCTATGCAATTCATCTCTCAGCCATGCAATGCACCTCACAGCTATGCAATTCACCTCTCAGCTATGCAATTCGTCTCTCAGCTATGCAATTCACCTCTCAGCTATGCAATTCATCTCTCAGCTATGCAATTCATCTCTCAGCCATGCAATGCACCTCTCAGCCATGCAATTCACCTCTCAGCTATGCAATTAATCTCTCAGCTATGCAATGCACCTCACAGCAATGCAATTCATCTCTCAGCTATGCAATGCACCTCTCAGCTATGCAATTCACCTCTCAGCCATGCAATTCACCTCTCAGCCATGCAATTCACCTCTCAGCTATGCAATTCATCTCTCAGCTATGCAATGCACCTCACAGCAATGCAATTCATCTCTCAGCTATGCAATGCACCTCTCAGCTATGCAATTCACCTCTCAGCCATGCAATTCACCTCTCAGCCATGCAATTCACCTCTCAGCTATGCAATTCATCTCTCAGCCATGCAATGCACCTCACAGCTATGCAATTCACCTCTCAGCTATGCAATTCATCTCTCAGCTATGCAATTCACCTCTCAGCTATGCAATTCATCTCTCAGCCATGCAATGCACCTCACAGCTATGCAATTCACCTCTCAGCTATGCAATTCATCTCTCAGCTATGCAATTCACCTCTCAGCTATGCAATTCATCTCTCAGCTATGCAATTCATCTCTCAGCCATGCAATGCACCTCTCAGCCATGCAATTCACCTCTCAGCTATGCAATTCATCTCTCAGCTATGCAATGCACCTCACAGCAATGCAATTCATCTCTCAGCTATGCAATGCACCTCTCAGCTATGCAATTCACCTCTCAGCTATGCAATTCACCTCTCAGCCATGCAATTCACCTCTCAGCCATGCAATTCACCTCTCAGCTATGCAATTCATCTCTCAGCCATGCAATGCACCTCACAGCTATGCAATTCACCTCTCAGCTATGCAATGCACCTCTCAGCTATGCAATTCACCTCTCAGCTATGCAATTCATCTCTCAGCCATGCAATGCACCTCACAGCTATGCAATTCACCTCTCAGCTATGCAATTCATCTCTCAGCTATGCAATTCACCTCTCAGCTATGCAATTCATCTCTCAGCTATGCAATTCATCTCTCAGCCATGCAATGCACCTCACAGCTATGCAATTCACCTCTCAGCTATGCAATGCACCTCTCAGCTATGCAATTCACCTCTCAGCTATGCAATTCATCTCTCAGCCATGCAATGCACCTCACAGCTATGCAATTCACCTCTCAGCTATGCAATTCATCTCTCAGCTATGCAATTCATCACTCAGCTATGCAATTCACCTCTCAGCTATGCAATTCATCTCTCAGCTATGCAATTCATCTCTCAGCTATGCAATTCATCTCTCAGCTATGCAATTCACCTCTCAGCTTTGCAATTCACCTCTCAGCTATGCAATTCATCTCTCAGCTATGCAATTCACCTCTCAGCTATGCAATTCATCTCTCAGCTATGCAATTCACCTCTCAGCTATGCAATTCACCTCTCAGCTATGCATTCATCTCTCAGCCATGCACTCCCCCATTTGTGGTTAATGACATCTGTCTCCTTTCGAAATTCCGCTCACCAGAAATCTTCACTTTATGACCAGGCGGGGGCCAGCGCCACCTGGCTTTGCATTCCGTTGAACAACGTAATAACACCAAAGCGAGAAAGAAATGGGCGCGATGGGCTATTGAATGTACCCTTGGTGTACTGCGTGCTTCTAATCATTCACTTCACATGAGCTGTGTATTAAAACACGTTTGATGAAAGCCACTGCTAGTAGGTCTACATTTCTCAATGTACTGTTGTCTGTCCTTCGCTATTTAAAGACACCCAAACCATATCTAAACACCTATTTCAAACAAAAAGACAATAACTTCTTTGATACCAATTCTACAGCGATTATTTTGCTCTATGATAACTAATGAATGTTGGGTTTAAAAGAAAGGAATATTTTTTACCCCGCCTCCCCAGCCACGATACAAATGTATGCATCTACTACACTGTATAATATTCTAATGATCTAGACCTAGAAGAAGGTGCGCAAAATGTTCCTGAACATTCATTTATTATACGCTTGAATGATAATGACATGCGGATATTCCCGAAGATGTAGAGTCCGTTCAAGATGGATCTTTTCAGCTCTTTAGCCGAATTTAAATTTCTTTCTTTTTATACTTCAGAAAATTGTAACGGTCAAACTAGAGTTTTCAACTATACAATTTCTAGGAAAATCGTTAGAGCCGTTTTCGAGAACGGTGTCCAGGTTCCACCCTTTGCTCCTAAGTTCGACGAAGGCACGAATTGAATGGAGGGGCCAGCTCTTTCTTTCACCTGTTGCCACCCAAACGTACTAAGATAGGTCATTGACTTATAGGTGACTAAGTGCGCACTAAACAAAAGTCCTAATTATCTGTGTATCGTGAGGCACAAAGTATACAGTGTCTAGCACTAACATTACAGTCACAGTGTAGGAGATTGGTTAAGAATACGTCTGGTGACACTCAGTGGAGTAGCTAGGATGGGGGGAGCGGGGTCCAAATTAGAAAATCCCCCCGGGACCCCACTTTAGGGTCCCCCAAATAAGAGTCCGAAATGAATGTGTTTTTACATTAAATATTACACCAACATCTCATGTCAAGATGTCTAATGTCAAAATGCAGGGGCCCCTTAAGAGGTCAAGTTTGCCGGGCCTAGAAATCCTTAGCTACGCCACTGGTGACACTAATTAACTGGATGTTGGACATAAAGTAAATCTTCAGTTCAAAAGTCAATAAGACAAGATGCAACTCTTCAAATGAAGAATTGACTGCTTACAAGAACTTCTTCCTGACTTCCTGTTCTACTATTGTCATCATCCACATTTATGTGGGCTGAATTCTTGAAAGAAAGATCATAGATTGATAGATATAGATTATTTGGATTAAATATTCAAGGATTGTCTCCCTCTTTAGTTTTTCGTCAGCCCCACAGAGGGCGCATGTGTTGGATAAAGTTAGTTTAGTATGACACTTTAAATATAGCTAGCTTGCTATTTTCTAAAGAATATATCATAGATAAATGTATAAACTCTCGGAGACAAACATTGAGAAGATAACTCTAATTTCTCAAAGTGTCCTATGAATGTCCTGAAGCTAACTCTGATTGTTTTGCAGGCCTGATGTAGACTTGGAGAGTGAAAGCCAAACAAGTCAGAACCCCTACTTCAAATACTGGCAAAACAAAAAAAACAGGTGAAAATGGATTTGTTTGGCCTTCCTTTAAGTATCCCCCCGGGACGAACTAAAAGAAAAGAAGTGGAGAAATAGAGCAGCCAGGGCGCGAAAGTAAAGAGTAAAGGGGCGTCCGCGCCCTGATTGACGTCATGTTAGGGTCTATTTTAAAAGGTGTCCCAGTTCTGACAGTGTCTCACTAACTGTGTACATTGACAGAAAATCGGACCAGTGATATGTTTCTTGGGGATTATCAGTGAAATGTGAGCCTAGCGTCTGACTAAAGGGATTAGAAACAGTAATACTATCTGAATGTAAGTAGCTTTGTCAAACTGATGTATCAATTTTGAGAGAGATACGCCTCCTCCATCTCTACGTTGCTCGCTATCCACTTGTTGTTTCTTTCAATACTAAAGTAAAGTTAATACAACAAATATTGGTCCATATACTTTGAAGCTATTTGAAAAAAAAACATTTTAACAATGATGTAATTTTTGAATTAACTCATTTCTATTTTTTTTTATTGACCGAACTAACATTCCTTTGTCTTTCTTGAACAATGACAACCCTCTGCGTGGCTTTCATCAATGGAAGTCTGGAAAACTGGTACCAGTCTATCATGAAACTTTAGCAAATTTTTGTTTATGAATATTTTATTTAGATTTGAGTGTATTTATTCACCCCCCCCCACCCCCAACCAAATCAATCATTTTCCTAACAGTTAATGTCTATTTGTGTGAACCGGAAATGAAAGATTGAGTTTGTCATTTGAACAGAACTCACTTCATCCTTCCTTCCTTCCGATCTATTTGCTTGTATTCTGAACTTTTAAAGTAAAGATTTAGCTATCTGGAAGTCATTTTTCAAATATCAAACCAAATAGTTTTTTTTGTTTTGTTTTTTTTGTGGTAGGCGAAATTTAGATTCTACTCTCGCTAAACTTGAAAATGTGTTGTTCACAAAGTCAATGTAAACATATTTTGAAAACCAATCTTATAACTTATTCTTAGTCTGTTTACATGATCTGATCATGTTGACTGGCCAAACACTGCCTTGGATACCCAGAAAACTTACAATTTCTTTTAGTCTCTTTAGATAGTGTAATTAAAAATCAATATCTCCAATCGTTTGTCTATCTAGACTGCACCTACATCACATAGTGTCCTATACCCAGAGATTAATGAGCAAAGCATTTTATGCCATCATTATTTGGTTTCCCAGTTAATCAAACTAAACGTTTTTACTTGTCTACACACAAAATCTACACATTGTATTTCATTTATTCAATGGAAGAGATTGGTGTTAAAAGTATTGTCGTACTCTCGCCTTCTTGTAGAACTATGGATCTTTATATTTCTAGAAAGTTTTGTGCATTGCTAAATGTAACTAAGGGATTAAATGTAACAAGAAAAACTTTAAAAAATACTTTAAAAAAACCCAACAAAGCTTACATTAAGAGTAGTTGTATCAATTGGGTTGGATCAGACATGTTGTTAAATTTATATTAGATCTAGACTAACAATAAAAAAGCATTAATAAAATTAAAAAGAAAGGGGTGAACGACCTGAAATCGAACTCATGGCTCAAACCACTCTGCTAGTGGAGAGCCTATACACATTGAAGATTGTATAATTATCTAATGTCTCTATAGTCTCGTCCTATTTTTACTGTTGTATTCACAAAGACTCTGACGACGATGTATAAAGGGGACTAATTCAGCTTATACCACAATTTCAGGGAGTACAAATTCTTTCCCTTATTTGAGATTCCAAACAAAATAATTAATTACCAAGAATTCATTAACTAATTGGTTACATTTTTCAAATTGATTCGGGTAAAAGAAATAATTATACACAATTTCAGCTTGATCTGAGATTCGGTGTTGTAAAAATAACGCGTACAAATTTCTTAAAGGCTACGATTTTAAAAAATAATTTAAAAAATGTTTTTCTTGTTATTCTATTCTTTTATTTTTTCCACCACGTTCTTCTCTGTGTTTTTCTATGTGTTTTGTTCCTGCGTGTTAACTTTTTCTCTGTGTTTTGTTTTCTGTTTTATCTAATCTTTTCTCTGTGTTTTACTTCTTTCTAACGTTCTGTCTATGTTCTGTTCCCGTATATCTAACTTTTCTTTGTGTTCTGTACCCGTATATCTAACTTTTTCTTTGTGTTCTGTTCCCGTCTATCTAACTTTTTCTTTGTGTTCTGTTCCCGTATATCTAACTTTTCTTTGTGTTCTGTTCCCGTATATCTAACTTTTTCTTTGTGTTCTGTTTCCGTATGTCTAACTTTTTCTTCGTGTTCTGTTCCCGTATATCTAACTTTTCTTTGTGTTCTGTTCCCGTATATCTAACTTTTTCTTCGTGTTCTGTTCCCGTATATCTAACTTTTCTATGTGTTCTGTACCCGTATATCTAACTTTTTCTTTGTGTTCTGTTCCCGTATATCTAACTTTTCTTTGTGTTCTGTTCCCGTATATCTAACTTTTTCTTTGTGTTCTGTTCCCGTATATCTAACTTTTTCTTTGTGTTCTGTTCCCGTATATCTAACTTTTTCTTTGTGTTCTGTTCCCGTATGTCTAACTTTTTCTTCGTGTTCTGTTCCCGTATATCTAACTTTTCTTTGTGTTTTGTTCCCGTATGTCTAACTTTTTCTTTGTGTTATGTTCCCGTATATCTAACTTTTTCTTTGTGTTTTGTTCCCGTATATCTAGCTTTTTCTTTGTGTTATGTTCCCGTATATCTAACTTTTTCTTTGTGTTTTGTTCCCGTATATCTAGCTTTTTCTTTGTGTTCTGTTCCCGTATGTCTAACTTTTTCTTTGTGTTCTGTTCCCGTATGTCTATTGCACTCCTTCAGTATTATAAGTCTAAATAATAATATTGTTTTTACATGTAATAGTTCAAAATTTGGAGATAAGCCAGACCATCTAGATCTTTTAACTATTTTTTTTGACGAAATAAAAAAACACACACACAACAACAACAACAAACCACACAGTTGACTCATGCAGTTGAATCTAATCATTAAAAAGTATTTCCCGATGCAAAGCTTTGTCACCTATATTAAAAAGAAAAACCAACTGAGCAGGATTGTTACGTTTGGTGAATTCACCAATGTTACTAGGCTACATGTTGACAAATATGACAAACTGGACACTACCAAACTGCCCTGTAGGTAGATCAATCTATCATAAATGGTCTCACCTGATGTATTAGTACAGCTACAAGTCAAGGAAGCTTTGGGTGAAACTTAAGAACAAATATGTCAAAGCAAGTGATGAAGGTATGAGACATCAAGAGTTTACATAAAAAACTAATATCAAAAGGTTAACATTAACAAAGTATATTAACATCTGAGTCTTTTCTTAATAAACATGGTGAATTTAAAACACAAAACAAGATATAGGTCTTTCTTTCTCTGTCTCTCTGTCTCTCTTTCTTTGTCTCTATCTCTGTCTCTCTCTTTCTCTCTCTTTGTCTCTCACTCTCTTGTCCGTCTGTCATTTCAAAAACTAAAAGCGCCATTAAAGCTGTCCATTTTCTCCAGTAGGCTAAAAATATTTGCTAGTTTCGGACTTTTGAAAGCGAGCTTTTTACACTATTCAACTTATACCTTCATAGAATCATGGATCTCGAAAACAGCTCTAACGATTTTCCGGGAAAATTGATAGTTGATGTATATCGGTGATAAAAGAATGACTAGCTCTTTGGTCACACGGGGAAAACTCTGGTTTGACCGTTCTAATTTCTCAAAATATAAAAAGAAATAAATTTAAATTTGGCCAGAGATCTAGACTATATGTATATTGAACGGACTATACGATTTCGGGTATTTCCCCATGTAGATTTAATGAAAGTTTATTGATAGATTCTCTAAGCTTTGCTTATATTTGTACGTCAATCTAATATACGGTAAGTCTTGATTCTAGATCTAGAAGTAGATCTTAAGAGTTCTAAATCAGCTACGTGTAATGAATGTACCAATAAATAGTTACTTTCTTATATAATGCGTGCTGGCCTAATGGGTAGAATCATTCGTACAACATTACTAGTTCGATACCCGGTTTAAGTGAAACTTTGATTTAAATTAATCTCTTTTTTTATTTGTTATTTAAAGTTGTATAGTGGAAGGTTTTTTCTTCTAAAAAAAGGTTTTAATGTTTTCCTGGTTAAAACTATCACATTTATTAGTTGTTAAGTGAAAAGACTCGCTCTATAGGTAGTATATAGGAGGTAGTGACTACAAAAATTCTTTTAAAAAAAGTTTTCTTGTTTTTTACAATTCCTCTATTCAGCTTGCAAATTCATCGGAAACAAAAACAAAAGAACAAAACAAAAGCTATATAAACTTACAAAAACCTGGGTTGGACACGTTTCTCGAAAACGGCTCTAACGATTTTTCTAGAAAAGTATATCTTTGGGAAAAGTATGTCTAGCAACTTCCTATAGACAACAACAAGAGCGATTGGTTTTCTCTTAGTAGCCAAGGAATGTTGCGTTAAAAAAATAATGGAACAATTTTTACCAGGAGAATCCTGGTTAAGCGAATGTATAGATCTACTTTATTCTAATTATAGGTCTTTTCCTAAAATTATTAAAATCAATAAGCCTTTTCATTCGGAAAGTCCCGAAGCCCGAAAGCGATTGTCCTTTTAAAATCGATGTTGGATCCAAACCTAGTTCTAGTTCTCTAGTCAAATATAAATTTAAATATTTATTTACTTTGAAAAATTATAAAGGTCAGACTTGAGTTTTCTTACACGTGTCCAACGAGCTAGTAGGTCAGACCTAATTCTTTTCTCAGTGATAGACATCCACTGTTAAATTCATTGGGAAATCGTCAGAGCCGTTTTGGAGATCAGCGTCCACATTTCAATTTCCAGGTTCCATGATGAAGTTCTGACTTGAATAGAATAATAGAACATTAAATTGGCCGTCTGTGTTGTTTAATATTGTGTGAGAATGACCAGTTTGATCAATAAATTGTCCATCTCTCTACCAGCATGTACATAAAAACCTATAATGTTTACACTGGCAATATTTAAATCGACGACAGCAGTGCCTTGTTGGTTACACATGATATGATGCAAAAAAATGAATTTATAATAGCGCTGATAAAAAGTGCAGACTCATTTCATCTCTGCCTGTGGTCCCGCATGGCACATAGGTCAGCAACCACCTTCCTCCAGGCGTCTCTCCAACTGTACCCTCGTCTTGCCCATCTGCTTGGCATCTGCTTCCTAATCGCGGCGCCATGTATTCCTGGGCCGACCCCTCTTCCAATTTCCTTGGGGCTTCCAGGTTAGGGCATGTCTTGTTATGTTGGATGCAGGCTTGCGAAAGGTATGGCCTATTCAACTTCAAAGTCTCTGTTGCATATCTATGTCAATGGGCTGCTGCTTTGTTCTTTTCCAGTTCTTTTTTTTAGGTCTTGACTGTTATTGATGAATACCTGGATTTTTTTCATTAGGATGGCGGTGGTTCACCAGCTCTCTGCTCCAAAAAGGATCATTGGCTTAATGATGGTGTTGAAGTGCCTTATCTTGGTGGATAGCCAGGTGTCCTTCAGCTAATGGAGTGTAGACTATCAATGTTTTAGACCAGTGATGCCCAAAATTTAGCTCGCGGGCAAGATCTGGCCCGCGACTTGGTTTCATCCAACCCGCCGAAACGTCGGCAAAATGTATAGAACCCCCCCCCCCCTTTTACTCTAAAAAATTGAAAATGTATCTTTACTTGTACGTTAGGTCTCCACCTTTCTCTAATAGATTGGTACCCAGGCATGTGTACGTTAGGTCTCCACCTTTCTCTAATAGATTGGTACCCAGGCATGTGTACGTTAGGTCTCCACCTTTCTCTAATAAATTGGTAACCAGGCATGTGTACGTTAGGTCTCCACCTTTCTCTAATAGATTGGTACCCAGGCATGTGTACGTTAGGTCTCCACCTTTCTCTAATAGATTGGTACCCAGGCATGTGTACGTTAGGTCTCCACCTTTCTCTAATAGATTGGTACCCAGGCATGTGTACGTTAGGTCTCCACCTTTCTCTAATAGATTGGTACCCAGGCATGTGTACGTTAGGTCTCCACCTTTCTCTAATAGATTGGTACCCAGGCATGTGTGTGTTAGGTCTCCACCTTTCTCTAATAGATTGGTACCCAGGCATGTGTACGTTAGGTCTCCACCTTTCTCTAATAAATTGGTACCCAGGCATGTGTGTGTTAGGGCTCCCCCTTTTCTCTAATGGATTGGTACCCAGGCATGTGTACGTTAGGTCTCCACCTTTCTCTAATAGATTGGTACCCAGGCATGTGTGAATTTAGGAAATTTAGGCACCGGATATTTAGGCACCGCGTATTTACGGATATTTAGGCACCGGATATTTAGGCACCCGGATAATTAGGCACTCGGAAATTTAGGCACCCGGATAATTAGGCACCCGGAAATTTAGGCACCGGATAATTAGGCACTCTTTAATAAGCGATCTTTATTTTGAAAATAATGTTAAAATGTTAACGTATAATTCAACTTTAGGCTCTGGGCTATCGGTGACGTTATAATAAATAGCAACTAGAACGATTCTAGCTAAAGAAAAGCTCACAAAATGGGGAAAAATGACAATCATGAGAATGTGTGGGAAAAATGACTCTTGAGTCATTATATAATATAGACATCACAGGATTCAGGGGAGGGGAGGTAGAGATGATTCTCCGCTCATTGCTTACCTCCATCACCAACCCCTACGGTTGACTGGTGAGTTTTTTCTAAAATTGATGATTATGCAATTTGTGTAAATATTTAGTTACTAATGTAAATACTAAGGATTAAAAAGTATTATAAAATATTTTTATTATGTCGGTGAGTGTTGGCGATAAATATAATCGCAATCGCCCTCTGCTTGTTTGAAAGGGTGGGTCGTACTTTTAAAATGGGTTGGGCGGGGGGGGGCGTACACACTCTCACTTAAATGAGATGATTTCTCGCAGGTAGATGTAAACTTGGTCGTAAATGTTACGTAGTGAATCTAAAGGCTACACACTGGACTAAAGGGTATGGAAACACAAAGGTGTTACAATGGAAGTCTGGGGGATTATATCCAAAAACTTGGGTAGACACATTTCTGTTAAAACCATCATAATAATAATTACAGTAATAAAAAAAATAATAATATATAAGGGAAATGCAGATAGTTAAATTTCATTGGGCAGTGTTGAAAGTTAAGGAAACGAGTGTTTTTTTTTTTTTAATCATATATATATATATATATATATATATATATATATATATATATATATATATATATATATATATGTGTGTGTGTGTGTGTGTGTGTGTGTGTGTGTGTGTGTGTGTGTGTGTGTGTGTGTGTGTGTGTGTGTGTGTGTGTGTGTGTGTGTGTGTGTGTGTGTGTGTGTGTGTGTGTGTGTGTGTGTGTGTGTGTGTGTGTGTGTGTGTGTGTGTGTGTGTGTGTGTGTTTATTAATGTGTGTATGAAACCTTTTTTGTCGTTTGTTTTTTTTTCATTCTGAAGAAAAAAAAATTTGTATATGGTACTGAACACAAAAGGAATGGGGGAATCATACCTTCTCGAAAATTGTAGTAAATATATTTGGTTTATGATAAAGAAGGCGGGGTTAAACTGGAACATCAACAATCTTCTATAAGCAGAATAAGTATTAATAAGAGACCAGTATTCCAAAAAAATGATATTTAAATTTTTAACTCATCTGTCTTTTCCATAAACTTTTTTTAAATTTTCAAAACATTATATTTTATCGTAATTTCTAGCCGTTTTGCGATTTCTATTGCAATTTATATAAATATTATAATACATAAATTTACATATATATTCAATAAAAGTTAATTACCAAATTTGAAAGACATAACACTCCTATACACTCACACAATAGATCTTCCTAAAGTGGTTACTCATTAATAATATAAAGAAGGAGTGTTGATAATAGATATTAATGCTATTATAAAATATGAATATTACTTTAGTTTATCAACATATTTAATTCCTATAAGTAACGCTCGCAAATCCCTCCTGCTCATTCCCATTCCCACTAAAAGAATTTTCTCCAGACTTCCATTTTAGCAGTTACGTACAATGGTGTACCCTGCCCTGTACTCCAGTGTGTAGCCTTGAGACTCATTACGTCATTTTCACGACCAAGTTCAACATCTACCCGCGATCCCCTCCTTTTAGTGGGAGTGCGTAGAGGGGGAAGGGCTAAGGAGGGGAAGCAATGAGAAGAGAATCAACTCTACCTCCCCTTCCCTGAATCCTGTGAGGTCTATATTTTATAATGACTATTAATCCGGGGTCATTTTTTCCACACATCCTCATAAATGTCATATTCCCTATTTTCTTTAGCTAGAATCGTTATAGTTGCTATTTATTATAACGTCACCGATAGCCCATAGCCTAAGGATGAATTATACGTTAACATTTTAACATTATTTTCAAAATAAAGATCGCTTATTAAAGAGTGCCTAATTTTCCGGTGCCTAATTTTCCACCTTGACAAAAAGTGCCTAATTATCCGGTGCCTAAATTTCCGGGTGCCTAATTATCCGGGTGCCTAAATTTCCGGGTGCCTAAATATCCGGTGCCTAACCATCCGGTGCCTAAATTTCCAGATACCGGCATGTGTACGTTAGGTCTCCACCTTTCTCTAATAAATTGGTACCCAGGCATGTGTGTGTTAGGGCTCCCACTTTTCTCTAATGGATTGGCACCCAGGCATGTGTGTGTTAGGTTTCCACCTTTCTCTAATAGATTGGTACCCAGGCATGTGTACGTTAGGTCTCCACCATTCTCTAATAGATTGGTACCCAGGCATGTGTGTGTTAGGTCTCCACCTTTCTCTAATAGATTGGTACCCAGGCATGTGTACGTTAGGTCTCCACCATTCTCTAATAGATTGGTACCCAGGCATGTGTACGTTTATGAAATAGGACTCGGACTATAGAATCTACCAGGAAAAGTGAACGGCTCTTTACTATTTTTGTGGACCATGATACCATGTTAGCCAACATGTTTTGTTTGATAAAGAAAGTGTGGCTGTTAAAAAAACAAGAAGAAAACATAAACAGAACATAATTCAAATATCGCAATAATTAATGTAAGTAGTAGATCATCGAGTCTCAAAATAGTTTCAGGTCAATTTGATTAAGTTTTTGTATCTTTTCGGTCATGTGGCCCGCGACACCAGTGTTGGAAATTAAACTAGCCCTCAGATTGAATTAGGTTGAGCATCACTGTTTTAAATATATCTCTTGTATGGAGAAAGATATGGTTGTGGTTATTGATATTTTGTAGTTTATGGGCGACATCGTTCCGACCACAGCTATTGCCCAGGCATTCACCTCATTTCCATGAGATGATCCATAGACGCTTCTCGACTGAAGGAGGCCATTGATAGTTTCTGATGTCTACATCTGAACGTTTCCAATGACTGTTAACCGTAAGGTAAACAAAGTCAATTAAAAGCGCCTTTGTAATATAATTTAACTTTTATGTTCGTCGTATATTGTTGTAACAAAACGGGCCCACAGGGCTTATCTTTCTCCATATTATTTTGAGAGAAGTGGGAAATATTCCTGTAGCTAATTCTGAGGTAACTGTACCCTGGAGTTGCACTGTGTTGTTTGAAGTGCTAGATCAAGGGGAAGTAACAAAACGCTTGGATAAGATCACATGACGTTACCTGACTCGGATTTGAACCAAAGAGCTAAAGCTTGACAATAAAATGCCCCATTAAAGAACAATTTTTTTAAAATTTCATTGTATTCTTTGACTTCTGTCTTACTGTGTTGGAAACAAAACTTCAAATAGGTCGTAATGATTGATTAGGGGAAGAATGTTGCACACTGAATTAGTGTGTAGGAGGTGTGTGAGATTTATTTGCGTTGTTTTTATGTGTAATGTGTTTGTGTGCAATGTGTGTGTAATACTTGTCTGTAATGTGTGTTAGATGCATGTCATGTGTGTCTAATATCTCTATGTAATGCTTAGATGATGAATAGTTACCAAGCAAAACAAAATTTCAAATCGAAATCATTGTTTGTGTTTGATGTTTGTTGATGAAAACAAACAGGCTTCTAGATCTACCAGTTTGGCCTAGAAATGTTCACATAGTCTTATGTCAACGTCTGGAGGGGGGGGGGGCTGGCATGACCTATGAATGTGCGGACATCAAAAGGCTGGCTAGTCTAACAAGACCAAAAGACTTTAAGGGAGTGCGGGGTTATGTGTGGGGTCGTGTGCGGGGTCGTGGCGTACGTGCATGTCTCAGTTGATGAATTCATTTTCTTGGTGGGAACTGGGTTGGAAGCGGGACAATGTTCTTGTTACTTTTTTAGTGTATGTTTTTTTTTAGACTCAATCATAAGGGAATCTTTTCAGTTTTATAAATATAGTAAGAGACTTTCGGTTTTAGGATCTGTTATAGACAATCCAATTGAGTTCAATCGTGTGTATTAGTACTGTTTCCATTTTGAATTTCTTAACAGTTGAATGAATTATATGGACAATCAATGGGTTATGGTTAAGCCTACAATGATATACATGCAATCTAATTGGTCCAATAGTTTTTTAAAAGAACTGAAAGATAATTATTAAAGTACACTAACTATCTCTGTAGATGCCATACTTTGTTTCAGGTGGATTAGGAAGGGGCATTCAAAGAGGATATGGTTTACGGTTTCATAAGGGTGGGTGCAGTGTCTACAAAGGGGAAGTTGTGTGGAATTTATTTTGTTCAGATGGTAATTTAACAGAGGTGTGTGTCCTGCTCTTAGCTGGAAAATTTTAGATTGTTCCTTGAGGAGGGACAGGGGCGTAGTAAGGAATTTTCCATCGTTTGGGGGCCCAGGGGGCTTGACCTCTTAGGGGCCCCTGCATTTTGCAGTACATTTAATTTTTAATGTAAAAAACACTCATTTGGGGGCCCCTCTTAATTGGGGGCCCGGGGGGGGGGTTTAAATTCTCCCCCCTCCTCCCACCACCCTAGCTACGCCGCTGGAGGGGGAGGAAGTTAATACTGTCCAGTTTGTTAGGCATAGTTATTTCTTTGTACATGGCTCTGCCTGTGTTTCCTGATCGCCATTGGTTGAGCCACTCCTTTTTTTTATTGTTGACTAACATTGACCTTAGGGTGAGGTAGTTAACAGGTCTATCTGGTTGTTCCATAGATGATCCTGCCTTTGATAGTTTATCTGCCTTTTAATTTCCCATGATGCCAATGTGTCCAGGGATCCACTGTAGTGTGATATTGATATTTAATTTTGATATCATCTGATGGATTATCACAATTAGTGTTGTCAACTCTCTTGGGCTGTTTGAGGTGCTGCTGTTAAGTGCTTGCAGAGTGGATTGATAATTGCACTCCTTCATATAATTTGTTTTCCACAGTCTGTAATGCTATGGTAATTGTCTCAATTTCGGCTTGGAATTTTGAGCAGTAATCGCCACAGGGTGCACTTATTTCAAAGTGCTTATTTTTGGGGAAGACCAGGAAGGCACCAAGTCCAGCATTGATGGTGGCTTTGAAGGCCGATCCGTCGGTATATATATGGATAGCTGTTTTTGGATAGCTTTCAGTTGTTTCGCGCGTGCCCACTATGAGGTCAAGTGGATTTGATTCTTTTGTTAGGGTGTTATTTAGTAAATGTGTTTTAATGGTTGGTTGGTTGTAGTTAAGTCCGGGTGTTATGTTTAAAAATCTGGTAATTTTTTCTCTGTTATTGGGTAGGTGGTATTTTAGGGCTAGTTCGTCAGTAAGTTGGATCAGAGTCCTTTGCTTTTTTTTTTATTGTTTTTCCTATTTCTCTGTGTTAGTAGTTTATTAGGATGATTTTAATGTCATTTCAACATAGAAAGATGTATGGAATTACATTTGTAATAACAAAGACATTGAAATGTAGCGTTTAAAGAAGCACAGATAATACACTCTACGAATGTGAATGGAATTTATTCATATATCCTTGTCAATAAAGAAAAAAAAATGCGTAAAATAAAGTTGATCCAAGTACAAATATGAAATAATGAATTTTTTATAGCTCGTCTCGTTTACTGTAAGTGTGTACTTTTGGGGGCTTGACAAAGGGAGGAGCATTAAAGTGTTCTATTTTTTTCAAGGGACAACAAATCTGTTTATACAGCCATATTCATCTTGATTTCACTTAATATTTCATCTTCGCTTTTTTTTTCTCTAGACATAAGAAGAAAACATTCCTGTAACTCATAAAGCAGGCGAACACTTGATGCCTGGGGCTCCGCTTGAAAAACAACAATCTCAACCCTCAAGCTGGCCGGGGGGGGGGGGGAAGAGAAGCGAAAATTAATTTTTTATTTGTGTGACATCACAGATGAAACACTGAGAAACACTAAGTATGTTGTATTAACACTGTTGCGTGTTTAAGGAAAAAAACAAACCATATGTTATTTAAAAAACAACGTAAGCACATAACTTTCATAGATCTAAGGATTTTGTTCAGATTGTAATTGTTTAATTTGGACCAAAACAACATTGGCCTGTCTTCATTAGCAAAACAACATTGGCCTGTTTTCGTTAGAAAACAACATTGGCCTGTCTTCATTAGAAAACAATATTGGCCTGTCTTCATTAGAAAACAACATTGGCCTGTCTTCATTAGAAAACAACATTGGCCTGTCTTCATTAGAAAACAACATTGGCCTGTCTTCATTAGCAAAACAACATTGGCCTGTTTTCGTTAGAAAACAACATTGGCCTGTCTTCATTAGATAACAACATTGGCCTGTCTTCATTAGAAAACAACATTGGCCTGTCTTCATTAGAAAACAACATTGGCCTGTCTTCATTAGCAAAACAACATTGGCCTGTTTTCGTTAGAAAACAACATTGGCCTGTCTTCATTAGATAACAACATTGGCCTGTCTTCATTAGATAACAACATTGGCCTGTCTTCATTAGAAAACAACATTGGCCTGTCTTCATTAGAAAACAACATTGGCCTGTCTTCATTAGCAAAATCATACTTCATTGTCTTCTTCTTCATCGTTCTCTTTATCTGTTTATCCATGTCAGAGACCTTGAAGGGTCCCAATAACCAATCCTATATCTGAGAGGAACTGAGCACTGCTTTCCAGATCAGGCAACATTTTGAATAGCTTGTCTCCTAGAAGGAACTTCTGGGGCCAATGTCTTGACCGGGTCGGGTCTCCGAAATATGCAGACTTGAAGGATCCTTTTTTATTTCAAACAAGATTTCCACTAGATGTGCTCGATCGTAAAGTCACATTCCCTGGTAGAGAGTTGTTCAGACCAGACAAGACAAACAAGGAATTCGATCTTGTATTGAGGTGTTAGATTCTGTCAAACTGTTACGTATGAATAGACAAGCTTTGTGACACAAGGGACAAAACAAACATTGCGTTGTCTAGTACGTCTTCTACAGATTGATGAGTTGTTTGCTCTTTGACGGGCAGGTGCCATCGTGTGATTCTAATACTTGAACTTAAAGTCTTTATACAATCATTAGTCTCTGAAGTTAGAACGGTTATTCCTATCTACTTGCTTTCGTAACGAAAAGTTTGACAACTTCTTGGCCTGTTAAGTGTGTGAACTTGATTATTGCAAACACAGCATAGAGGACAGAATTAAACATGGCGGGTGGATGTTGATCACGGCGATGCGTGATTATAAAGCTCATCACCTGCAGAAGGTATGAAAATAATTTAAGGAAAATATTCCCATTTCACTTTATTTTATTATTATTGCAAAGCTTTGTATTCAATCACTGCGTCTGTCAGTCTGCATGTCTGGCACAAATATTGTACACGTTATTTCTCCGACTTGCCAATTCCTGTATGAAGTGAAACTTTGCACAGTTTTTCATTGTCGAAGGCAATGCATGAATCACTTTGTAAAAATAACCAATTAGTTAGTTAATTAATGGTAATTTATTATTCATAATTGTTGTTGTTTTTTTTATTTTAAAAGGGAGATAAATATTATAGCTTTTAGATTTAGGTAGTAATTGCGCGGTTATTTTTCGTTACATACGTTTTGTTTTTGATAGAGTTATTTTTGTAAATATTTTGCTTGTAAATGACTGCAATGTGCTCTGGGAGGGGCTGGGGCTGGTGTTGACAATGTGATATGGGAGGGGCTGGGGCTGGTGTTGACAATGTGCTCTGGGAGGGGCTGGGGCTGGTGTTGACAATGTGCTCTGGGAGGGGCTGGGGCTGGTGTTGACAATGTGATATGGGAGGGGCTGGGGCTGGTGTTGACAATGTTCTTATTTTAAAAATGTACTGCGAAAAGAAGGTCAAGTAGAAAGTGTATTTCATATAGGTCGAATATTTTAATGTACACAACACGGAGCAGATGTTTTCACCTGGCGTTCCAAGACATTTTCTGGAAAGAATAGGGTAACCTGTTTGTGTTTTGATACCGACAGCTCAGCCAACTCAACAGTAACCTAAGTTTTTGTTTCTCTTACAGATTTGGCTTTGGTTATCAACAAAAATCTTTGAACTGTAAAGTTTATATTTGAGAAAACATGTGAGTTTACCAGATTCTGAGGGAAAGCCTTTAACAAAAGTATATTTAGGTAAGGGAGGATCCTAATCGTAAGTTTCAAAACGTGATCCTAATCGTTAGTTTCAAAACGTGATCCTAATCGCCATTTTCAAGACGTGATCTTAATCGTCAGTTTCAAGACGTGATCCTAATCGCCAGTTTCAAGACGTGATCCTAATCGTCAGTTTCAAAACGTGACCCTAATCGCCATTTTCAAGACGTGATCTTAATCGTCAGTTTCAAGACGTGATCCTAATCGCCAGTTTCAAGACGTGATCCTAATCGTCAGTTTCAAAACGTGATCCTAATCGTCAGTTTCAAGACGTGATCCTAATCGCCAGTTTCAAAACGTGATCCTAATTGCCAGTTTCAAGACGTGATCCTAATCGTCAGTTTCAAGACGTGATCCTAATCGACAGTTTCAAGACGTGATCCTAATCGCCAGTTTCAAGGCGTGATCCTATCGCCAGTTTCAAGATGTGATCCTAATCGCCAGTTTAAAAAACGTGATCCTAATAGTAAGTTTCACAACGTGATTCTGATTGCCAGTTTCAAGACGTGATCCCAATCGTCAGTTTCAAGACGTGATCCTAATCGCCAGTTTCGAAACGTGATCCTAATCGTTAGTTTCAAAACGTGATCCTAATCGTAAGTTTCAAAACGTGATCCTAATCGCCAGTTTCAAGACGTGATCCTAATCGTCAGTTTCAAGACGTGATCCTAATCTCCAGTTGCAAGACGTGATCCTAATCGCCAGTTTCAAGACGTGATCCTAATCTCCAGTTGCAAGACGTGATCCTTATTGCCAGTTTCAAGACGTGATCCTAATCGCCAGTTCCAAAACGTGATCCTAATCGCCAGTTTCAAGACGTGATCCTAATAGCCAGTTTCAAAACGTGATTCTAATCGCCAGTTTCAAGACGTGATCCTAATCGTCAGTTTCAAGACGTGATCTTAATAGTAAGTTTCACAACGTGATCCTAATTGCCAGTTTCAAGACGTGATCCTAATCGTCAGTTTCAAAACGTGATCCTGATCGTCAGTTTCAAAACGTGATCCTAATCGTCAGTTTCAAAACGTGACCCTAATCGTCAGTTTCAAGACGTGATCCTAATCGCCAGTTTCAAGACGTGATCCTAATCGCCAGTTTCAAGACGTGATCCTAATTGCCAGTTTCAAGACGTGATCCTAATCGCCAGTTTCAAAACGTGATCCTAATCGCCAGTTTCAAAACGTGATCCTAATCGTAAGTTTCAAAACGTGATCCTAATCGTCAGTTTCAAGACGTGATCCTAATCGTCAGTTTCAAGACGTGATCCTAATCGCCAGTTTCAAGACGTGATCCTAATCGCCAGTTTCAAGACGTGATCCTAATCGCCAGTTTCAAGACGTGATCCTAATCGTCAGTTTCAAGACGTGATCCTAATCTGACCTATAGGGTTTGTTTTAGTGGAACTACCTTTTGTCTTTGTTTTTCAAGGTGACTTGACCAAGTGCTACAGCAACCACCGAGATGGACGGCTAGGGGGATTCACGAATGAACTGAGATGTAAAGGCAGTGACAAACAATCTTTTTCCCTCATGGGTCCTTTTTTCAGATAGGACTTTGGGCAGACGTTTAGAGGGACTGGATTGTTCTGCGTTATAGGCCATAGTTTTGGCATGACTTTTGAAATGCATTATAAAGTACCGTCTTCGTTTGGAAAACAAAGACAATTGAACAATCATTTACGTGTTAATTTGATCACTTTCTGTTTTGGCGAGCACCATACCTGATTATATTATAATAATACATTTCGCCATTCGGATGAATAGTTTCCACCGTCTACCAACTAAACCAACTAAAAGCAATTACTATAAAGCTGTAATTTTTTTTTTTATAGATTTGTAATTGTCTACAGAGTTGAGTCATAGGCTCTTGAAACTAGGCCAGCAAAAGCTCCCTTCCGCCGTCCTGGCTGAACAAGTGTTTGGGAGTGAGCCAAGCAGATGTGCATGTATCACATCTCTATTCAAAGTGAATCAAAACACCAGACGCTAGGGTTAGAGACGAGGCCGAAGGCCGAGTATACAGGGGATTCACACCACCTTTTCTTTATTGTACAATACAAACTGTCCGGGTGCTTTACGAAACGACCCCTTGAGGGACTGCGAGTGCATTGTAATATAGTTGTTGGGGTTCTCTTTGAACCCCTACCTCGCTAATGAAATGAGCCCCCAGGGAGTCTTGTTTTACTACATTATTTGCCTTAGTGTTTCCTCTGACGACCGTTTTCATCCTGACGTCTGGCTAGTATAGTCCGGGGTTGGTTCTCACAAACATTTTGGTATGGCTATGAGCCCTAAATGCTTCATAGGACTGCTTGAACGCTTACACAAAAGGTCCATGTGCATTCAGGCTAGCATAAGTAAAAGGCAATAAGCACTCATAGAGTTCTTGAGAAGATATTTTATTCACTAATTCTAGCTTTTCATTTATATTTTATAAATATTTGTTAATTGAACCTCCCCCCCCCCTTACCGAACAAAGTGCTGCAGAGATTTGCCTAATATCTGTTGATAAGTCAGTGCTGCAGAGATTTGCCTAATATCTGTTGATAAGCCAGTGCTGTCAGTGCAAACAGCTTAGAAAACTCCATGACAGGAAGTGCGACAAGTTGTGAGCTCTGTCTGATGGGACGGACCCATACATGACGCCATTTGCTATAATTATACCACTGGGTGTTAATATTCGTAGCTCGAAGAAGAAGATAATAATCAACTCTACCGGGACTTCAAGTACACTCTAGAAGGTTCGACAGGTGAGTGCGACAGTATTGAAGACTAGGGTTGTGGGAACTGGTTCAATACAGAGAAACGGACACAAACTTTCAATAGAAAACATCGCCCACCCACCCACCCACCCACACAAAGTGTGTAGGTGTCTCCCTGATACCGGTAGTGTGAAAGAACAAAATGGTATACTATGGTTTTAACTTGGTTCACTGTACATTGACACTCTACTCTACGTATCCATGTCACTCATGAAGTTCACGCCTACATGTCATAAATACTGCTATAATCCTGTCATAAATACATGCTATAATGCTGTCAAAACATACAATCATGTCACAAGTCCCAAACACGGTCACTCTGACTTGGCATTTTCATGACTCACACACACCATTGCCATTTTTTCCAGGCGCAGTGTCCCTAATGTACAAGTTTAGCGATAGACGTAATTGTCACGGCCAAATGTCACGGCCAAAGGTCGCCATGTCATGAGCACGCGAGGACCTAACTCGAATCTCACCATTTTCTATGAGTAATTTAGAGGCGACAACCATCTAGTTTTGATAAAAGTGTTTGGAAACTATGTATTTTTGTATGTAGTTTTGATAGAGGTGTTTGGAAACTATGTAGTCTTGTATGTAGTTTTGATAGAAGTGTTTGGAAACTATGTAGTTTTGTATGTAGTTTTGATAGAGGTGTTTGGAAACTATGTAGTCTTGTATGTAGTTTTCATAGAAGTGTTTGGAAACTATGTAGCCTTGAATGTAGTTTTGATAGAGGTGTTTGGAAACTATGTAGCCTTGAATGTAGTTTTGATAGAGGTGTTTGGAAACTATGTAGCCTTGAATGTAGTTTTGATAGAGGTGTTTGGAAACTATGTAGTCTTGTATGTAGTTTTGATAGAAGTGTTTGGAAACTATGTAGCCTTGAATGTAGTTTTGATAGAGGTATTTGGAAACTATGTAGCCTTGAATGTAGTTTTGATAGAGGTGTTTGGAAACTATGTAGCCTTGAATGTAGTTTTGATAGAGGTGTTTGGAAACTATGTAGCCTTGAATGTAGTTTTGATAGAGGTGTTTGGAAACTATGTAGCCTTGAATGCATGATAGTCAGACATAACGTTCTATACATTGTTTGTAAGCCAGCCCGTGGGGCACTTGTTAACTCAACTTGGGTCAAAGTCTGAGAGTATTGTGTACGCCATGTAGTAACATGTAGCTCCTAGTGTCACAACGTAAATCCCATACATCACAGCCTAGTATATAGAGGGCTACATACACAGCCTAGTATATAGAGGGCTACATCACAGCCTAGTATATAGAGGGCTACATACACAGCCTAGTATATAGAGGGCTACATCACAGCCTAGTATATAGAGGACTACATACACAGCCTAATATATAAAGGGCTACATCACAGCCTAGTATATAGAGGGCTACATACCCAGCCTAGTATATAGAGGGCTACATACACTACATATCTATATCGATAATGCATCTTTCTCTGTCTCTGTTACAGAGCCGTAGCTTGGGTGGGGGATGGGTAAAGGGGCCCCCAAATGAGTGTTTGAATTTTATTTTTTACATTTAATATTAAATATTACGCAAAATATAGGTTTAAACGACGATTTAAACATGACCAAATCTGAATTTGTACGTATTTAATACTATAAATGTTTTTATTGCAGTCAAAGATCACTAGTGGCCAAGCGTCTTATTGCTAGGCAACGGGCTGCATTCATTTCAATACAAGTTATTCAGTGTTAAAAACACAATGCTTAGCATTTCATGTGCACTGACACATATTGGTTCAATACACTTTCACCAAGGTTGGCCCATGTGGGCTACGATCTCCGTTCGAATTCGGTCCAAACGCAGCCACGCAAACAGAATGCCACACAAACATAACCACACACACGCGCACACAAACATAGCCACACACGCACACGAACACAGCAAACTTTGGTCTCATGGCAGGTCTCCATAAGAACAAAAAATGGGTCAGTGGGTTTTGTTTGTCCGGTATTATTAGCGCTCATGCTCTAGGAAGAGATTAAAGGCTCCTGGTTTTGAAAGCTAGGGACTAAATGTCTCCAGGTAGCCCGGACTAGGTCAAGGTCACTGCAACGTTTGTAACACGATTCGCCCAGTAACGGTTGTGGAGGGGAGGGAATGATTCACCTGTTTGAACACCAGCCCCTAAAATGGAAATGACAATCAATCTGAAGCATCCATGGCACTTTTCATTGGGAAAAGATTTTAAGTATTTTTAAGTAGATATTTTTTTAACGATATTAGCCTTTTGTTTTCACTGGCCTATACATTAATTCATAGTCATAGTTTACTGTTGGGTGAAAATAAAACAAAAATTGTTGGCGCGAGAACTGAATGGTTTAGACAATGTCTCCAGACTTGAATTAGGTTTCATCTACTCCTCACTAACGAGGTGTTCAAGACACCAATTATTCATATCGCCTGAGCACACATTGTCAAAGAAATTATTTTTGTCTCAGACTCAAAGATCTGCTCTAATCTGATCATAGTAGACACAGCAACACAAATTATTTCAGAAAAACAAAACAACAACAAACAAATCTCCCAGCATGTACGTAATTTGACAGTCTCATTCATTTCTGTAAAGATTTGCCTTAATATATGTTTCGTTTTCAAGTTTGAACATTTGCTAATTCAATCTATTCCACCTCAATAATGTTGTGTAGGAAAGTGTTTTCTTTTTGAAATTCATTTTAACGAAGTCAGATTAGTGTCTTTTTAATGGTTCCGCTTTTCATTTATAAACTTAATTTTTTTAAATATTTTTTTTCCAAATATAGCAGAAGAAACCGTCGACTATTGACATTTATCAACAAAAAGTTTCATGAAATATTTCTGGCTATAATTAACATTTAGCTACTTTCCATTGACCTTCAATTGAAACACCCATTTAGTTAATTGATCCATTTCTTTTCATTCGAATTCGTTTAATCTCAACACATGATCATGTTGTATTTACTTTGTAGATTCACTTTCATATCTTTGTGCACCAGGAACGTCTGTTCAATGCCTTTACAAGTTCTAAATTTAGACTTAGTGTTACTAAACAAAGTCTAGACTCCACACGATGTGAAAGTATTATGCGTCTCGACATTTCCGGCATTAGAGATCTCCGCCTCTACCGGACATTTCATTGCGCTGCCATGTTTCCACTGTGTTTGTCTTGTGTCAGAGCACCTGTTAATGGAGGGGCAAGATCAAACAACGTCCCTTGGTCGCCTTTAGGGCAAGCCATAATGTCATAAACCTAGAAGTTTGGGGGCGTTGGGGTAACGCAGGAAAGTCTGGGACTTTCAGATAGAACAGAACAATCAAGCATTGGGAAAAAAATATTACTTTTTAAAAACAAAGCTTATCTAAGGTAAAAAACTGCTAACTACATTTATCTGAAAATGGCAGAGTTTAGCTCTCTTTCTGTTAATTAATTAGTTTGTACTTATTGATGAACTAAATGGTTACCTTTTGTATTAATTCGTGAAATGCCATCGATTATGAATAATTATGCAGATTTTCAACTTGATCCGAAAATTGGAAATGCGAGAAAAAACGTATTAAAACGTAATTAGGGATTAAATCCATATATACATCCACATTTCTCTTCAAGTAGCATTTACTCCCCTTATTTTGATATTAAACAAAGTAATTAATCACCAGTAATTAATTAACTAGTTGGTTATTTTTTTCTAATGATTCGTGTCTTGTCTAGTAGAATGAATACTTGTGCAAAAATTCAACTTGATCCGAGAATTAGAAATGGGAGAAATAACCTGCTCAAATCTTTCACCAGACAGACAGAGAGACAAACAGAAACAGTGAGACGATATACGATAGATAGATGATATGTAAAAATGTCTAGAGACATCTATAGGAGTTGGGGACGTGGTGGTGAGTAGCCAAGCACTTGGCTTCCGAATCACAAAATTACGGTAATACTTCGCTATGTTGGCTCTAGACTTACATTTAGTCTCTAGACAAATCAGTTATCACATAATTACGGTAATACTTCGATATGTTGGCTCTAGACTTAAATTTAGTCTCTAGCCAAATTTATATTTATTTAGATCATATTTGTGAAAACTTATAAAGGTCAAAGTAGAGTTCTCTCCGTGTAGCAAACAAGCCAACAATTCTTTTCCCAGCGATATACATCAACTGTTAAATTTCTAGTAAAATCGTTAGAGCTGTTTTTGAGTTCAGCTGTCCGGCTACCCCTCCATCCAGCCTCCAGGTTACTCCATGAAGGATGTTCTTGAAATACCCCCCCCCCCGGTAAAACGAAAGCTTGGATAACATTGATTGTTCAAAGTTGGCAATTGAAGTGTTGTGTTGAGTTGAAAACTACAAGTAACACATTGAAGTCAATTGTTTCTAACAGTATTATAAAGCTACAACATATTACTGCTTATAGATCAAATTAAGTTTTAAAGCCTCAAACTTGGCTCTGTTTGCTAATTTATTGCTTGACGACCTTTTCTAACCGGCTTCTTCACTCTCTATGTATAGAATTCCCTTCGTCATTCAAGAGTTTGGATTAGAAGAAGAAGTAAAGGAAAGATCACCCCACGAAAAAACAAGAGGGGGGGGGGGAAGAACAAGTATTCACCGTCACTACGGATGGCTGCCTGGTCGTGTGGTTTGCGCGCTGGACTGTCATTTGGATTTATCGATTGTCCCGGGTTCAAACCCTGTCCGCTCCCATCCCCCTTCGTCCTGCGGGAGGTTTGGACTAGGAAGTAAACTATCGTCAACACTGAAGGAACAGCCGAAACATGTAAAACATTTTACAAGCAAACATTTTACAAACACTAAATAGCAGCGCCGGACTTAACCAATGTGACCAAGAAGTCATGGAAAGAGAACAAGTAATCTACTGTGTATATTTTCAGGTCACTAAATAGCAGGGCCGGACTTATAAATTTTGGGTCTTATGCGAAACTGATATCGCGCGTAGATTGGCGTTTTCCATATTGAATGACACCTCAAAATGACAATTTTTGTCTATATATTCCGTATATTTTAAAAACTTTTTCGTATCTTTTGCAATTTCGGGAGATTTCTGGTAAATCGACAGGAGGGCGCGGGAAATCTGTTTTAAGTTATAAAATGGTTTAATTTATTAATTTATACACCTTGAATTATTTTAAACGGGACAACCAATACTGACAGTGTTATACTCAAAACAAAGTTTTAATTGGGAATTCTTAAACTAATGATTTAAAACAAGTAGTATTTCTGGGGTTAGATTGTCCCTTGTTCAGTTAAATCTAGTTACTTACCCCAAAAGTAGATGTAGGTATTATCAAATCCTATAACATACAGGAACAGGCAGTTTTAATAATGAATACGCTACTAGTACGTCTATAAGAAATAGTCTCTCAAAAGTGTTTTTAATAAAGTTACCCATGGGTTTAGTTGACTTTGACATTGCATACATGTCAGCGTTCTGACACCTAGTTTGTAGAAGTAAATTGGTGTCATCTGGCGGCGCTTCAATAGACAAGTTGACGTTAAGTGACAGGTGCAAGGGCCCAACCTGCTTAGATCACTAGGATAAGGGCCAGAGAACTCACATAAACAGACACAGCGCCTCACCTACGTACAGGTGAGGGGAACAAACTAAAACTGGAGTGCAAAGACATGCGACTGAGTACACAGGACTATCAAAGTCAACCCAACAGAAATACCTTTTCATTGAAGAAAGTTCAGTGTTAACTCAAGCCTATTCTCTTTATTAAGTCTGAATATAAGTCATTGGGCACTTCAATGGAGCAGTTGCCCCCTGTTAAAAGCAGTTGCACCTTTTAAGGAAAGCTGTTAGCGTTTACAAAAGAAAGAAGGCAAATTAAGCCTGCAGAACGGACTCCTATTTGCCCAGACTTGACGTAGAACGTCGGACTTGTTATCGTCCGTTAGGATTAGTCACGACTCCAGGCTCTCGGTTCAGTTTCACTTATGTACCGTGTTCAGTTTCACTTATGTACCTTGTTCAGTTTCACTTATGTACCGTGTTCAGTTTCACTTATGTACCTTGTTCAGTTTCACTTATGTACCGTGTTCAGTTTCACTTATGTACAGTGTTCAGTTTCACTTATGTATCATGTTCAGTTTCACTTATGTACCGTGTTCAGTTTCACTTATGTACCGTGTTCAGTTTCACTTACGTACGTGTTCAGTTTCACTTATGTACCGTGTTCAGTTTCACTTATGTACCATGTTCACTTTCACTTATGTACCGTGTTCAGTTTCACTTATGTATCGTGAGCTAACCTTCCTTGAAGGGATATAACGGTCTGTCGAGAGATTTGGTATACGAGGAGATATGGCGGACAATACATTAGGCTTTTACTTTCCGTGCATTGTTGATGAGGTTCGTGTTACTTTTAAGTTTCTCTTCAAAGTGTCCAAAAAGGATCGAGATAATTCTCTTTAATGAACCTTTGAGCAAGGAAAGGATTTAATCCCGTAGCCAGGATGAAGTATTGGCTCTCCACCGATCTCTCTGTCTGGAGGCCCTAATCAACTAGATGATCATTTAATCACATCCTTTTATTTATGAGTCACGGTTCCTTTCCTTGACCAAATGACATGGGTTCCCCCATCGTATGGGAGGCCGGAGGTCGAGCCCACGAGGAGATAAGCTCCATATTCCTATACTGTATCATGGCGTTCTGTGGAAGAACCATCCCTACCCTTAAAGTCTCCGATGGGGAACAGTGCGATGAATCGGACAGGGTTAGCAAACCTTTCTTCTATCCTCACCACGTGCACTCGCTAGAACAGAACTGTGGTAGCCTACTGGAGCTTGAATTATCCAGGTTGAACCTCCAGACAGCTAGTCCAACTTACCTTTCTAGACGTATATCTCAGCTTGTACACAAACATAAATAAAAACAAAGCTCAAAATCTTCCTTTTTAAAATAAAACAAAGTCGTCTTTTATTCTGACATATTTACAGCTCTCAATCTCAGCTGTGTATGTATAATATATTTAAATATATATAATTTTAAAAAAGAACCATGCAAAACATATAAGGCTATTAGAGTGTCATTTCAGTTATTAATATTTTTTTTTATTAGTAAAACTTTTTATTGAGTAAGAAATGTAGGAACTAATGTGATTTTCATGAAATAAATTTCGATTCTAAACAACGTAAATGAACAATCAAAAGAGTTTAGACATTAAAGTTTGCAGTGCTAAAATGTACATATATTTATCGAATACTTTGTAAAAGACCTAGCTAATCAACACCTCCTATTTTCTCTACATCGGATACACTAAATGGCTAGCTGTTTAGAGTCATCCGCAATGATGAATGTCTCCCGTCTAAAGATATTGTGATCATATTTCTTTACATGTGTAATTTTATTAGGCGTAGACCTGCGTACCAACTGGTTGAACTTTCTCGAAACTCTACAGTTCCATTATCACCCCATGGCTGTCGTTGTATGGGTGCTGCCAGCAGCTGTTCTGAGCAGAAACTCAAAAGAGAGGCCGGTCCATTCTTTCATGCTGACCAGCCACAGCTTTTCTTTGGACGTGCTCCGTTTACCTTAAAGGATGATTTTTGAAAGTGAGTCAAGTCTTACATACAATGTTACAACTGTCTCAAAACATCTCACATCAATATGTGCATCGGTTGGCGTCAAGAATAGGTTCTTAAAGCTTTCAATAGGATCTTGAAAATTTCAGTTTTGATTTTCTACTACTCAATAGATTATGATGTGAACTGTAAAATATTTTTATGAATGTCATCCTACAGGGTTGAGTCTCGGTGTGACCTATTTAGTAATACACAACAGCTCTGATAGACACTCCCTCCCCGTTACACAACACCAGTTCATAAGCTGGAGGGGGGGGGGAAGAAGAATGAACAGGGAGAGAACTGCTATGCACACGTCGACCTGCAGGTGGCACACGCAACCACTTTTGGTGGACATCACCCCAAGCTTTTGGAGTCTGGGATTGATTTCCTGAAATCACGTGTCAGCTGCATCTTGTGGAACTTCCTAACATCAAAGACACCTTAGTTTTATATTGCTGCAAAGGAGTTGTAAGCAGGGGCGGACTGACTATAAGGGGCCCTCTGAGCGTCGTGTTGTAAAAGAATCTTTTACAGACTCTACAGTGTAATGCTAATTAAATCTAACACATTTTCCGAAAGAATGTAATAGTAAACATCCGTAGACAGTGCTACTAGTAGGCTTCATTCTTTTAAGGCCCATACTTTTAGCGATTAAAAAGCAACATAAGGCCTGCTATAGTTCTTAAAAAGATACAGAGTTGCATGCATGCGTTCAGTTATCGATACATTATGAAACTTAACAGAATGATTTTGAGGACAGGTAGACCAAGTATTAGATGATATTTGTGGACCGGATTGTATAAAAATGCCCGGGCCGCCAGTCCGCCCCTGGTTCAAGAGAAGTACTCACATAATACAGTCCACCAATCAATGTGATCTAGTAGCACCGTGACTTCGAATAGAATAATAGATCTAGATCATACTATGAGTTGATGAAATATTTCAAAATTAAGCATAAATATTCTTTATCCATCTTCTTCTTCTTCTTCGTTCTCATTGTTGTGTTGGAGTGTTCAGATGACTAGACCAATACATGGGATGAACTGCGCAGTGGTTTCCAAATCAGGGAGCTCACCATATAGTTTTCTTTCCATTGGGCTGATTTGGGGCCTCTTGGTACAGTTTTGGAGGACGTGGTCTGCATTCTCTGGTGATACTCCACATGGGCAGATTTCACTGGTTCCAATTTTGAGCTTCCGGTACATGTGTTTTTTATCCATCTAAAAGTAGAATTACTTTGTTTAAGTTTATTACAAATGTAGTACATCGTTTGTTTTCGACGATTTTCAATTTTGACAGAGGTAAATCTCTTGTGATATACAATAAAATACAATAAATGGAGGACCTTGTGTGACTATTCAACATTAATGAGACATCATGTAACTATAAAAAAAATTACTGACTAGTCAATAAAAACAACTAAAGAAAACACATAAAAAATTACATGCAATGATTTTCAAGGTTTGCACTTTTGACCTAATAAAATTTTAATTTTAATTTGGACTAAACCTTACTTTCGTTTTTAATGAATAGATCTACTTTTTAACACCATCAATAAGTTGATTTGGTGGCTGTAATGGTAGTTCAGATAGATCTGAATGCTGAACTTATGAACAAAAGTACTTGCCATATTTCGCGCTCATGTTTTGGCTATTTCGTTAAAAGAAAAAGTAATGCGCTACTTGAGCGGTGACCCTTGAACTCCTGAATTGAAAAAAATGTGGCTTCTCGTCTGCTTCCTGTTTTGAAATTCTGGGCTGCCAATAATGCAAGTCACGCAGACAAAACACGATGACGTCATTTGGTAACCTTTAGTTCCATCCGGGGACAGAAGAAATAACGCGAAATAATCTGGAAACCAAACGCTTAATTATAGAGAAAATTTTAGGCGGTTTTCAAGGACAGAGATACTTTGACACAGGGACACAGTGATGACTCATTACAGTATATGTCAATGTCCAGAAGTACAGATGGATGATATGTAAACTAGGCGGCTCATTTCAAAGAGCTGGTCTCAAGGTTTTTTTGACAAAATGTTCAGAAAACTATATCTCGTGAGAAATGTGTCATCAATACTAGATCATTCTTTTTTAAATGATTGCTACATTTGTTTATAGAAACTATATAAGGCTTTTACTTTTCCAATCAAGTTTAACATAAGCGCTACCTTCCTCTGTGGGTGAAAAAAATAAAAACAACTATTCGAGGCAGACATCATTAGATTGAACCGCAAACACGCAAGAAACTGAAAATTTTGAAAGAACAAATAATTATCAAACTAAACCAAAATGAGGAAAAAATTTTTTCTTTACTTATAAAAGTCAATTAGTTCATTGTTCTATAATATTCTATAATTCCATTGGCCTATATACTTCAATGTTTGATTGTCTTTAGAATTCTATTAGTTCATCAACCTATAAAATTATAATTTCTTTTAGTTCATCAACCTCTACGAATATAAAATTCATAGTTCTTTGTCACAGTTATGAGAGATAGCTGGATTTCAGTTGTAGAAGGTGCCAGTACTGAACTAACTGAACCCAACAACATCAGGAGTAGAGATAGCTTAGGGCTAAAACGTTCACTGGACAAGCATGAAGCAGTGTTACCATGCTAAGACTGACGTCCAAATCTAGTCATTAATTAGTCTCTGACTGTAACCTAGTCCCATCGCCTAATATTTCTTTTCTCGTTACCTCATCAAAATGTTGGTCAAATGTTGGTCAAATGTTGGTCAAATGTTGGTCAAATGTTGGTCAAATGTTGTCAAATGTTGGTCAAATGTTGTCAAATGTTGGTCAAATGTTGTCAAATGTTGGTCAAATGTTGGTCAAATGTTGTCAAATGTTGGTCAAATGTTGTCAAATGTTGGTCAAATGTTGGTCAAATGTTGGTCAAATGTTGGTCAAATGTTGAATGTTGGTCAAATGTTGGTCAAATGTTGGTCACATGATTCGGAGGTTCCTTCAGTGTTGAAGATAGTTTACTTCCTAGTCCAAACCTCACGCAGGATGACGGGAGATAGCAGCGGGCATGGAGTAAACCCACAGAGGCCACCGCACGGCAGTCCAGCACGCATACAGCACGATGTTTTTAAGGAACATAGCATAAACGGCATTCTAAAATAAACCATTACAAAAATATAGTGGCATTGTTGGTTTGAGTCGCCAAGAAAACATCGCAAAGTGACGTCTAGAGTTGAGCGAGTGTCGAAACTATTGACTAAGAAGTCAAGAAATGAGTCTCGGCTGTAACGGAGGCTACAGAGTTGCTCACATTAACAAGAGAAATGAAGCATACAAAAGTGCTTGCTAGCAGTGATGGAATAAAATCGGCCTGAAAAAAAAAGAAGCTGTCAGCGTTTCTGTCATGACAATAGCAAAACGAGTCGAGTAGACGCCGTTGGTGAAAATCTCCATTCAAAACTAAATAACAGAGCAGCAGATTTTGAAATAATTACTACTGCCGCTGAGGAGTGGCACCAACTGGAACTGATTGACTTACAAATTCAGATTTCCAGCTTGAGAAATTTCGAACAATACAGACAATAGATGTCTACGCCGTGTTGTCTACATAAGCCTTGCACATTTCCGAAAAAACATTGATGGTATGATCGCAATGTTTACAAGTACTTATTTTAGTTGAAAACGTTTTCAGTTATAAGACACCTGAAACCCTTGTTACGTAATTTAATTATGGTGTAAGTAGGCCCATTGGAGCCACAAAATTGTAATATCACTATTTAAAATGTTTTATTCTCTATTTCATTTTTTGATATCTTTTTGTTAATGTGGCCCGCGACACGAGTATTAGAAATTAAAATGGCCCGCAGGCCGTATAAGGTTGGACATCATTGCCTTACCTTATGTAAGATACCTATTGTATCTCCAAACCCTTCCCTGCCCTATTTAATATTAATTCCATTTTTATTATTTTTTGGGGGGTTTGGAAAATTTGCATAGCGGATAACTTGATCGATTGGTTGTAACAAAAAAAATCTAAAGTGTTTTATTTTTTTTAAAACTATAAAAATATTTACTCTGTAAACTAAATTTAATTAGAGATTTTTTGTCCACGTGAAAGAAGTTATGCATACACCTGAATAAAGAGAATAATATAGACGTCATTGTTTCATTGACAGGTGACCGCATAGACTTTCTCATAGCTGATACATGTCAGGAAACATACAAGAAACAGAAGAGGTATACAACATTAGTTTGTACAACATATAGATCTAGAACATTAGTTTGTAAAACATATAGATCTAGAACATTAGTTTGTAAAACATATAGATCTAGAACATTAGTTTGTAAAACATATAGATCTAGAACATTAAATTGTAAAACATATAGATCTAGAACATTAGTTTGTAAAACATATAGATCTAGAACATTAGTTTGTAAAACATATACAACATTTAGTTATAAAACATTTGGAACATAATTTTATAAAACATAAAGTTAGTTTTTAAGTAGTATACGTAAACATGGAAGACTATCGCACAAAGATTAAAGAACATTACCTTGACATAGCATAGTTGTAGGATAATTTCAAATATAAGAACATATTAGTAGGCAAGCACACAGTGAAATAATAACTGTAAATATTAGAACATATTAGTAGGCTAGCACGCGGTAAAATAATAACTGTAAATATTAGAACATATTAGTAGGCTAGCACGCGGTAAAATAATAACTGTAAATATTAGAACATATTAGTAGGCTAGCACGCGGTAAAATGATTGGACAAAATGGGATAGTGAGAGTAATCACTCAGTAATCGATATACTAGGTCTGGGACATATTAAAATATATAAGTATATAAAGATCAATGATTTTTAAATGATTATAAAAAGGACGAAATGTCACAACAGTTGCCACTCTAAAAAAATAAATAATATAATAACAACAAACATGTTGAGTTGATGTTTTGTCATGTGGCATGTAGTCTGAGGTGGTGATGCCATTCGAAAGAAGAAAAAACTGCGTAAATTGGAAAGTGTAAAGTATTACCCCATCTCTAATTGGTAGATGAGTGTAAAGTATTACCCCATCTCTAATTGGTAGATGAGTGTAAGGTATTCCCACATCTCTAATTGGTAGATGAGTGTAAGGTATTCCCACATCTCTAATTGGTAGATGAGTGTAAGGTATTCCCACATCTCTAATTGGTAGATGAGTGTAAGGTATTCCCACATCTCTAATTGGTAGATGAGTGTAAGGTATTCCCACATCTCTAATTGGTAGATGAGTGTAAAGGTTACATCCGAACTAATGAGGTTTGTGATCTATAGCTCATGTATGTCTTATTATTGATTCCAAATAGACAAGTAGAATTTTAAGAATAAATAATGTTTCAAATGTTTCAACTAGACAAGGTGGAACGTGATTGAAAGCAAGGTTTCACCTGTTCTGTCTACCTTGAAGCCTATTACCGCTTGCAAGGTGTTCGCCTCAAGATTCGGGCCACATGTGGGCACCCTAGGTGAGATTCATCAATCCAAGAACAGGGATCACAGGAAGTCAGCCCGCAATGAAAACAGCCGGTTTCAGGGTGAACACAAATGTTACGCCGCCCTCTTAGACACTGCCATCTCAGCGCCCTCGAGATCCTTCTTTTGTTTTTGAGCAGTCCCAATGAACTCCACTCTGGAAACAATTGACTGCGACGTTTGTGACTGGCATTGTTTGTTTCACTTTCAAACTTACCTGGCTAATATTGTTTCACTTTCAAACTTACCTGGCTAATATTGTTTCACTTTCAAACTTACCTGGCTAATATTGTTTCACTTTCAAACTTACCTTGCTAATATTGTTTCACTTTCAAACTTACCTTGCTAATATTGTTTCACTTTCAAACTTACCTTGCTAATATTGTTTCACTTTCAAACTTACCTTGCTAATATTGTTTCACTTTCAAACTTACCTTGCTAATATTGTTTCACTTTCAAACTTACCTTGCTAATATTGTTTCACTTTCAAACTTACCTTGCTAATATTGTTTCACTTTCAAACTTACCTTGCTAATATTGTTTCACTTTCAAACTTACCTTGCTAATATTGTTTCGCTTTCAAACTTACCTTGCTAATATTGTTTCACTTTCAAACTTACCTTGCTAATATTGTTTCACTTTCAAACTTACCTTGCTAATATTGTTTCACTTTCAAACTTACCTTGCTAATATTGTTTCGCTTTCAAACTTACCTTGCTAATATTGTTTCACTTTCAAACTTACCTTGCTAATATTGTTGCATCTTTTTTTCTCTCTTTAGTTGCGATTTCAAAAGTTAAAGTTTTATTTTTTTTTAAATGATTCCCCCCTCCCCACAAAAAAAAAAACAACTAATAATGTGATAAGCATTGACCAAGAGAAATACGTGAGCTATGAACAAAGTAGAACTAGATAAACACTTGAGCCATGAACAAAGTAGAACTAGATAAACACTTGAGCCATGAACAAAGTAGATGTATATTTTGTACTAGAGACATGCGTAAGCTATGAAAAAAGTAGAGATATAGACTACTTTAGCCAAGAGTAATAGATGAGCTATAAATAGGTAGAAACATACATTGGCCAAGAGGAATAGATGAGCTATAAATAGGTAAAAACATACATTGGCCAACAGGAATAGATGAGCTATAAATAGGTAGAAACATACATTGGCCAAGAGTAATAGATGAGCTATAAATAGGTAGAAACATACATTGGCCAAGAGGAATAGATGAGCTATAAATAGGTAGAAACATACATTGGCCAAGAGGAATAGATGAGCTATAAATAGGTAGAAACATACATTGGCCAACAGGAATAGATGAGCTATAAATAGGTAGAAACATACATTGGCCAAGAGGAATAGATGAGCTATAAATAGGTAGAAACATACATTGGCCAAGAGGAATAGATGAGCTATAAATAGGTAGAAACATACATTGGCCAACAGGAATAGATGAGCTATAAATAGGTAGAAACATACATTGGCCAAGAGGAATAGATGAGCTATAAATAGGTAGAAACATACATTGGCCAAGAGGAATAGATGAGCTATAAATAGGTAGAAACATACATTGGCCAACAGGAATAGATGAGCTATAAATAGGTAGAAACATACATTGGCCAACAGGAATAGATGAGCTATAAATAGGTATAAACATACATTGGCCTAGAGTAATAGATGAGCCCTAAATAAATAAATACCTGAACCGTAAATAAGACAAACAGAAATAGGTCTTAATAATAATCATCTAGAGCCTCGCAATGTACATGTAGCAAATCAATATCCGTCATGGCTTTTGTCCCGTGGATGTAGGACCTCAATATAGGACTTAAAGGGTTAACAGATTTAGTGTATTGTAGGATTGACGTAACTTTAATTAACCCACTGGCGCCTAATGCGTTTCAGTAGCTTCCTAAGCATGTTGTATAATACATGTTGATATAATGATTTAATTAATGGAAATAGATGTTATAGTAAAAAAAATGTGAAGAGGGGCCTCGCAATTTATATGTCCGGCCCGTTTATATCTTATATGGGCCATACATAACAAACCATGCAAAAGACACAGGAACAAAATTAAATGTAAGGCAAGTTGCACGAATCTTCTTATTTGCCAATCGAGGACATTTGTACACTTCTTATTCCGTGGCCACAGCGATATGTCACTTCATAGCAGCACTAGGGTACACAAAGTTAGCCAAGGAAGAATGTAAGAAGTTATAGGAAACAAAGATAAGCCCCTAACACAGGAATCGAACCACGGACTTAGGTACAAAGGTTTACCAAGCTAGCTAACACTTGACGACCATCCAAGTTTCCAAGGAATGTATCATGCCCCTTACCTACCAAGGGTCACGTGGTCAACGAACCAGGACCGGATTTACACTTGATAAGGTCCTAATCAATAATTTCGAGTCAACGCAACAATTTAGATTTTTGTTTTATCACGCTATAAGAAAAGGGGCAAACATGACCAGGGCCAAGCAAATTATTAAAGAAAAGAACTAGTGCTTCCATCTCTATGCGATATTAAGTGCACTGTAAATATTTGTTTCATGAAATAAAAAAACAACTTGGCATGTAAACAAAGTATTTACTGTACTGCGGCCGATCAAACCAAAACAGCAAACGTCAAATGTGGCTGTCGAAACTTTCAATAACTTTACTGATGGATTGCTTATCGTCACGACTGACAAGCTGGGAATGAACGCTAATCTTAAACAGTGCTGAGAGTCTTCTTCAAGTTCCAGCTCTTGCATCGTTTCAGGATGAAAACAAAACAAGTTAAACTGAACATTAGTATTGCTCGAAAAGCGAGACGTTAATGAAGAAACAAACCAAACCGAGATACGGAACGTAAAGCCTTGTCCTGTAATAACTCTCAAAATCCAAACGTGCGGTTTTTGTTCGGTGTGTTTTATCGACGGCAAATCTTGGCTGCACCAACTCAATACCAAGTTTGTCTGCCAGCAGTCTCGTCTTACTTAGGGTGCCATCCCTGAAGTGTTCCTCAACATGACCACGTTGGTTTTTGATTTATCTTATGGCTATGATTTTCTCACTTGTCTGGACCTTTTGGGAAAAGGGGAGGGAAGAAGGGGGAATCTTTGTGAATGTTTAAAAATTGTTATTTTAGATGCATTAAAAATGTTCACTCAAGGCTCAAGTGTCCTAAAGGGGACTACTTCAATTTATACCACCACATCTGTCAAGTACTATTTCTTTTCTTTTTCAAGATACCAAACAAACAATTAATTACCAATAGTTATTTGTTAGTTGGTTATTTTTTTTAAAATTGATTCTTGTGTTGTCAAGTAAAAGATATAATTTTGCAAAATTTCAGCTCAATCCGAGATTGGGCGTGGGAGAAATAACATGTACAAACTTTTTACCAGTCAGAAAGATTGATTTAAGCTTGGCAAAAAGATGCCTACGATTTGGCTACTCATAATTCAGGGAGGGAGGGGGCATAAATTATTATTTATTTTATTGACACGATGTAGCAACTTATCCCTACAACTGTACACCAGTGGATGCATTCCATTTGCTACTTAAAAGAGGTTAATGGATTTGAAGGAGCAAAAATTGACTAAAATCGGTTATTCAGAACCCAAAAGGATGCACGTGCACAGAAGTGTACCTCTTGCGGGCGCCGATGGCCATGCCCATATCCTAAAAATTCATCACGTTTACAAATTAATGATCTCGTATTTTTCTTCCAAAAGAAAATGCACCTGGTATATCAAAATAAAATTTATTTCAAGAACTCAATTTAAAATATGAGTTATCTTTCCCTGGGGCAAAAGTAACTATTATTAGATCTGTATCTGGGAAGCAGAGTATTGCAATGAAATGTACTTGGGTGACAGATGTAGACCAAAAAGCTGGGACACAGGAAGAGTTGTTAAAGAGTCCTAAGCTTTGATGTCAGGCATCATGAAACATCGAATACAAAATGTGGAGTAATAGTTTTAGATCAGGATAGAAACACCATGTAATACCGGTGAGTCAAAGTTACCTTAATGACTATAACTGACTTTGAAGGCCCAAAGCTATTTAAAACATTGGACCTCTTAAAAGTCCTGCTACATGTCAATATCAAATATGATAAGGTAACAAATTTCTTTTTTTTTTATTCTCTGTGGGGGGGGCGGTCTTTTTTAAAGTTTCAAGTAGCAGATGCCCTGTGAGATGATTTGGAGTGAGTACAACCTGTATTCATCACGCGCTTGCATCACTCATCATTTATTTGACTAGGTGGTGCAGCAGACATGACGTCGGTGGCAGACAATGTACCGGGGGCTGAGATCACTGGTCTGAAGGCCTCTCACTTGACACGAGTCTAGTTAGGGCTCACCGCTTCGGCTTTTTTTAAATTTTTTTTTTTTTGGCTGGCGTTGTAAAAAAAAAAAAGGCTTTTGGCTGAGTGCGGACCGCGTGCAGTGTGTCGTCTGACGGGGAGGGAAAGAGAGAGAGAGAGAGAGAGAGAGAGCAAATTAGAGGAAAAATAAAGAGAAATCTGTAATGAGGGAAGAGAAGTTGTGTTTTTGTTGTTGCTGAAACAATTGTTTAAAAAAAAATGAAATAATGGGCGAGGCTGAGTAGTTGGTCTACAAATGTTTGGGGGAAAAATAAAGGGGGGGGGGAGTGGGGTGAGAAATGTGATGTTCCGAAATAGAGTCAAACGAAATCGCTCTGTTGCCGTGACGTCACTCGAAGACAACGTACATACACTTATCTCAGACACACACACACACACACACAAACACAAACACTAGGGCCTATAAGAAAAAAAAAGGGGAATAAAAACGGGAGGTAACCACGTTTATGTAATAAAACAAAAAGGGACGACGTCTGCTGGTTTAGTGCTGATTTGTCGTTTTTTTTTATCCTCTCTTTTCCTCTGGTCTTCTCCATTGCGACTTTCACATTCCGTGTCTCTGTGGACATTTCAATAGGGCGATGTGCTGCTGTTAGGATACACTAGTGGACACCATTTCAAGTCTGGAAGTACAAGTCAGGGCTATACTTTCATTCATTCACAGCAATTCTAAAAAGTACGTAGATATTTTTTAATATACATATATACAAATATTTCCTTTTTAAAGTTATAAGCTAATTTCACTTGTTCTATTTTGTAACATCAGGTTCATTGGTTACATGACTGCTCACTGGGTCTAGACTAACGTTTACATTGTCTTATCATAACAATGTATCAAACTACATTTTTTGGGGTCACTTTTAACGTATCACGAATCACTTTTAGTTTAGAAATGGAGTCCAAGCACACGCCTGAGAAGAATTCAATGACATTGAAGAACCTCATTGTTTTTAATGTGTTTTAGCCGGCCCCAAAATGGCATTATTGTTTATTTTAATTTTTTTTTTTTTTTTGGTTTATCTGTCTGTTCGTATGTCACATTTTGATTCAAAAACATATAAACTATCTAATGAAATCATATTTTGGAGCTATTTTTTGTCTCCTAAAAGAGAAACGTTTTTGTTTATTATCAAAGCCGTTGTTTTCTAAATACACCACTTTTAAAACAATACATAAAAAGTAAGGGAGGTAATATTATGGAAGGGAGATAATTATATGAAATCATTACACACTATTCATACTTGGGTGTTATCGTTTCTTTAGAGAATTACACACACACATATACACACACACCATTAGTTTTGTGTGGAATGTCTGTCCTTCTGTCCGTCCGTCCATACGTCCCGTTTAGATCTCGTAAACTAGAAAAGGTAGTGAAAATCCGACATCATATTATTTTAGGTCATTCAATGTTCTGATGCAATGGCTACTTTTTTCTTTTCTGGAAGTAAAAAATATAATTTTTTAAATCACAAACGAGTGCAGTTTTTCAATAAAAACACACCACTTTTACAACTATTCACTATTAATAGTAACTAACACGGGATGCTCCTTATAAGAGTAACTAGACCATACCATAATTAATAATAACACATTAATGCAAACGGCTTTAGACTTTTTGTCAAAAATGTATTTTTTTACCTTTGTATTGCTAAGTTATGTAAGTTCTGTTATACTAACTATTACATTTACATTTAAAAAGTTTACTTTTTTAAAGAGAAAAAAAACTATTTTGTATGCATATAAGTTGGACATAATTTAAAACAACAATTAATAAGTAGTTTTTCATATTATCGCGTGAACTGCAATATTGATATCAAGTAATGGGACACTGAACTAAAGGAATAACTGAACTTGAGGAATAAGAAATTGTCCCTTCACAAAACAATTAGAGCAAATATATATTCATTATAAGACATTAGTTAGGCCAGGTTCACATCTAACTTCACTTTCTTTTTCACCTATCCTTTGGTCTTTGGACCGCTGGGGCACCACACAAGATCCGTCAACCTTTTTTCTCCATTCTTCTCTGTCATTTATCTTTGATAGAATTTCATTCTGATGTTCTTTCTGAAAATATTGTTACGTATTTCTGAATCTTCTGGCTAAATGTATTAGTAGGCACACAAATAAAAACTGCAAAGAACTTGACGACTCAACTTTCAGTTTCATATAATTTTAATGACTATTAACTCTAATAATTTGTTACTGTAACATGTAGCGTAGAAGACTGTACAATATTTGTCAGTTTACAGTTAGCTATACTTCGTTGCAATTCATCTCTTCACTTCGTTGCAATTCATCTCTTCTCAACTTGCATTGAGCCGTATTCCACAGAACAGACCAACGACACACTTTCCAGTGTCTCCCAAAGCTGAACCAAGTCGTACTCAAATCTACCGAATCAGAGCCGCACACGTCTTACATCGACTGTATCGACTGTAACGGCTCAAGTCTACTGTAGTTCGCTGTATAGACTTTAACGACAGTAGTCCGCTCCAGTTAACTCTACCCTAGTTAACTTGCATCGAGTCGTACACATCTCTCCTCTACTGTCTCGCACAGTAGACAACAGTACCGACGACTCACTCACGACTGACTTTCACATTAACTCTCTGGCTTATATAGAGTCCCTAATCGCTTGTCCAAAGTTGCACAAACACGGCTAGTATCCTCTGGAACAACACGTGAGGAAACGTCACATCCTGTCTTTGTTTTTACATGTAGATTCCAGAGAACACCTGCTGCAGTGTCATCAAGCCGGGGTCACACGTAGTGACCTCTATCTGTCACTGTTCATTAGTAACTGCCCCCTTCTTAGATCTGTTCGTCCCCTGGAACAACAAATGAGGACACGTCACATCCTGTCCTTGTTTATACGCGTAGATTCCAGAGAACACTGGATGCAGTGTCATCTCGCTGGGGTCACACGTTGACCTCTACTTGTCACTGTTCATTTGTAACAATATTAAAACTTGCCTTTTACATGCCTGGGTGGACCACTTCTGGGCCGATTTCGAGTTTGTGTCTCCATACAAACTGTCTTTGTAACCTTGCTGTAAAAGAATAGGTGCCGGTACTCAGTGATGGACTGCCAAACATTGAACAACTAATACATTCAGTCTAAACGTTGAAGTACAACAAAAGTCATCAGTTCATCCCCCCCACATTTTCAAAGATGCCAAGATATATATATATATATACTATAAAGTAGAAAGAAAGGCGTATGTATGTATGTATATATGTATGTCCCGCATAGAAATCACAACCATTTGACCAATCTTGATAAAACTTGGCAGAAATGTTCCTTGGGTGCTAACTAGAACCGTAACGTATATATATATCTAGTAGCTCTAAAACAAACTTAAGACTCTCAAAAAAAAAGTTGACCAACTCTATGAAAGTATTAGTATCTTATAAATCTAGGTAATGTTTACCATGTTTACGTGAGAAAAGATCGAAAGGATCTAGATCTAGATCTAATTTTAAGAACTACACTTTGCACAGATAGTTTTTTTACTTTGACACATGAAAATTACAAAATATAGTCTATTGATTTCATTATTTAATAAAACTAAGCTTCAAAGTTGTCTTTCAAAAGCAATTTTACATAAATTCGGTCCTTATATCTGCGAATTTAGAAGTCCTGACGTACTTTATAACCCCATTCATCTATCGAAGCCGACATCTAAGTCTAGACTCTTGACAGTCTAGATATAACTCTAACTCAAGAATAATTCAAAGAGGAAAGATCTACTTTATACTTTAACACATTAACATACAAAATAAAGTCCATTCATTTCATATTTTAATCAAATTAACCCTCAAATTTTGTGTTTCTAAAGCATTTTTCGTGCATTCGTTCGTTACAGCTTCCATGTTGACATGCATTTTAATAGTCCCATTCATGTGTCGTGCACACCGCAATGTAAACACACTATGATTGGACAGGCTACAAGAGGCTCTATATGGGGGATATTAAATAAACTAACATATAATAATTAATAAGCTTTTTGAGTCATTGAATTCACTCTTTTAATAGTAGGTCTACATCTATTGTAATAGTATCTAGACTCTAGATCTAGATCTAAATATATGTACTTATTTAGACCTACAAGCAAATGTTTTTATTTAAAAAATGGATTTAGATCTAGGTCGATTATAACTTATAATTTTGATAGCTCCATTCATACTATTTTTCAAATTCACGCAATCGCTTTCTCATAGCATTAATATTTAGTTTAATTGTTTCCAAAACACTATCAGTGACTATATCAACAGTGATACGCAAGTAAAGACCCGAGGGCCGCGGGCAATATATGTCTAGTCTGAATATATGTCTTTATATATAGTTTGTGTATTTTTGGGTGTATTAGCTGAAAACAGTTGACAAAATACTATGATTGCACATTATATATATGAATTTGATCAATTTCGTTTATATAGAATATAGAGCCACAGAGTAACAGTTGTTCGTGGAATGAACAAGTGGTACCCCGAGTTAGTAGTACTTTACGCTGTGGTCTGCATACAGACATCCCATTGAGCCTTGACCAAATAGGATCACTTCATATGCTAAGAATGGGTCATCGGTTTTGCCAGACACCTTGTTTGAAGGGCTCCCGTCAATTAATCACATCCCTTTTTCTGGGTCCTGGAGTCATTACACGGCTGCCCGGTGTCTTGGCATTACATTTCCGCACCTGTTCGAATGCCGCCACTCATGAGTGTGATAGTCGTGAGAAGAGTCATGACGGAAAGGACAAGAGCAAATGGTTCATAGCTTCTGATGTTCCAGCTCTGACACTTTGAGGATCTGGGGGCTGACCTGTGGCTAGGTTCTCTTGAACAAGTGTGACAACGCTAACTCTCTGTGCAATGTTGATTTTGTAGATTGTGCATAGTGTTAAGTATGACAAATGAATTGTTTTTTGCTTATTTAGATCTCGCAGGTTAAACAATAGTTGTTGATTTAGATCTCACAAGCGACACATTTAAAAAAAAAGAAAGTTGAAACTCAACGAAACGTCTGAAATTGAAAGACTGTCTAGAAGAGGGCCCTAGTATATTAGTTAAAACTGAAACGTAACATATATTGGTTGACTGAAACGTAACATATATTGGTTGACTGAAACGTAACATATATTGGTTGACTGAAACGTAACATATATTGGTTGACTGAAACGTAACATATATTGGTTGAGAGACTGAAAGGTAACATATATTGGTTGACTGAAACGTAACATATATTGGTTGACTGAAACGTAACATATATTGGTTGAGAGACTGAAACGTAACATATATTGGTTGACTGAAACGTAACATATATTGGTTGACTGAAACGTAACATATATTGGTTGAGAGACTGAAACGTAACATATATTGGTTGAGAGACTGAAACGTAACATATTAATTGAGAAACTGAAAGGTAACATATATTGTTTTAGAAACTGAAATGGCACAAGGGAAAAAGGAGCACTTATATGAATTTGTTCTAGCGTATGGAATAAGAAATGTGCCTCATCTCTGTGTCTTTCTGAGTAGTTCATTAGGTTGTGTTTTTCAATTTGTAAATTATGGTTTAGTATTTTATGTATTATAGCTACTTTATTTGTTATTCTTCTGTCCTGAAGTGTCTCTGAGTTTAGTGATTTTACTAATGGTGTTACTCTAATCAAATTTGAATATTCATTTGTTATAAATCTCACTGCTCTATTTTGTATTTGTTCTAGTTTCTTTTTTTTTCTTGAATTGAGGTATTCCAAATAGAGGGTGCTTATTCTAATATTGGCCTAACCAAAGTTAAATTGACTTACCAACCTACTATGTCTTACTTAAAGGCCAAGTTAGTTATTAAAACCATCAAATTAAACTAAGACAATGATTCACTAACATACAAATATTTATTTCCATTACCGGACGGACAGAAAGCAACAAAAGTAGAAGCAAGCGGTGTAGACAAAATGTACAAACACAAAAACTCGTTAAGTTCAAAGCCAAACTTGAGAAGCACCTAGAAGTAGAGCTGGATAGCAATGGGGAGTCGCTCAAGTTGTAGCACCTAGAAGTAGAGCTGGATAGCAATGGGGAGTCGCTCAAGTTGTAGCACCTAGAAGTAGAGCTGGATAGCAATGGGGATCGCTCAAGTTGAGCACCTAGAAGTAGAGCTGGATAGCAATGGGGATCGCTCAAGTTGTAGCACCTAGAAGTAGAGCTGGATAGCAATGGGGATCGCTCAAGTTGTAGCACCTAGAAGTAGAGCTGGATAGCAATGGGGATCGCTCAAGTTGTAGCACCTAGAAGTAGAGCTGGATAGCAATGGGGATCGCTCAAGTTGAGCACCTAGAAGTAGAGCTGGATAGCAATGGGGAGTCGCTCAAGTTGAGCACCTAGAAGTAGAGCTGGATAGCAATGGGGATCGCTCAAGTTGAGCACCTAGAAGTAGAGCTGGATAGCAATAGGGATCGCTCAAGTTGAGCACCTAGAAGTAGAGCTGGATAGCAATGGGGATCGCTCAAGTTGAGCACCTAGAAGTAGAGCTGGATAGCAATAGGGATCGCTCAAGTTGTAGCACCTAGAAGTAGAGCTGGATAGCAATGGGGATCGCTCAAGTTGTAGCACCTAGAAGTAGAGCTGGATAGCAATGGGGATCGCTCAAGCTGTAGCACCTAGAAGTAGAGCTGGATAGCAATGGGGATCGCTCAAGTTGTAGCACCTAGAAGTAGAGCTGGATAGCAATGGGGAGTCGCTCAAGTTGTAGCACCTAGAAGTAGAGCTGGATAGCAATGGGGATCGCTCAAGTTGAGCACCTAGAAGTAGAAATGGATAGCAATGGGGATCGCTCAAGTTGAGCACCTAGAAGTAGAGCTGGATAGCAATGGGGATCGCTCAAGTTGTAGCACCTAGAAGTAGAGCTGGATAGCAATGGGGATCGCTCAAGTTGTAGCACCTAGAAGTAGAGCTGGATAGCAATGGGGATCGCTCAAGTTGTAGCACCTAGAAGTAGAGCTGGATAGCAATGGGGATCGCTCAAGTTGTAGCAAATAGAAGTAGAGCTGGATAGCAATGGGGATCGCTCAAGTTGTAGCACCTAGAAGTAGAGCTGGATAGCAATGGGGATCGCTCAAGTTGAGCACCTAGAAGTAGAGCTGGATAGCAATGGGGATCGCTCAAGTTGTAGCACCTAGAAGTAGAGCTGGATAGCAATGGGGATCGCTCAAGTTGAGCACCTAGAAGTAGAGCTGGATAGCAATGGGGATCGCTCAAGTTGAGCACCTAGAAGTAGAGCTGGATAGCAATGGGGATCGCTCAAGTTGTAGCACCTAGAAGTATAAGGTATCTTAGAGTTCTTTCTCGCCTTAGGAAGACAAAAGTCCTGCTGAGTAAAAGCGCATGCGCACTATATCTTATTTCCATGTTCTTGACAAAACTATTTGTATTTGATCAGTAGTAAAGTGCCCAGTTCTATCATCATTATAGTCCAATTGAGTTGTAGTCTATTGCTCTATGACTATTTATGTTGCCATTATTTCTTCATTCAATTCTTCCCTTAGTCTACAGTAATGACAACTCATAACATGCTATGTTTTTACAATTTCTTTCTAAATGTCACACGAACCATTGATCGGTATATCACGCGAATGCGTTAGACGGTCAAAGATCTCTCAGTGGTAGGTCAGAGGTAGGTCAGTGGTCGGTCAGTGGTAGGTCGCAATTATAAAAAAGATTATGAGTATACAAGACGTAACATATTATAACTTTGATTGTCATTATTATTAATAGACCAAAGTGAAGAGAAGGTGAAGACAATATTCAGAGTCGGACTCCAACCATGGCCCGATCGTCAGTATTGTTATCAGGCTTCTGCATCTCTACCCAGGATCACGTGATTAGGCGCCCCTCCCAGAGTTCATCCCCACACACTATTCCATATTTAGGGTCAACACAAATTGGGGCCCAAGGCTTCTTCCAAAAACAAAGACCCCTAATTAAAATGACATATTTTTCTCTAACAATACAAGACGACATTTACTGACTATAATGTGTAAAGTTTGTAGAGTCTGTTGAAGTGTGTTTTTCTTTCTATTTTCATATATTTTAAATCGCAACTGGGATAGCAACTACCCCTCCTCACCCAATAAAGTCTATAAGCCCACCCAAGCTTTGCTACTGCGCGTTCAAAATGGCGGGCTTCCAAAAAAAAACAACACGTCTATCTAATTGTCCAAGAAATCTTAATCTACCGCCACGCTAACAACATGGCACCAAGCAATGCCCACGCCCTATGACGACCAACATGCCAGCGTACCCCCTTCCCTTTTTCCCCATTGCTTATAATTGTCGGATTGACTTCAAACAAAAGGCCGCATTCCAGAAGTGTGAGACTGATCCAAATACGTAATGTCATCATGACCCGAGGAACGCGTCCCACTACTGTTACTTAACTCAAGACGATACCTGGCACATTAATCATACCTTCAGAATCCATTTTCAATGCGTCATGATAATGTGGCTATAATTGTTATAATTAATGGCATTCAATTAACGTCAGTATTGAAGTCAGAACCAATCCTCACAGAATTCACCTGGTTTTATTTTCTCACTGCTGGAAGCCTTTGTACAACTTTTTTCCTCCCCACAAATATTTGTTAATTGTATAATTAATTTGAAGCCAATGAATTGTTAATTCTGAAGTTTATGTTTTTGAGAGACAGAGCTTCAGATGTGATTATCCTTTAGTAATAGAGATCAATATAATGAATTTGTATTTTTATTAAGTGAGCTTAATAGTCTTAATGAGACTGTTTTTTTTAATTATTGTTCTTTTGTCATGCATTAAATCTGAATAGCATTTGAACAATATTATAATTCATTACAGACGCATGCATGTATGTGTGTGTGTTTGTTTGTGTAATGTATATGAATGTGTTGATAAGAGGTGGTGTCTGCTTGCTTTCAAAACAAATTATTTCTTTAAAATTGCTTTACGATGCATTCATTATTGCGCTCTAGTACAAACTCTTTTGCGAACCTATCCGGCCATTTGATGTTATTCGAACCTGTCTTTAGAGGCATATCACAATAAGAATTGTGTTAAAAATCTTTTATAAGACGAGGGTCAATCACGATACAAGAACATATTATACAATCGGTTCTTATTTTCATTCAAATTGGCCCATTCAGTGGCAGTCCCTCCGGCCCAGTCGGCCAGTCCACCCCTGATACCAATTATAAAAACAGTAAAACAAAAACAAAGACCTAAAGAAGTAGACATTTGATAGGTTATTTGCAACAATCTTCAGGAGTAGTATTTATTATAATTGATGTAAAAGTCTGGATAAATACTTTTATATTCCTGTACACAGAAGTTAAAGATGTTTTTTTCTAAGCTAAGATACCCTTTAAGCGTTTTTAAAAAATAGATAAATCTCACACACACATACTTGAAAAGACCAATCATGGGTTTGAACCAGGACCTCCCCCGATGTGATAGTTCCGCAGCAGCAATGATTGCTACTAGCACTTTTAGTCCCATGACTTTTTGTTTAGAGAGTACAGGTACAGGTCTTCACTCTAGTGCCAGGATTGGTACAGGAAGTGACATCACATGAACCGCGCTTGCTCTCGCTACTCGACAGGTCGATGATATTAGTAGCCTAGTGAGTCCCCTGTTGATAATGACTGTGTTACTCTAGCACAAGTCTGACATTTAGGAGAATGCTATGTTGTCCTCTCCATGCTGGGCTGTATCAACGTATACTAGATTCCAAGAGTCATTTGTTGGCTAGAGAAGAGGTCTAGGCCTAGACAATATACATACCTTTTTTTCTCAACAAGTATTATTTAAAACATATTCATTGTCTCTATTGGTACAGTGCTAGACGTATTCATTGTCTCTATTGGTACAGTGCTAGACGTATTCATTGTCTCTATTGGTACAGTGCTAGACGTATTCATTGTCTCTATTGGTACAGTGCTAGACGTATTCATTGTCTCTATTGGTACAGTGCTAGACGTATTCATTGTCTCTATTGGTACAGTGCTAGACGTATTCATTGTCTCTATTGGTACAGTGCTAGACGTATTCATTGTCTCTATTGGTACAGTGCTAGAGAGATATACTTGTTTCTTGTCATCGTCAGTGTAGCAGTCACTCCCCACCCTCCTGTGCATCTAAATGGCATGCTGCCATGTTAAAACTATTCTTGAGTCGACGATTCACTCTCTTTCCCCAGTCTAATTAGTCGGTAGGGCTGCACTACAAAACTTAAGAATTCTTTTGTAAAGGAAAATAGAAAGGGGTGAGCAGAACCAGTTTTGGGGTTTTCACATGGCCGACACCACTCCCACGTGTGACCTATGAAAAAAAATGTATTTTTAATTTATTTTAGAGAGTGTTTAGCATTGCCCCCCCCCTTTTTATTTTACTCAAAACACTACAAGACAGTCGGCTGTTTTAAAAAAAGTTTCAGAGAGATTTGTTTATATTATTCGTGGGTCAGCAAATTTAGCCATCTGTTTGTTTTATCTAGCGTATGTAAGAGTTTATTTTGGTATAAGTTCATCTAGAAAAAAAAACATTTATTTACGTACTAAGCTAAATAACTATTTCTCTTCCCCTCTGATTCGTTACTGGGTCGTATCTGGGTGTGTTTATTACTATTTGCAGAACGTAATCCCAAAATTAAGACTTGAGACTCTTGATATGGCGACGAGGAGTTAAAAATAAAATGAACAATCTTATGCAAGTTTTCAGAGTAGATCTGGTACAATTTCTTCTTGAAGAACTTCTGGAAACAGAGCTGGTCTGATGAAGGATGACTAGGTTTTCCCACCATACAGCCAGCGCTGTTGAATGTACTTGACCTCTGCGGGTGGTAGTCAACATTCAGTTTCCACCGAAATGCCCTATTGTAGACAGAGGTTTAGAGACTAGCTCGATGTGCCTGTGGTCTCATTTTCTAAATAACTTCAGTTCTAATAAACATCTTGCCATGAAGGAGATTTGATTTCCGGTTTCCAAACTTGCAACGTAACACCGACTATGTCTGCACTGTTACCATTGTTTATCTTTTATCAAAGTATAGCGATTGCTGAGGAGGGGGGGGGGAATGAGTTGGTGACGTACTGACGCGAAGTCTTTTTTTTTGTCTTTAAGTTATTTGTTTTTGTTTGTAGAGATACATTCCTAATGGAGTATTCATCAAGTAAACTCGCGACATTATTACCAATGTTGAAACAAATACATTTCACCACATTTCTCACAGTATTCGCGAGAGCTGTCTGCAGAAAGATACTTTTAGAATGCTCCTCAACATCCTAGCGGGACCGGGGGGAGGGAGGGGGGGAGTTTAAATTTTTGGTCGGGTGCAGGAGTAGTTACTTGTTCAAGTTTGAGAAACATTGTCTTATAAATGACAAATCTGACTTGAGTAGGAGCACGAAGAAAGGGTCCTCCAAAGAAAAGTTGACTCTGGACAAAGTCAAGGAATGGACGCGGAATATCAAAGCACCCCTACGACGAAAATCATTGGACAGATTTAGAGATTTAAAAAAAATTATTTATAATAATAATAATAATAATAATACAACTTTAAAAAAATATTTAAAAAATCATTGAACTGTTACATCTCAGAATGGGTCCTGGGATCGAGCTACTTCTGCATGACCTTCACAGTTGCTAAACATTTTTTTACCGATAGTTATTTTTTTTAAAGGCGAAAGCTCTAATAACTGCGCGACTAGCGGCGTTTTGTTGTCCTCAGTATGCAAAAAAAAAAGGGGGGGGTGAACGAAAAAAAAAGGGGGGGGGGGAATGTATGCTACTATAAAATAAAAGGGGGGGGGGCTCTGACTTAATTTTTAGTAACTAGAAGCACTCGACCTTCTAGATAAAATGATGCAACTTAACAGATGTGAATTCATACTTTCTCAAAAGTCTAGCATGGCCGCAATAGAACCTTACAAGTTTATTTTTAAACTGTGTAGTTTAGAGTGTTTGCCATATTTAAGTATGCCTATACATTCGTTGTGTGTTTCAAAGATCTTCAAATGACTACACTGTATATTAACTACTGCTAAACAGCCTACCCATTAATAAGTCTATTCAACAATACATTTCTGCTAGTACTGTAGAAAGACCATTGGTTTCACTTTCTACTGATCTTGCTTGACTGGGCGAAGAATAGTTTCAATCCCAATGTGCACAGTGAGACTGGGCGAACGTCATTTCGTTTCGTTTCATTTCCCATGTTATTTTTATGACTACATCTCCCGCCTTCCCCCCTTGACAGTAACATTCAAGTGACAAGGTACCTAACCTTGTTCTACAAATATTATCTCACGCGAAGAATTAGATGAGCACAAGGCGTGGCTCATGGGGGTGCCCCACTTCTTCTACCGACCTTCACCAACTTGCGCATTTTGGTGGTGGAATGTTGCACACTTAAAATAGGAAATAATTGATTCGTCTATAGTGCACGATTGCTACCGCAGTTTAGGACGCATATGTATGTTGGTGACTTGACCAACTACGTCACTGAAATTTCAATGTGTGTCTGTAAGTCTTGACTGTGTGTCTGTAAGTCTTGACTGTGTGTCTGTAAGTCTTGACTGTGTGTCTGTAAGTCTTGACTGTGTGTCTGTAAGTCTTGTCTGTGTGTCTGTAAGTCTTGTCATGTGTCTGTAAGTCTTGTCTGTGTTTCTGGAGGTCTTGTCTGTGTTTCAATAGTCTTGTCTATGTGTCAATGTGTTTTACTGACATTGTAAACGATGTGCAATAAAACTCTTTCAACTATCTCCAGTTCCAATGGTTGGTTCACACAGTACCACCAGCTCTGTCAAATATATTAATCCATTTATTTCCTTTTTTTTTTGTTTTTCTCTCTAATTCTCAAAAAACTAAAAGGATTGGGCAGTACTAGATCTAGTTTATTTAATACTCTAAGTGCAATGGAGTCTTATGAAGCGCTGAATGAATCAGATTTCACATTTATACTTTTTATTGGTACATCACGTAGGAACACGTATCTAAATCGCTAGAACTTCAGAGTCTTTTATTGGCTTCTGAAGTGTCAAAACTGTATTCATTTTGTAGTTTCGTTTCCAGGCTCTAATATTTGAGCCACTAAAAGATCTCTAGAGAGCTGTCGATGAGGAATGCCCATGTCAAATGTTAATTACTTTTAGACTACGTAACGAACGGGTTGGGCCTCGCTGTTTTTGGTCTGAAACATCTACAAGGCGCCGGGGAGCATATGTCATCAACAATGTTGGTGCCTCCACCCATCACCCCAGCGCCCTTGAGGTCAGTTTCACCGCCCAAATGTAAACAGCGTTACGCATTGTTTATTAACTCGCTACACGCACACGCGCACACACTCACACACTCGTGCACACAGATGTGAGCTCAGCTTGCGCCCCAACCCCCGTCTCCTTCTGTAAGTTAAAATACTAGTAAAGATGACCCTAGCATGCTTGGTATGTGCTCTTTTATCCCCTAAATGTATTTATAATTAAGGTCCGATAAACAGTCCTTGTTTCTGTTTTCTTCTGTTTGTTTGTTATCTTCTCCTGTTGTTAGGGGCCCCCTGAAGAAAATGGAACTGCAGACCTCAAGTCTAAGAGCAAATGTATAGGTTTCAAGTAGTGGGCTATACGAAAGTGATGAGACGATAGTTGTAATGTTTACTCACCTGTAACCTGGCTTGGTGACTACTTCCTAACACACTCTCACTAATGTGATGGGCGCATCCACATCATCCGTACAGTGAACAGATAGAGAGATAATTAGGAAGATATTTTATCGTTAAATCGTAGTTTTCGGTTATTGATTTTTACAATACCTCTATTCAAGTCACTGCGCTCTGCAATTAAATACAGCAGTATAGAAACACGTTGCAGGCGATATTGAGAAATGTGGTGACGACATAAAAGGCGAAAAAAAAAAGCAAAATGAAAAGACAAAGATACAGTCCATACAATTTACCTTAAGTTATCCATTATATTATTTCCAGATATTTCTTATTAGAATCTAAGAGATTTAGAGATACTTTGTACAAAGTCATTTTTCGGTTTTCAATGTGACACTGTTCATAATAATGCCACTATAAACACCAGAGTGACTCAAATTAGCCACACACCAACTTGCAATATGTCATGAACTCTCCAGAGATTACGTTCAGAAGTGTGAAAGAGGCACTCCTTAATCTGACATTGAAAGAGAGAGGAAGAGATGAGACCTGGGGAAAAATGGCTACACGCAGAAAGAAACAAAAGTCAAAGATAGAAATTGATAGATGCATTCTATAAGAAATAGAGAGAAAGAGAGACAGACAGACACACAGACAGACAGTGAGAATGTGTGACAGTGACAGGTACATAAACATACCGAAAAGAAAGGGAGAGACATTCACAGAAAGAAAGACAAATTAAATTATCCAGTTTTAGTAATTTTGTGGTAAACACTTTCTCTACAAGACAGCCTAACACTTCATTTTGAGGTTAACACTTTCTATACAAGACAACCTAACACTTCATATTGAGGTGAACACTTTCTATACAAGACAACCTAACACTTCATATTGAGGTGAACACTTTCTATACAAGACAACCTAACACTTCATTTTGAGGTGAACACTTTCTATACAAGACAACCTAACACTTCATTTTGAGGTAAACACTTTCTATACAAGACAACCTTACACTTCATATTGACGTTAACACTTTCTATACAAGACAACCTTACACTTCATATTGAGATTAAAACTTTCTATACAAGACAACCTAACACTTCATATTGAGGTTAACAAATGCTATACAAGAAAACCTAACACTTCATATTGAGTTTAACACTTTCTATACAAGACAACCTAACACTTCATATTGAGGTTAACACTTTCTTAACAAGACAACCTAACACTTCATATTGAGGTTAACACTTTCTTAACAAGACAACCTAACACTTCATATTGAGGTTAACACTTTCTATACAAGACAACCTAACACTTCATATTGAGGTGAACACTTTCTATACAAGACAACCTAACACTTCATATTGAGGTGAACACTTTCTATACAAGACAACCTAACACTTCATTTTGAGGTGAACACTTTCTATACAAGACAACCTAACACTTCATTTTGAGGTAAACACTTTCTATACAAGACAACCTTACACTTCATATTGACGTTAACACTTTCTATACAAGACAACCTTACACTTCATATTGAGATTAAAACTTTCTATACAAGACAACCTAACACTTCATATTGAGGTTAACAAATGCTATACAAGAAAACCTAACACTTCATATTGAGTTTAACACTTTCTATACAAGACAACCTAACACTTCATATTGAGGTTAACACTTTCTTAACAAGACAACCTAACACTTCATATTGAGGTTAACACTTTCTTAACAAGACAACCTAACACTTCATATTGAGGTTAACACTTTCTTAACAAGACAACCTAACACTTCATATTGAGGTTAATACTTTCTTAACAAGACAACCTAACACTTCATATTGAGGTTAACACTTTCTATACAAGACAACCTTACACTTCATATTGAGGTTAACACTTTCTATACAAGACAACCTAACACTTCATATTGAGGTTAACACTTTCTATACAAGACAACCTAACACTTCATATTGAGGTTAACACTTTCTATACAAGACAACCTAACACTTCAATTTGGAGGTTAACACTTTCTATACAAGACAACCTAACACTTCATATTGAGGTTAACACTTTCTATACAAGACAACCTAACACTTCAATTAGGAGGTTAACACTTTCTATACAAGACAACCTAACACTTCATATTGAGGTGAACACTTTCTATACAAGACAACCTAACACTTCATATTGAGGTTAACACTTTCTATACAAGACAACCTTACACTTCATATTGAGGTTAACACTTTCTATACAAGACAACCTAACACTTCATATTGAGGTGAACACTTTCTATACAAGACAACCTAACACTTCATATTGAGGTTAACACTTTCTATACAAGACAACCTAACACTTCATATTGAGGTTAACACTTTCTATACAAGACAACCTAACACTTCATATTGAGGTAAACACTTTCTATACAAGACAACCTAACACTTCATATTGAGGTTAACACTTTCTATACAAGACAACCTAACACTTCATATTGAGGTTAACACTTTCTATACAAGACAACCTAACACTTCAATTAGGAGGTTAACACTTTCTATACAAGACAACCTAACACTTCATATTGAGGTGAACACTTTCTATACAAGACAACCTAACACTTCATATTGAGGTGAACACTTTCTATACAAGACAACCTAACACTTCATATTGAGGTTAACACTTTCTATACAAGACAACCTAACACTTCATATTGAGGTTAACACTTTCTATACAAGACAACCTTACACTTCATATTGAGGTTAACACTTTCTATACAAGACAACCTTACACTTCATATTGAAGTTAACACTTTCTATACAAGACAACCTTACACTTCATATTGAGGTTAACACTTTCTATACAAGACAACCTAACACTTCATATTGAGGTTAACACTTTCTATACAAGACAACCTAACACTTCATATTGAGGTTAACACTTTCTATACAAGACAACCTAACACTTCATATTGAGGTTAACACTTTCTATACAAGACAACCTTACACTTCATATTGAGGTTAACACTTTCTATACAAGACAACCTTACACTTCATATTGAGGTTAACACTTTCTATACAAGACAACCTTACACTTCATATTGAGGTTAACACTTTCTATACAAGACAACCTTACACTTCATATTGAGGTTAACACTTTCTATACAAGACAACCTAACACTTCATATTGAGGTTAACACTTTCTATACAAGACAACCTTACACTTCATATTGAGGTTAACACTTTCTATACAAGACAACCTAACACTTCATATTGAGGTTAACACTTTCTATACAAGACAACCTAACACTTCATATTGAGGTTAACACTTTCTATACAAGACAACCTAACACTTCATATTGAGGTTAACACTTTCTATACAAGACAACCTAACTTTTCATATTGAGGTTAACACTTTCTATACAAGACAACCTAACACTTCAATTAGGAGGTTAACACTTTCTATACAAGACAACCTTACACTTCATATTGAGGTTAACACTTTCTATACAAGACAACCTTACACTTCATATTGAGGTTAACACTTTCTATACAAGACAACCTAACACTTCATATTGAGGTTAACACTTTCTATACAAGACAACCTTACACTTCATATTGAGGTTAACACTTTCTATACAAGACAACCTAACACTTCATATTGAGGTTAACACTTTCTATACAAGACAACCTAACACTTCATATTGAGGTTAACACTTTCTATACAAGACAACCTAACACTTCATATTGAGGTTAACACTTTCTATACAAGACAACCTAACACTTCATATTGAGGTTAACACTTTCTATACAAGACAACCTAACACTTCATATTGAGGTTAACACTTTCTATACAAGACAACCTAACACTTCAATTAGGAGGTTAACACTTTCTATACAAGACAACCTAACACTTCATATTGAGGTTAACACTTTCTATACAAGACAACCTTACACTTCATATTGAGGTTAACACTTTCTATACAAGACAACCTTACACTTCAATTGACGTTAACACTTTCTATACAAGACAACCTTACACTTCATATTGACGTTAACACTTTCTATACAAGACAACCTTACACTTCATATTGAGGTTAACACTTTCTATACAAGACAACCTTACACGTCATATTGAGGTTAACACTTTCTATACAAGACAACCTCACACTTCATATTGAGGTTAACACTTTCTATACAAGACAACCTAACACTTCATATTGAGGTTAACACTTTCTATACAAGACAACCTAACACTTCACATTGCAATCAGCTTATCTTCTTCACTTTATCTTCAAGCTCTGGAAGAGATGAAACATACGAAAGGTTAAAGTTCTGTAGCTTTTTGCAAAGTTTGAAATCTAGACTGCAGACTCTGCAGTGTTTTAGTCTTTGTCTTGTACTTTTTAAAATCCAACCACCACAGCTCATTCACCAAAACGAACGATCACGTGATAATATTGATAAACAACAACAAAAAACTGTCATGTGATAACCATTGTTGATTAAAATTAGAATCTGAATTAGTATAGAAGAGATAGAGAATCGCGTGGCTCTATGCTGTTTGTTTACAATTAAAGAATGAGGTCCATTACAGCAAGATTAGCAGAAAATGTGGAGGACATATAATGACTTTAAGCATATTCTGATTTTTATTGTGCGCAAACTGTGGACAATTTTAGCCTTATTGGATTCTCTATTATAAACATTCCATCTGTTTGGCGTACACGTTTCTTGTGAAAACAAAAGACACACTTTCGGATTATCATCCTTATTTTTTGAAAATAACAATCGTAATCTGTAATAAAATCTATGCATAAAAAATCGATCTTGTAACATTTTAGTTTAATCTAATCCAATAACCTTGGTTAACACAGTGAACTAAAATTTAAATAAATTCTCAACTGTGACATTTTCAGAGGCTCGCAGATCCGAAAAACAATTTTTATTTTCGCATTCAAATTAGATCAATTGTCGGAAATAGTAAGATTTTGCTCTGCCAACAGATATTCTTTGATGAGCTCAGTTCCAGCCCGATAGAGGTACTACTGAAGTACGACAGGGTCTAAGTAGTGTCGATGTGCCAAACAAAAAAAAAAAGCCAACTATTGGAAGGTGTGCCCTAGGTTGTTGACGTCAGGAGTACAGTTTGGTTATTGCCCCTGTGATGTTTTGTTCGAAAGGGAACTCTGCACCTGCTTCTCTTTCTACTTGTAGACTACGTCTTAGTTGTACTTAACCTTTGTCGTACTTGACTCCGTTTGTCGTATGATTATATCCTCTTGAGTAAAGTAACTTCCCCTTTCTCGTCTGCCAAACAGACAAAAAAATAAACAGAGACAAACACATGCAAAATACTAAGTCTAGTCAATGTTTTTTTTTTTTAACGTTGACGCAACTGGATGTAAAAAAAAAAAGTAAAGATACATTTGTTACATCCTTTGTAGCCTCTCACAACCCTATTTCAACTAGATCGAGATATCATGTATAAGTGAATTTTTTTTGTAAAAATAAAATCTTTAAAAAATGCTATTACAAGTTTTTTGTAAGTAGGCCAAGGTTAGACTAAAACGTACCCGGCATTCCCTACAGTAGTCAACGACTTCCTCTAAACCCAGAAGCTGCCCCATTCCGTGGATGCACAAGATGTGCACCCCTGTTCAGATAACTCCTTCAAACATTTTTGACAATGGCTCATCTCCCCCTTTGTTTGCTGTCTACACATGTCGACATAGCCTCCAAGCCACACCCTTTGTTTGTTGTCAGAGTTAATGTTTGTTTATTCCAATATGTCCAGAGACGATGTCACATTGGCAGTTGTCTCAATTTGTTACTTTGACCTATGAGTTCTCCTTTGACCTAATAATTTACAGCTTTCTTTTCTTACAGATGACTCTTGCATTATTTGGATGAGTTTTGGTTCACATATACCTAGATACACCCATCTCCTTGTTTCCTTATATTTTAATGTGGTACAATATGAAAAGAAAGGTTATATTAAGAATTTATTTTTGTTCTCGTGGTTTTTTCCTTCCAAACTTTAACTTGCACTCTCACGAAGTTTAACTCACAAGAATTTCCGGTTATTTTTTTTTTTTTGAATTCTTTTTTTCAAAGTGCAACTTTCATGCTTGTAGCATGCTCAGTACACTATGGTCCAACCTCTTTCGTAGACCAGTGGGGGGAGGGGGTATATGGAAGAATGTTTTCGTGCTTGGTAAACAAAACTCGAATTGGGGTTTGAACTCGGGCCCCATTGATAGGTAGCCAAGCGCTTTCAGCCTCTCAGCCACACATCCCACAAAAAACCTAAGATGTGACAGTAGATATCCCAGTCTAGTCTTAAATGGGTACTAACAATTAGAAACATATATACCGTTCTGTCAGTCTACTTCTGTAAAAAGACTTGCAAGTTATATATGACTTTCAGGTCTCTGATTAAAATACTGTCCTGATACTCATTTTTTTGACTCTAAGTTAGGGCCCTACTAATTAAGACTAATCTATTGGTCAATTTGAATCCTGTGAGGCTCTAAAGTTGTATCCAGTACACAAAGAAGAAGTATACAGTACACAAAGAAGAAGAAGAAGAAGTATCCAGTACACAAAGAAGAAGAGGAGGAAGTATCCAGTACACAAAGAAGAAGAGGAGGAAGTATCCAGTACACAAAGAATAAGAAGTATCCAGTACACAAAGAATAAGAAGTATCCAGTACACAAAGAATAAGAAGTATCCAGTACACAAAGAAGAATTATCCAGTACACAAAGAAGAATTATGCAGTACACAAAGAAGAATTATCCAGTAGACAAAGAAGAAATATGCAGTACACGAAGAAGTGGTATCCAGCACACAAAGAAGAAGTATCCAGGTCACAAGGAAGAAGTATCCAGTACACAAGGAAGAAGTATCCAGTACACCAGTGATTCCCAAAGTGGTCTATATAGACCCCCAGGGGTCTACGAGGACTTCTAAGGGGTCTACGGAAGTCAAGAAATAAATAGGGGGGGGGTCTATGACCTGTAAAGGTGGGTCTACGATAGTGGATCTCATTGAAGCATGTCGAGACTCAACATTTCATTGCCAATTAATGATGTGTACCTTAGTTAATCCTTTGAAGTGTAACTTCCTGTTAGGGGAAACTTTGAAGTGTAACTTCCTGTTAGGGGACAAGAATTGTGTTTATTTTAACATTTTAACATCTTATTTTAAATGGCTTAATTGTGTCTACATGAAAACAAAATTGTATAATGTTGAATCTAAAAATAGCTATAGAAAGTAAAGTGTTGGTCATTAGAAATTTGGCTTCATTAAGTCCTTGTCGAAAAAGCAATAGTCTATGTGCCTTCTCTGTCACAAAGTTTGAAGTTAAGTTGCTATGAAGCCATCTATGGTGTTGGTGGACTATCATTGGAGACATAGCCAACAGGATCCAATAGATTGAGAGATGTGAACTATTTTCCAACACTTTCAGTTCAGAATAGACCCACAGTAGAAACAATTTTGATGAAACGTCACCAAAGAAAAGAGGTTTGTGAGCGTCTTACACGATTATTGCTTAGGCTTGTATCAAACTTTAGAAAACTGCACGCAAATAATTGGTTTTACCTATACATTGAAGAAGTTTTAAAACCTGTTTTACATATTCCAATATCATCATGATAAAAATTCTTCTAAGCAATACTAGCCTACAGCTCAAAGGTGTAATGGTCAAATGAAATAGGGCAATAAAAGGTTCTTATGTAAATACTTGCAGACGACATGCTTTTAAAAAAAAGCTGGACTAGTTAACCTTCCGATAATAATAATAATAATTAATTTTTATTGTCCGTATGGAAATTTGTCTTACAATTTGTGCATACACCAAACAAAAAACATTATAACTATAAGAAACCAAAGTGTACATTCACACCAGACTCACTTATAATTTTCATGTGACAAAGTTTATACCAGATTGTTCTTATTTAATGATTTGATTGCTAGGGGAATAAAAGAGTGTTTGTGTCTGTTTGTCTTTGCTATCGGTGTCTTGTATCTTTTTTTGTGATGGTAAAATCACAAAATCCTGACACAAAGTGTGATTCTTTTTTCGAGGATATTGTTAGCTTTTTTATAGATGTTTGTCTTTTTCGCCAATGATAATATATGTGTTACTATTTTATCCTAGTTTCGTTTTGTTATTCATTTTGATATCCAAAAAGAACTGCTCTTTTTCTCCTTCACACTGAAGTATTGACAAGTTGTCGAAAGGTTTTTGTTTGACAATATTTTGTATGAATTCTAGGGTGCTAAAGATCCAATTTAACAGACTTGTTTCATAAATTTCATGAGGTAAACTTGCAGCTACAAGATGATAATCTACATTTGATCAAAATGAAGTCATAATCTCAAGTGTTTCTTGTGAGGATTAAATTAGAGAACGGGATACATTTTCTCAATTTTTTAAATGTACAACAGCCAAGCATCATCTAATCGAGAAGTTATCATATTAAACATCACTAAATTGAAATCTAATATTGAAATTTTATTATTATTAAAGTTGTCCGTCTATAGGCTTTTTTGTTTTGTTTAGTAAATTCATGTAATACATATTAAATTATACGCCACCCCATTTAAATTTGAATTTCATCAATGAATATATATGGGCTTGAAACCAGTGAGAAAAACACATTTGAAGTTGATGAATTTTGAAAAAAATACAGGAGGTCTGCCGAAAAACTTGAAAACATGGCAAGGGGTCTACGAGACAAACAAGTTTTGGAACCACTGCAGTACACAAAATCTCTTCTGATTCTTTCGACTTGGACAACTAAGATCTTTTTTGTTTATTATAACATCTTATTGTTGGACGAGATTACTTCAATCATTTGTTTGCTTCAGCATATTGTGTTTGGTGTACACTTGGGACGCTACATGTTATTATGTAAACAAAAGTTTGTATTAATTTTGAAGTTTTAGATTATGTAAAAAAAAAAGCTTAAAGCTGAAAATGTACATCTATATACTTCATTGTTTATTTCCAGTGTTTTGATGTTTCTTCAATTAATTCAAAACAAAGATCACGAATGACAGCTTCTGAGACCACAATACATCAGGTTGTGCATGTCATTGGCTTTGTTTACGACATTGGTTTTATACAACAGTAGCTGCTTAGCACTAGACGATTAGACGTGCTACACTGTCAAGTTGTACCAAAGAATGACGTAACAATGAGTCTTTTTTTCTGATTAGTCTGAACTAGAATCCATTTCAACTAGAGTTTACCTCGATTAGAGTCTACCTCGATTAGAGTCTACCTCGATTAGAGTCTACCTCGATTAGAGTCTACCTCGATTAGAGTCTAGATTAGAGTCTATCCTAATTAGAAACAGCATCTATCTCAACTCATTATGCTATGACACTCAATGTAGTGCGTCTTCTTAAAAGTTAAACAAGGTTACAAAAACTGTTTCTGTAGAAACACCAACTTAAAATCGGCCTCCCGAAGTGACTTTCTTAGGCAGGTAAATAGGCAGGTTTCAATATTTTCAGAAAGAATATCAGAAACTATGAACTACAAGCTTTGAACATCTAGAACCCTTCGATACAAAAAGAAGAGACATGCTCGTGCTGTTGTATTGTTAGTTTGACTAACGACTTGATATCACAGGATACGAACATTTTTTGATGTTATTATTAACCCTTACCCTAACAATACAGTCGTAGGTATTCTTTCAATATGTTTTCTTTAGGCTCTATTAGTAATGGGCCAGGATGCCACTCCTTGAGTCTATCTCATCTAGAAACTATCTCGCGATGTTTTCGTCTACTGTTGGGATAATATGTTACAAATCTACCGAACAATTGAATTTTTTTAATCATTACTATTTCGTATTGAATACAAATAATGATTTGTCTCAAGTAGTGTAAGACTAACTTCTCTATGTCTCGCACTGCAGATTACATTCTACTTTAAAGTCTCATTAAAACAGTCGTGCTCTCGTCTATAAACAAGTTTCTTAAATTTGAATACATATGACAGTCACATTTTTTGTAGAAGTTCCTTTAGAAATGAAAATAATTAGTCCTAGTCTAAATCTCCTGCAGGAGATAAAAAGCAGGCAGGGTTTGAACTCTGGACTATCTTTACGACAAGCCGAAGTGCATGCCCTACCATCAGGCAGCCATTAAATCAGAAGTAAGAATGACTTAATCTTCTGCTAGAGCCTCATTCTGTTTTATGAGCTCCTGTCATTTAAAGTTGATTGCTATGTCAACAAGTCTGTGTCTGGGGAACTTGTTTAAAGATTGTGTAACATGGGACAGAGATGTTTGTACTGCTGGACCACAGGACTTGCCTTGCAGTGCCACCAAGAGTGTTCAGACAGACAAGAATGTCTACAAAATAAAACATTGTCTCGCTTAATTAGACACAGATAACTTACAGTGCAAAGTAATAGAAACAGCAAATAAATAACTATCTCTATATTGTACATTTTGGCAATGTATCCAAACATAGGACAGTTCATATATACTATTTTTAGATAGGTTAACTTATAGTGAAACAGTGTGAGTACCTGTGGTGTGACTGTTTGTGAGTTTGTGTTTGTATTTTTGTGTTTATATTCTTTCTTCTTCTTCTTCGTCCTCATTGTTATGTTGGAGTGTTCAGATGACTAGACCAATACATGAGATGAACTGTTGGAGTGTTCAGATGACTAGACCAATACATGAGATGAACTGTTGGAGTGTTCAGATGACTAGACCAATACATGAGATGAACTGTTGGAGTGTTCAGATGACTAGACCAATACATGAGATGAACTGTTGGAGTGTTCAGATGACTAGACCAATACATGAGATGAACTGTTGGAGTGTTCAGATGACTAGACCAATACATGAGATGAACTGTTGGAGTGTTCAGATGACTAGACCAATACATGAGATGAACTGTTGGAGTGTTCAGATGACTAGACCAATACATGAGATGAACTGCGCAGTGGTTTCCAAATCAGGGAGCTCTCCATATAGTTTCCTTTCTTTTGGGGTGTTTTGGGGCTAGTGTCCTCTTGGTAAAGAGAGCAGTTTTGAAGGACGTGGTCGGCATTCTCTGTTGTTTTATATGTATATACGTGTATTACATAAATCAGAGGTTCTCAAACGTTTTCAACTCAGGGACCCCTTTTTAAGCCATACGATTTCGTCGGACCCCCGACACAGTCTGATTAGTCTCCCCAAATGGCATAAAAGTTGCTGCCTTCATCCAAACTCTCTACAACAGTGTATGCTTTTTTTTTGTTAGGCACTATTCGCCATGCAATAATATAGGAAGACTTCCGAGCTGTTCATTCACTTGCTAATACTGTTCTGTTGATTGGCGTTGACTTAACGTTTAAAGAAATGTACGAGTTTGTCTTTTCCTTCAAGATGACGCTTCAGTAGAGTAGGTCTCAAACCTTCATTCGATGACGCATTGAAGCATAGAACATATGATATACCACCGCATCAGTCAAGTATAATTTCTTCGATACAAAGCTAAATAATTAATTACCAATAGTTAATTAATAATTGATTAATTTTTTTTATTCCTTCTTGTGTTGTCAGGTACAAGAACTAGTTATTACAACTTTTCAGCTTGATGCGAGATGGGCTGTGGGAGAAATAACGTGTATAAACTTTTGAATAGACAGAGCGATTTAAATGAGCTTTGTAAAAAGCTGTCAATTTTTCATAAAAAAATAATGCAAACTCGTTGGTGGCCTCTGTGGTCCGTTGTTTGGTAAATAGTGCAGGTCTAACTCTAAGTGTATGTTTCACTTTTTTTTTAGCACGACTCTTTACAGGATGAAATTAGATTTCGTAGTTATCTTTTCTGTTTAGGCAAACGAATAGGTCACTAGTTAAATTTGAATAGGTCACTAGTACATTTGAGTAGGTCACTAGTTGCATTTGAATAGGTCACTAGTTACATTTGAATAGGTCACTAGTTACATTTGAATAGGTCACTAGTTGCATTTGAATCGGTCACTAGTTACATTTGAATAGGTCACTAGTACATTTGAATAGGTCAATAGTTACATTTGAATAGGTCACTAGTACATTTGAATAGGTCACTAGTGCATTTGAATAGGTCACTAGTTGCATTTGAATAGGTCACTAGTTACATTTGAATAGGTCACTAGTTACATTTGAATAGGTCACTAGTGCATTTGAATAGGTCACTAGTTACATTTGAATAGGTCACTAGTTACATTTGAATAGGTCACTAGTTGCATTTGAATAGGTCACTAGTTACATTTGAATAGGTCACTAGTTACATTTGAATAGGTCACTAGTTACATTTGAATAGGTCACTAGTTACATTTGAATAGGTCACTAGTTACATTTGAATAGGTCACTAGTTACATTTGAATAGGTCACTAGTTACATTTGAATAGGTCACTAGTTACATTTGAATAGGTCACTAGTTGCATTTGAATAGGTCACTAGTTACATTTGAATAGGTCACTAGTTACATTTGAATAGGTCACTAGTTACATTTGAATAGGTCACTAGTTACATTTGAATAGGTCACTAGTTACATTTGAATAGGTCACTAGTTACATTTGAGTAGGTCACTAGTTATATTTGAATAGGTCAATAGTTACATTTGAATAGGTCAATAGTTACATTTGAATAGGTCACTAGTTACATTTGAACAAAAAATCTTAAGTAAGTTTCGTGCCTGAAAACCAAAAACTTTCAACAACAAACTATCAATAATTATCAATAACAATAAAATATATACATTTGTAAAGGAACTATACGCTACATCAGCACCATACTTCACCGAATCCAATGCATGATCCATGGAATTAATGGATGTCTTGCAGGTCACCCACCTGAATACATCCAGCGGGACATAAAGCAGGATTTTGTTTAATATGCAGTTAAAAAGTTAAACAAAGTGATCATCACATTTAACAATGTTAAACATTGCATAGCACAAAATAGCCTCTTACAAGTTGTGTATGACACAATTGCATTTGATTAAATAATATGCATTAACTGTAAATAATGCATCTGAAAAAAACAAACATGTAGGTAAATTATTATTTTTTGGTTAGATTGAGCCCTTGACCTTCTCTCTTACAGAGCATCAAACAACTGAGTGTGTCTTTGTTACTCTACCAGGAATTCCGTACAAGTCTTTCGTTGGGGGGAAGCAGCAATGTCGGAAAATTCTATGCAAGTAGAGAGTTCTTTCCCTTTATTTCCCCTGACGATTTAGTTATAAATAAATGTTTCCGCGAAGCTTACTCCTATATAAAAGTCGTGATGAAGTACAAAGATTGAGGGCTACATCGGCGTAATCTCTCTCCCTCTCTCTCTCTCTCCCTCTCTCTCTCTGTCCCTCTCTTTCTCTCCCTCTCTCTCTCTCTCTCTGCTTGCAAAAGAACAGTCATTGCGCAGACTGTGAATGTATCTAGATTCCTAGTTTATTGTGAGGGTATCTACATTGTGACGTCACTTCCTTTAGACATGAATTGAAGCACCCTTAACATATTTTATGACAGCTCTGGAGACAGTCTGGAGGGGCGCCTTACCATCTCATTCACAGTACGCCCTCAACTCCCCCACCCTCTTCCTCACACATACTAACTATATCATTGAAGTGTGTGTGTGTGGCTTGAGGGACCACAAGCCGTTATACAAGTATATGTGTTTGCTGTACACGTGTGTGAATGTGTGTGTTTGATGGAGATGTGTGCATGCGTGTTTGATGTAGCTGTGTATGTGGGGGTGTCAATAAGATTAGATGGTCTTGCCGATCATGTTCATGTTAAATATAGGGCGCTTGATAAGATTTAAGTAAACAGAAGGGGGTATTTCAAACAGAGAGTGGGACAGGGAACACGCGGGTCATCTAGGTAGATAGTGTATAGACAGTATCATTAGTATCGGTCTGTAATAATAAGTGTAAAAAATGTGCATCTATATCAGCTCTAAGTACACAGGAGTCTTTGGGTAAATAGGTGTTCAGAGAGAGAGAGAGAGAGAGAGAGAGAGGGAGAGAGAGAGAGGGAGAGAGAGAGAGAGGGAGAGAGAGAGAGAGGGAGAGAGAGAGAGAGAAGGACACGTAGAGGGGGAGAGAGAGGTAGTGAGAGATATCTTCTCATAAAAACTCAATGTAAATATAGGCCTAGACATTCCAGGGCTGGTTGAATGGGGGATAGCGGCGAGCGTTGTGTTCTAGAAACACTAATACACTTTGAACTACGTTCAGCTAAATGTGATACATGTTCAAAAAGAATCGAAACTTTTATTTAATAAGAGAGTTAATTTAGTTTTATATTATACACATTATAGTCTCTAACGCAGTGTGCATTGCTCAGTTGAAATGCTGAAAAGACAAGTTCTCTATTTGCTTCTTCTGAAGTTGTTGAGCCACTGACAGCTCTGCACAACTATCACATTGGACTTTAGAGCTGGTTTCATTCTGAACACTTTTTTGCAAACAAAATGAAGTTTTGTTTCGAATACTTTGTGTTGTTCAAGTCTCCATCCCTACATTATTGAATTCAAAAATATCAAATTGTGCTCTTTTAAACGGAATGTCTACTTTTGAATGCAGTATATGAGAGAGCTCTATAGCAAGGGAAATAATCGCTACTTGACTTACTTCTTTTTTTTTTAATTGGGGAAAAAACATGGTCCATTTTTTTTTAAATACGGACATTTAAAGACACACACACACAGAAACACTGATACAGAGAGAGAGAGAGAGAGAGAGAGAGAGAGAGAGAGGGAGGAGATTTTTCCATATTTGAACATAATAACAAGAGTGTCTTTATGGAGTGAAAGAATCACTTAGAGAGCGCGTAGTAAAATAAAATAAAAAAAAAAAATCATGGCGTGAAAGTCTCCCCAACAAATGACATGTTCAACAAACACAATACAATCGTGGAGACTTAATGCTGACTCGCTGGCAGAACTGCATGAGACATTGGACTTGTTTGAGCCACTTGTGGTTGACACCAGGTTACCAGGCTTGTGAAGGAACTTATCGGGAATAGGTGCTAATGTTGACGAGTGGTGACGTTTTCTTTGCTTCTGGAATCGGAGGTAATTATTTGTTGAGAAAGAAAGAGTGAGAGAGAGTTGAAAGATTATGAGAGAAAAAATAGGAAAGAAAGAAGAAAAAGAGAAAGTCTCGAAGAGAAGGCGATGAAAGAGAGAGAGAGAGAGAAAGCAACTCGTACACAATTATCATCAGTATCGAATCCCGAGACTTTTAACTTCGGGATCTTTATGGCGCCTGTGAGTCCACCCAGCTCTAATGGGTACCTGACATTAGTGTGGAAAGGTAAAGGCGGTTGGTCGTTGTGCTGGCTACATGACACCCCCGTTAACCGTACTCCAGAGAAACAGAAGACCTTTAGATCACTTCTGCACTATAGATAGCAAGGTCTAAAAGGGGAACTTTTATATATACCCATTACAATGTGGCGTGCTCATACATCGCAGCATTTCTATTTTTTTAAGTTATGGAGAGTTCTTGTTGACAGGGGGGCGTGTCGAGGTAGAGGACGTTGAAGAAGTAAACAAAGTTGTGTACATACTTGCCTATATATATATATATATATATATAATAGTTTCTTGCTTTTCAAAGGCTTCTCTTCAAAACAAAATATCAGTCTTATCTTGATAGCTCTGTGGACTTCCACGTTCTAAAGTCAATGCTACACATCACACGTGTATCTGAACTAGAAGACCTTTCAAGTTACAAGCAAACCAAATTTCAGTCCTTGCGATCTATAGGGCAGATGATGTAAAAGTCATCTGTTAATATGGCTGACAGTTAACGAAGGTGTCGAGTTGCCAGCACAACGCCAAACCTCTTTTACTTTTCCCCAAGTCAAGGGCGTCCTAAAAATTCCGAAATTCCGAATCCCAGTTTTCATAGAGGTTTGAATCTTAGGCTCTCAGTTCAGAAGCCTAGCGCTTTACCACTCAGCCACCAAGCATCACTTTTATTTCGTTTATTTTACTTTTTCACCCTTTTATCTCTTTCTAATGAAGTTTTGTGCCGAAGAACTATGTATTTATTTTTCTTATTTCTAGGGTTTCTGCGTCTACAGCTCAGGAAGTATAATACATACAATAATATTCCTCAACGGATCTATAGCATCGAAACACAGTAGCTCCAACACTAGTCTGTCGCTGAGTTTAATAAGAAACAGTTTTGTTTGTTTGGGGTCTAGATTTCAGTTCCTTCTATCCGCCGTTGTGAGTCTGAACAAAGACAAAAACGTTGCATTAAAAGAAACAAAGAAAAACAGAATTTGAAATAAATAAACATTTGACTTTCCATTTCTTGAGTGTTCTCATACAGTTTGCAGAACTAAGATGTTTACCAGTAAAACTATATGTAAACACTAACTACCTGTAAAACACTACCTATCTGTAAAATACTATATACATGTAAAACACTACTTGTAAAACACTACCTGTAAAACCCTACCTGTAAAACCCTTCCTGTAAAACACTACGTATCTGTAAAACACTACCTACCTGTAGAAAAGTACCTACCTATAAAACACTATATATCTGTAAAACACTACATGTAAAGCACTATGTACCTGTAAAACAGTACCTGTAAAAGACTGCATGTAAAACACTACCTAGCAGTAAAACAGTACATGTAAAACACTACCTGTAAAACACTACATGTAAAACAATGCTTGTAAAAAACTAACATTATTTTTTTTTAAATATCGAACACTACTAAAAATATATTTAGAAACCTAACATCTGTTTATGTACATCTAAATCAGAATGTTAGATCTACTTAATAATTATGTCACAATAAAACATCTCTCTATTTAATGATAACAATGTCACAATAAGAAACTAATTCTGTCTACATGTGTTCTTGCAGGTAACTCTTGAGAAGTCACCCAGTAAATTACAAGAGCTCGACGCTACTAAGAGGGGAAAAAAAAGGCATGCAGCAAAAATACATTCGTTAGGAGAAGAGGAACAAAACAAAAACCCAACAAAAAAACGCTGTCCTGACATTCCTCAAGGCTAGGTTGACAACAAAGTCCAGGACATCAGTATCACAGATCTAGCTCAGCTCACTACCGACAAGTGGAGAACGAAGGGCGATAAGTCGGCGGTAATTTAAAGCTGGCTGACATAGGCAAACTTAATTGATATCTATTCATTAATTAATATTAAGAAGTAAAAAAAATTGAATTGATTTTTCAGCGATGTTTTGCTAATGTTGCGAACCAAATGAACATTTTGCGACATCTGTTTTGATTGTAAGGAATTCGTCCACTGTCTGTGACCATAAATTACCAGATAAATTCAATTAGCAAGACGTCTTATTTCGTTGTCTTCGCTGGATTCATTGCAAGATCAGTCTGTGTGAGTGTGTGTGTGTGCGGACATTAGAATCAAGCTATTGTGCTTTCATTTTGGCCGCAGTAAATTCAAGGCTTTCAGGACACAACAGTCTCAGCGTTCTGGTTACTCAGCGGAGGGACCGCTGCTACTCATTACCAGGCTGAAGAGTTCAATTCTTCTAACGGATGTGGAGCGTGTGAGGTGTCACTAGGGGGGAGGGGAACCTCAGCAGTGAGTACTTGATCGTCGTGGGGGGAGACTTCATGACGCAATCGGATATCTACCAGAGCGAATTCTTGGATTACGGACACCTGTTGGAGGGCGCTGCTGAACTGAGAAGGTAAATGAAACAAATATTGATCCCCCCTCCTCCTCCCCAGCTCTACCTAAAACATGTTGTTACATAGACCTAGCGGGTGGTCATGAGGGATACAAGAGTGCTGGTGACCCGTGCACTAACAACATTAGAGTTATGCCGGGTCTTACTCGCCGACACGTTTTGGAGTTGAACTGCTAGTTGATCCACTACAAAGCCTGCACAATTTTTTACTTATAGTAGAGCCACTGCTTAGCCTTAAATAGTTTAACATTTAGTAGAGCCACTGCTTAGCCTTAAATAGTTTAACATTTAGTAGAACCACTACTTAGCCTTAAATAGTTAAACATTTAGTAGAACCACTACTTAGCCTTAAATACTTTAACATTTAGTCGAACCACTGCTTAGCCTTAAATAGTTTAACATTTAGTAGAACCACTACTTAGCCTTAAATAGTTTAACATTTAGTAGAACCACTACTTAGCCTTAAATAGTTTAACATTTAGTAGAACCACTGCTTACCCTTAAATAGTTTAACATTTAGTAGAACCACTACTTAGAATTAAATAGTTTAACATTTAGTAGAACCACTACTTAGCCTTAAAGAGTTTAACAGGTACTAGACCCCCTTCTTAGTCTACACAAGTTTAAAAGAGTTTAACAGGTACTAGACTCACTACTTAGTCTACACAAGTTTAAAAGAGTTTAACAGGTACTAGACCCACTACTTAGTCTACACAAGTTTAAAAGAGTTTAACAGGTACTAGACTCACTACTTAGTCTACACAAGTTTAAAAGAGTTTAACAGGTACTAGACCCACTACTTAGTCTACACAAGTTTAAAAGAGTTTAACAGGTACTAGACCCACTACTTAGTCTACACAAGTTTAAAAGAGTTTAACAGGTACTAGACTCATTACTTAGTCTACACAAGTTTAAAAGAGTTTAACAGGTACTAGACCCACTACTTAGTCTACACAAGTTTAAAAGAGTTTAACAGCTACTATACCCACTACTTAGAACAAAAAAAACAACAAAAAAAACAAGAGAATATTTGTTAAAAACTTTTGTTTAAAAAAGTGTATGTTCAGCTTAGCTGTATTAATTAGTTTGGATCAGTCATGTAATTAAATTTGTAATAGATCTAGACTAGCAATACTAAATCTGTGCGATTAGAAATATTTTCATTAATTTTTTTTGTTTAGCATAATGTTATGGTTTGAGCTTCCCCAACACGCTATGATCCTATCACTTGTCTGGACCAGTTGGAAATGGGGGGGGGGGAGTATTTGCTTGAATGTTACCTTGATTTCTTTTTAAATGCATTTATTGAAAAAATGTGAACACGGGGACTCAAGCCTCCTTAAGCCAATACACTAACCACTGTGCCCGCAAAGCGCTTTTGAAAATAGAAGGCTTATACTTTTGTAAGCTTCAAACTTTAAAGCCGCGACCTATTTTTCTCTACAAAGTATAAAGGGGACTCATTCTACTTATACCATCACATCACATCATATCACATCATATCACATCATATCACATCATATCACATCACATCACATCACATCACATCATATCACATCATATCACATCATATCACATCATATCACATCATATCACAGCATATCACATCACATCACATCACATCACATCACATCATATCCCTTGGTCAATACCAAACAAAATAATTAATTACCAATAGTTAATTAACTACTTCGTTATTTTTGTTTGTTTGATTCTTGTTTGGCCAGGTAAAAGAAATAATTGTGAAAACTTTGAGCTTGATCTAAGATTAGGTATGGGAGAAATGACGTGTGAAAACTTTGTAGCAGACAGACAGATAGAAGCTTTGTCATCAAATAAGTATCTGGATAATAAAGTACTGGTTCAATCCTATACTCACAACTTATAATAATTTTATTTCTGAGCTATAACATAGGGACTACAGAGCCGCGTTCTGAGTCTTCTTTCAACTTAGCCCCACCAGGTGGATAGTTTATATTTTTTTAATTTAATTTATGATTTTTTATTTCATTTCATTATTATATTTCCATGTTTAGAATCTCTCTATTTCTTTTTGTTTTTTTCCTATCTCCACCTCTTTCTTTTTCTCTTAGAGAGAATATTTTTACAAGTTTAATTCCATAACAAAACATGTATTCCTTATGGTAGATACAAGAAACCAACATCGCCCCTACACACACACACACACACAAACACTGAAACACTTTTAAATGACTATTTCTCGATACTCAAATTGTGACAGAGTAATCTAAATTTTCTCCAGTATATGTTTCACGACAATACCTGGCCAGAGCCTCGCTACACATGGAAAACTGGATACTATAGTGAGACTTTTTAAAACTAGATCTAGATTGATTACACCAGGAAATGTGAACTTGTAAAGTCACTATATGATCTGGTACAAATAGTACTTTGTCTAGTTGTCAACGAATGTAATAGAGACGAGACGCGTTCAGTTCATTTCAAATATTGCAGCCAATAGTTCAACACAAGAAAGCCGATGGAACAATGAGTCTTGAAAATCTGGTTTTAGTTGAAAATCTCTAGACTTTGTTATAAAGTATTATTTCTGACTTGTGGTGTCAAATACTGCTGCAGACTTATGTCTGACATTTAGTTTGTCATGCAGGTGATACTAAAGTCTTTAGCTGCGCTGTTGTTGTTGTTTTTTTTAAATACAAATCTTGAACACAACCACACAATAATTGTCATTGTTTCTAACTTAGTAACTGTCTATTTTTTTTAGGACGTTTTTGGTGTTTCTTTAGGATTGAACATTGTTACATCTCTACCCAAATCTACAGCAGGACGGTGGTTGAGGCAGTGTTCGAACCCAGAACCATAGAGACAACAGTCCAGCGCGCACGATCAGTCACCCAAATCTTATTTAAGTTGTGCCACAAAAATCTAAAACATCTCAACCAGTGAATCTTTGGCAGTGATACTAAAATCTAAATGACGAATCCATGTTTTATAATTTAGACTTTCGGACTGTAGATTTTTAGTCATGGACAATTCCTTTGGACTTGCACTGTGAAAGAAAAATCCAGCCTCTAGACACATCTTAGTTCACCTGCCCACACCTGTAATTTTTTTTAGTTCACTTGCCCACACCTCTACATTTTCTTAGTTCCCTTGCCCACACATGTACATTTTCTTAGTTCACTGGCCACACCTCTACATTCTCTTAGTTCCCTTGCCCACACATGTACATTTTCTTAGTTCACTTGCCCACACCTCTACATTTTCTTAGTTCACTTGCCCACACATCTACATTTTCTTAGTTCACTTGCCCACACCTTTACATTTTCTTATTTTGCTGGCCTACACCTCTACATTTATTTGTTATTTTTCACTAGCGAATACGAAGAAATGAACGCCTGGTAGGCCAGCTAGCCGGAGAGGAATTTAAAGCTGGTCCAAATGACGTCTTGTGCTCCCAGCGTTCTATTTGTCCTCTCAGTCTTCTTTATTTTATGACCCTCCTCCTTTTCTATTCCCTACACAAAGAGGAATTTATTTTGTTTTGTTGATTAATACCTTCAAGTGAGTAGCGTGGTCTGAGTCTGATTATACTTTGCATTGGTTGATACTTTATTTTTGTTCAAAGACTGAAAGATTTACTTCCGCAGAGGTAAACCAAATGTCCAGAAACATTTCCGATCATTCTCTTTCCCTGAATCTAGTCCAGTAGCGATGAAATTATGTAAGAGACACAAACAATTTTTTTAGGTCTCAAAACGAAAGCTTACCAAAGAAAAAAAACAACTTTTCAAAATGATTTATTCGCTATCTCGTGACCAGGTTCTGGTTTACAAACCAACTAGAATTGTTTGATATTCAAGTCATGATAACAGTGTGTAATACATTTGGTGTATGTGTGTGGCAGAGGAGCATATTTCTAAAATACGTGAGTCTACACATGTTTGGAGGGGGCGGGGGAGTTCATTTTCGGATTCCAGTCAAGCTATGCTGAGAATGTCGAGCCTCACTAGACTGTTTCATCCCCCGACCTGTCGGATGTCAACAATTGGTCTGTCGCCCAGACTGCTCACTGCTTGTCAAACACTTCCAACATTCAACGACATCAAGAGACCCGCTTAAAAAACATTATCATTTCAGTACTTCATTATAAAATCTTTGTCTAGGATAAGACTTGCAGATGACACGATCCGTCTGTCTACTAGTGCAACTTTGAAACATTGTTTTAGTTATGATAACTGTGACTTTTAATATTTAAACGAACCATTTTATTTATGTAGTATTCCTCATTACAAACAGACTAAATTCACAAATGGTCACAACTGAGACTGTGAGACTTTTTTTTTAAAGTTATAAATAGATGAAGCAAGATAATTAGACACAAATCTATTGGGGGGCAAAAAAAGTTACTGCCCAAGAGGTATGCACTAAGAATGTTATTAGTAGTACCATAAATATTCTCTCACTATTTGGTCATCGGTAAGTCCCGATCAAACATTGGAGACCTAAGTGTTCGCAACGCTAGGTAAACATTAATACAATAAAGATTTATTGGGCTTCTGACAGAAGTCATTAAGGTGGTGGGGAGGCGGTAGGAGCGTCCAAGCCACGAGCTTAAGGTGAAACCAGCTTTACAGGCCTAGCTATCCCCCCAGTGGCCTCATCTTGAGTTGGATAATCTCTATCTAATCTGTTCTAATCCTACAAGGGGGTCTAGTTGTTAGCAAGGTGGGGCAAACAAGCGAGAGATAGAGTAAAAGAGAGAGAGAGAGAACTAGAGAGTATGTGAGAGAATGAGAACGAGAGGTAGTGGTAACAAAAGTGGTAGCTTGTTTTGTTTGTACAATTCTCAGGCTGCAAAGTGTTCATTAGAACAAAACAACAACAAAAGTTCGGAAGCGAAAAACAAAAACCAGGGTGGACACTGTTCTCGAAAACGGCTCTAACCTAGAAATTTGGTAGTTTTGTTGTTTTTCTCCTGGGCAGCAATAGAATGCTTTGAAGAGAAATCCTTAACAGCAACCTGTATCGTCTGCTAAGAGGAAGGAATGTTTGGGCAATGTTCGTTCTCTGTGAAACTTGTCCTTGAAACATGCCACGTGCCGAGCACGTTCTTTCAACATTTTCGATCAAAGACAGTCTACGCCAGTTCATTGGTCCACCTAAAGTACAGCTGTCAATCATGTCATGTATTCTGTCAATCATGTCGTGTATTCTCTCAATCATGTCATGTATTCTGTCAAACATGTCATGTATTCTGTCAATCATGTCATGTATTCTGTCAATCATGTCATGTATTCTCTCAATCATGTCATGTATTCTCTCAATCATGTCATGTATTCTCTCAATCATGTCATGTATTCTCTCAATCATGTCATGTATTCTCTCAATCATGTCATGTATTCTGTCAATCATGTCATGTATTCTCTCAATCATGTCATGTATTCTGTCAATCATGTCATGTATTCTGTCAATCATGCCATGTATTATGTCAATCATGTCATGTATTCTGTCAATCATGCCATGTATTCTGTCAATCATGCCATGTATTCTGTCAATCATGCCATGTATTCTGTCAATCATGTCATGTATTCTGTCAATCATGCCATGTATTCTGTCAATCATGCCATGTATTCTGTCAATCATGTCATGTATTCTGTCAATCATGTCATGCATTCTGTCAATCATGCCATGTATTCTGTCAATCATGTCATGTATTCTGTCAATCATGTCATGTATTCTGTCAATCATGTCATGTATTCTGTCAATCATGTCATGTATTCTGTCAATCATGTCATGTATTCTGTCAATCATGTCATGTATTCTGTCAATCATGTCATGTATTCTGTCAATCATGTCATGTATTCTGTCAATCATGTCATGTATTCTGTCAATCATGTCATGTATTGTGTCAATCATGTCATGTATTCTGTCAATCATGTCATGTATTCAAACAGTGTCGTGAATGGAATAGCAAGCTGATCCAAACACGGTTCCAAACAAAGACAAAACTAGACACAGAGAAGTAACTGCATGAGAAGCAGCTCAGAGTGATTGTTGCCTGCAACCTCAAAGTCAGCTGATAGACATTTGGACACCAAACTGTCCACGAGGAAAGTGATACAACCAGTTCCTTTTAGATGTAATATTCTAGATAAATACAAGTTTTTTTTCCTTCATATGTTAATTTTCCTTTATTGTTTGGGTGGACTCCAAGACGAACTAAAAATGTCAACTTTTAGAATCTCAGTCTGAGGAGCATTGGCATTCATGTCACTTTATTGGCAATCTTTTGTTAAGTTTTGAATTTCTTTATTTGTCAGGACTTGAAGTGTTTCCTCTTTGAACGCTATAAAATAGCTAATAGGCTTAAATCCATTTTTTCAAATTAAAACATTTGCTTGTTGGCCTACATATATTTGATTAAAATTTGAGATAAAAAGACTTAATTTTGTATGTTCATATTTTGAAGTATAAAGTAGATCTTGAGGTAGACATAGATCTAAATCTACACTAATCTAGAGTTAAAAATTGGCTTTTATAGAGTTCATTATGTCTTGCCATGCGTGACCTTTTTCATGAATGAATGTAGGCCTATCTCAACACGGCTACGCAACTTTAGCGAACAGCGAACGAATGTTTTAAAAATGCTTTAGTAAAACAAATTTGAATGTTAAATTGATTAAAATATCAAATGAATGGACAATAATTAGTATGTTTATGTGTTAAAGCACAAAACTATCTTTGCGAAAAGAAGTTTTATCATCTTAGAGTTCAATAAGAGTTTTAGACCTAGACCTAGGAATAGACTCAGTAGAGAGATGTGTTAATGTGTAACCAATTGGTAATGTCTAATAAAAGAATGTTCGCCAGGAAATCTGTAGTCACAGATATCAGGAACTAATTTATGTAAAAAATGCTTTTGAAACACAAAATTGAAGGTTAATTTTATTACATAATGAAATCAATGGATCTTCTTTTGTATTTTCATGTGTCAAAGTAAAAAACTATGTGCGCAAAGTGTATTTCTTAAAATTAGATCTAGGTCTAAATCCTTTCGATCTTTTCTCATGTCAACATTGTTAACCATGGCCTAGATCCATAAAATACTATAGCTGTAATAGAGTCGGACAATTATTTTTTTTTTGAGGGTCTTAAGTTTGTTTTAGGGCTACAATACATACACTACGGTCTAAGTTAGTACCCAAGGAACATTCCTGCCAAGTTTTATCAAGATTGGTCAAGCGGTTTTGATGTCTATAAGTAACATACATACATACATACATACGTACATACATCGTACATACATACATACATACATACATACACCTCACATTCTACTTTATAATATAGATAGAAGAAGAATGAAGAATACTACATAACAAAAAAAATGATCACACATTTTTGTATGGAAGTCTCCTACGCGGAGAGTCTGACAGGCTTCGAATATGAATTCCAAAGAGCTATGTAGAGCTGGAATCCTTTAGTTTTTGGTAATTAACCGATTTTTAACACTATTTTACAAAATTCGTCAAGATTCTATGTTAATTTTTATTTCTGGGGCTGGGAACTTGAGTTCAGACGACAGCTGACTATTTAAACAGGCTGGCTAGACAGTTTTGGTTTTCTTATCAATATGTTCTTCTGCCGGGCGTGGAAAGGGTCTTTTAACTTGTAGATATATAGATACAGTTCACCATGAGAGTTTTGTGAGGTCGGGGACATACTGTAGATGATAAAAATAGAAGAAACCAAGTTTCAACTGGGCTGTATACATAGATAAACTTAGCGCACCTTAGAACATAGTGAAAGATGGCAGAAAGTCATCTTTACTGCCAAACAAAATGGATCCTCGTGACGTCTGCTGTTCTTAAGATGACTTTTAGACTTGTAAAGCTTTTTCTTTGTGTCCAGATCTGCCGGCCTACTGTTGCTGAATACTGAAACTGCTCCATTACTCAATAATAGTAATGTTTTTAAACACTAAGAATAGGTTCGGAAGCTCAAACTATGTTTTTGTTTTCAAAAGTTATCAACTCAATTGAAGCTCAGTAGATCTGTTGTCATCTCAGGGGGACTATCATTGAAGCTCAGTAGATCTGTTGTCATCTCAGGGGGACTATCATTGAAGCTCAGTAGATCTGTTGTCATCTCAGGGGGACTATCATTGAAGCTCAGTAGATCTGTTGTCATCTCAGGGGGACTATCATTGAAGCTCAGTAGATCTGTTGTCATCTCAGGGGGACTATCATTGAAGCTCAGTAGATCTGTTGTCATCTCAGGGGGACTATCATTGAAGCTCAGTAGATCTGTTGTCATCTCAGGGGGACTATCATTGAAGCTCAGTAGATCTGTTGTCATCTCAGGGGGACTATCATTGAAGCTCAGTAGATCTGTTGTCATCTCAGGGGGACTATCATTGAAGCTCAGTAGATCTGTTGTCATCTCAGGGTGACTATCATTGAAGCTCAGTAGATCTGTTGTCATCTCAGGGTGACTCAGTAGATCTGTTGTCATCTCAGGGTGACTCAGTAGATCTGTTGTCATCTCAGGGTGACTCAGTAGATCTGTTGTCATCTCAGGGGGACTATCATTCATTAGCTGTTTAAAAAAACAAAAAATCTACCGATGACTTTTTTACAAGAATATTTTTATAACTTTATACAAAACCATGTCTATAAATTTATACAAAACCATGTCTATAACTTTATACAAAACCATGTCTCTAACGTTTTACAAGAGCGTATGTCCTATCCAACAGCCCATAGCTTCCAGTGTGGGAGGTAGGTTTATTGCGCAACGGCCCAAGACGAAAAGAGACATTGTGGCATGATACGTACTTGTAATGAGTCTTTACTGCATTGAGTGTCAGTGGGTTGTTACGTATCTAGGCGTTGTTTTTTTTCTTTCGTTGACCTGTTGCGGTCGAGAGACGGGTAGGTTGTCTGCCCCTTGTGTAATAAGTTTTTTTTTTCTTTTTTATTCGTCAAGCCACACAGACAGTGACCGGTCCTTGACCTGTGTGTGTACCTATGGTTGAAAGGAGGGTGTTTTTTTTTCTGCCTCTTTGAAGAGCGTTCTAGATCTGGGTGTTGATGACTTTCTAGAAATTACGAGAGATCGACGCGCGGTAGATTATATAAGACCGCTCGCGTAACGTTGACGGACAGACATACGGAGACAGCCGTGAGACAGAATAGCGGAGACATTGCGTGACCCGTGCGTGGTTAACCACTTGATCGTGTAAGTTAATATTTTTTTTATGTAAGGCCTTGCTTGCTTGTATTTGTAATTACATTTTCAAACTCTTGTATTGTAATATTTTTACATGTCATTTTTGTAAAAGGGTTTTGGTCAACACATCAATTCTGTATTAGTGTATTGAGTAAATGTTTATTTTTACTTTCTTGTAACTTTATATTTGATTAAACATTAAGTTGATAGTTTACTTTCCGATTTCTTGTGTCATTTTTTTTTGTTATTCATTGTAAGTCTTTGATTAAATTCAGACTTAAGATAAGTGACACAACTCCTTTTCTATTGTCACGTTCCCCTAGGCAAGCCATTTTAAAAATTAGAATTCAATTCGTAATACGTGACAAAAGAAGTTTGAGGGCTTTCGTCCCGGATATTTTTCTGAACCTATTTTCATCTTACTTGAGTAATTTTGTAAAGGCGAAGTTGACTTTAACAAAATTTTTTTTGTTTGTTCAAAGAGTCGGAAGTAAAGTATCAATAGTATTGACCAAACTCTCTTAAGGTTTTTTGTTGTACTGATTTTGTACTGTATATTTACATTGTATACATTTTTTGCTTGTAATAGTTGTTAGTTAGTCATGGATATTCAGGTTTTTCTTTCAAATCCCTCTGTGGAAGAGCTTGATGCTTTTACTAGGAAGGAACTGGTCCTTATTTCTAAACATTTAGGGTTAAAAATAAAATCAAATGCCCTTAAACAAGAAATCAGAGATAACATTGTAATCCATTATGTAGACGAGGAAGTGTTTTCTGAAGACCTTTTAGAAACCCTTAGACCCGATGAGGGTAAATCAGATTTAGAACTTCAGATAAAATTAAAACAAATGGAAATAGAAGCCCAGAAGGAAATTAAACAAAAAGAATTAGAGCTTGCAGCGGCTAGAGAGCAGAAAGAAATGGAAATAGAAGCCCAGAAGGAAATTAAACAAAAAGAATTAGAGCAGAAAGAAATGGAAATGAAATTACAAATAGAGTTAAAAAAATTAGAGTTAGCTGCTAATGTAAGACCAGATTCTTCCCCTGCCAGTCATACTGCTGAAGCAACAAAATTTTTGAAAATAATTCCACGCTTTAATGAAGCCACAATTGACAATTATTTTCCACAATTTGAACTTGCTGTGAAAAATTTTAATGTACCTGAAACTTTGTGGCCCACTTTGCTGCAAACAGTTTTGACTGGTAGAGCTGCAGAGGTATTTTGTTCTTTGACCATTGAACAACAAAAAGATTATAATGTTGTTAAGGCCTTAATTCTTAAGGCATATGAACTTGTTCCGGAAGCTTACCGAAAGCAGTTCAGGGATTGTCGCAAATCGGATGGTCAAACCCATGTAGAATTCCTGCGGGAAAAGGAGCGACGCTTTGAGAAATGGCTCACTTCCAGGGAAATCGGCACCGACTTTGCAAAATTCAAGAACCTAATGCTGATGGAAGAGTTCAAGAGTTGTGTGCGGCTGGACGTCCGTACGCATATAGCTGATCGTGGCGAGGAAGATGTGCACAAGGCTGCAGTGTTGGCAGACGATTATATAATATCACATCAATTTGCCAAGTATACGACGGATGTCAAGCCAAAACAAGTCAAACAGCCTGAGTCCACTGCTAGCAACTCCATCAAGAACAGCAGTACAAACGACAGAAAACCTACTACAAGTAAAGCTACTTGTTCCTACTGCAAACGAGAAGGCCATAAAATTGACGATTGTTGGAAATTGAGGAAGAGAAACGAAAAAGCTCCTTCAAAAGTCAGCGCTTGCACAGTACAGTGGTCGTCGAGGTTTACTCCCTCATCCTCAAGTCATATCAAGAATACCTCGACACCACCTGTTTCAAATGTATTGACTGTACAAGACTCTCCGAAAATGTCTCCACGGTGTTCAAATGACTCAACAGTGAGTTCTTCAAATTCATCTTTACGATGTTCCAATGACTCAACCAAGAGTTTTTCAAATACATCAAGCCGATGTTCCAATGACTCAAACAAGAGTTTTTCAAATACATCAAGCCGATGTTCCAATGACTCTATCCAGAGTTCCCATAATACATCACACCGATGTTCCAATGACTCTAACCAGAGTTCCCATAATACATCATCCCGATGTTCCCATGACTCTAGCCAGAGTTCCCATAATACATCACCCCGATGTTCCAATGACTCTATCAAGAGTTCCCATAAGACATCACCCCGATGTTTCAATGACTCTATCCAGAGTTCCCATAATACATCATCCCGATGTTCCCATGACTCTATTAAGAGTTCCCATAAGACATCACCCCGATGTTCCAATGACTCCATCAAGAGTTCTCCAAATACATCCACAAGATGTTCTACTGACTCAAGAAAGAGTTTCTCCACTGCGTCTCCTAAAGATGTCAATGACTCCAGCGAGAGTTCGACCCAAGTCCAGTCTGCATCAACCAAAATTGATGTTTTATTAGAGGATTTTAAGCCTTTCATTTCGGAAGGATTTGTATCACTACCCGGTGATTCTACAAGTCTACGACCTATCACCATTTTGAGAGACACAGGTGCCTCACAATCGTTACTTTTAGAGGGTATCTTGCCCTTGTCTAAATCATCATCGACTGGGAAGAGCATCCTGTTACGAGGCGTAGAGCTTGGATGTATAGATGTGCCTCTACATCTAATTGACATAAAGTCAAATCTCATTACTGGACCGGTTGTTGTAGGTGTCCGACCAACATTACCATTGGAAGGCATCTCGTTGCTGTTAGGCAATGACTTAGCAGGTGGAAAGGTGATAGCCGAACCCATCGTCACTCAAACACCCGACTTATCTGCCACACCCGAGGAAGACCTAGAGTTATATCCAGCGTGTGCAGTAACAAGGGCAATGAGGTTGAAAGCATCTCAAGAAGAGAACGTCGTCAAGGCCAACAGTAACCAAGATGATGTGGACTTGAGCACCACATTCTTTGCTTCTCTTGAAGAAGAACCAACGCCAAATTCTGAAAAGCCGGCATCAACTCGAAAACAGTTGATTGAGGACCAAAAGAAGGATCCAGAGCTCGCCAAACTCCGAGAAACCGCAATGACATCACAAGAGGCAGAGCTAGCATCAACGTGCTACTACATCCAAGATGATATGCTCTTCAGGAAATGGAAACCTCCAGACGCATCCAACGAAGAAGAATGGAGAATATGCCATCAAATCGTGTTACCAGAAAGATACCGAGCGTACATCATGAATCTGGCTCATGACACACCAATGTCAGGTCATCTCGGCATCCACAAGACATACCACAAGATTATGTCACACTTCTTCTGGCCACGTTTGAAGAAAGATGTCATCCAGTACTGCCGATCCTGTCATGCCTGTCAGATGGTTGGCAAGCCAAATCAAAAGATCCCTGTTGCTCCTCTGAAGCCGATTCCAGCCTTTGAAGAACCTTTCAGCAGAGTACTTATTGACTGTGTTGGTCCTCTCCCAAGGACAAAAGCTGGCAACCAATACCTGTTGACCCTTATGTGTGCTTCAACTCGTTTTCCTGAAGCTATTCCTCTAAGGAACATAAAAGCATCAAACATTGTGAAGGCCTTAATCAAGTTCTTTACTCTATTTGGTCTACCAAAGTCCATCCAATCGGACCAAGGAACGAATTTCACGGCCAATCTTTTCAAGCAAGTCATGACTCAGTTGGGCATCAAACACTGCATGTCGAGTGCGTATCATGCCGAGTCGCAAGGCGCTCTTGAGCGATTCCATCAGACTCTCAAGAACATGATCCGAACCTATTGCTTTGAGCACGAAAAAGACTGGGACGAAGGAATCCACATGCTGCTGTTTGCAACCCGTGAATCCGTCCAGGAATCGTTGGGATTCAGCCCTTTTGACTTAGTCTTTGGCCATTCGGTGCGCGGTCCCTTGAAATGTATAAAAGAGACTTTGTTGTCACCAACAGCCACTGAAGGACTTTTAGACTATGTAATTAAGTTTAAAACTAGACTTTATGATGCTTGTGTTCTGGCCAAAAATAACTTACAAAACACCCAATCCAGCATGAAACGCTGGTATGAGAGAAAGGCCCGTGTTAGAGAATTTTCTCCCGGGGATAAGGTGCTTGTATTTTTGCCCATACCAGGTCAACCCTTGCAAGCCAGATATTTTGGTCCCTATGAAATTGAGACCAAAATTAGTGACCTCAATTACACAATCAAAACCCCTGACCGTAGGAAAAAGACTCAGTTATGTCATATAAACATGCTGAAGCCTTATGTATCTCGGCCAGATCACTCAGAGAAGAGTAATTGTGTTTTAAATACAGTCAAAAGTTGTTCAAATAGCCATGTTTCTCCTATTGATGATGATATTGTAAAGGAGAAATTTGGACAATACAAAATACCTAATTCTTTTGTATTACAGAATTTGGATGTAAAACTGTCTCATCTGTCTTCGACAGAAAGGCCAGTTATCATGAAACTCATTAGTGAATTTAATGACATTTTTTGTGATGTACCAAAACAGACTAATGTTATAATGCATGATGTAGATGTTGGCGAGGCTACTCCAGTCAAGCAGCATCCTTACAGGGTCAACCCTGAAAAACTTGCTATACTTAGGTCAGAAATCAAGTATATGCTTGAAAATGACCTCATTGAACCAAGTTCCAGTAGCTGGAGCTCCCCATGTGTCTTGATACCTAAACAGGACAAGACTTATCGTTTTTGTACAGACTACCGTAAGGTAAATGCTGTCACAAAGACCGATTCGTTTCCTATCCCTAGGATAGACGATCTCATAGATCGTATTGGTGATGCTAAGTACATCACCAAAATAGACCTACTTTCAGGTTATTGGCAGGTTCCCCTGACTGATAGGGCAAAGGAAATCTCCGCCTTTGTCACCCCTGATGGTCTGTACCAATACAAAGTGATGCCATTTGGCATGAAGAATGCTCCTGCCACTTTCCAGAGAATGATAAATGCCCTGCTTGCTGACATGGAGAATTGCCACGCATACATAGACGATGTAGTGATTTTTAGCTAAGATTTTTCTAGCCATTGTAAACAACTGCATTGTCTTTTTACTAAACTGTTACATGCAAAAATTACTGTAAACCTGAGTAAGAGTGATTTTTGCCAGGCTTCAATCCAATACTTAGGCCATATTGTAGGACAAGGCCAGGTGAAACCTGTAATGGCCAAAGTAGAAGCTATCCAAGCTTTCCCTATCCCTGCTGATCGGAAACAACTCCGAAGATTTTTGGGAATGTCTGGATATTATAGAAAATTTTGCGAAAATTTTTCTGTCATTGCCAGTCCTTTAACAAACCTCCTGAGAAAGAATGTCCGATTTACTTGGACGGATGAATGTCAGAAAGCCTTTAACCAGATCAAGCAGATATTATCTAGCTCTCCCATTTTGATGGCTCCTGACTTCGGAAAACCTTTTAGGTTAGCTATTGACGCCAGTGACACAGGTGTTGGGTCAGTCCTTTACCAAGAAGATAATTTCCAAGTAGAGCATCCTATTTGTTTCTTTTCCAAGAAATTTAATAGACATCAAAGAAATTATTCTACTGTGGAAAAAGAATGTCTTGGGTTGATTCTTTCTATACAACACTTTGATTTTTATATCAGTGGGTCCAGATGGCCACTGGTTGTATTTACTGACCACAATCCCCTTACATTTATCCACAAAATGTCTGGCAAGAACCAACGACTTCTCAGGTGGAGTTTATTTTTACAAGAGTAAAACCTAGATCTTAAACACATAAAAGGCAGCGAAAATGTTATCGCCGATGCCTTGTCTAGATTGTAAAAAGTATTTTGATGTATATTTTTTTTTATATATATATCATGATAAATACATTCTGTAATGTAAATATTTTTTTTTAATTCTAAAAAGATTTCCATTTCGTGGAAATGTAAACTTTTTATTTTTAGGGGGGAGGTGTTACGTATCTAGGCGTTGTTTTTTTTCTTTCGTTGACCTGTTGCGGTCGAGAGACGGGTAGGTTGTCTGCCCCTTGTGTAATAAGTTTTTTTTTCTTTTTTATTCGTCAAGCCACACAGACAGTGACCGGTCCTTGACCTGTGTGTGTACCTCTGGTTGAAAGGAGGGTGTTTTTTTTTCTGCCTCTTTGAAGAGCGTTCTAGATCTGGGTGTTGATGACTTTCTAGAAATTACGAGAGATCGACGCGCGGTAGATTATATAAGACCGCTCGCGTAACGTTGACGGACAGACATACGGAGACAGCCGTGAGACAGAATAGCGGAGACATTGCGTGACCCGTGCGTGGTTAACCACTTGATCGTGTAAGTTAATATTTTTTTTATGTAAGGCCTTGCTTGCTTGTATTTGTAATTACATTTTCAAACTCTTGTATTGTAATATTTTTACATGTCATTTTTGTAAAAGGGTTTTGGTCAACACATCAATTCTGTATTAGTGTATTGAGTAAATGTTTATTTTTACTTTCTTGTAACTTTATATTTGATTAAACATTAAGTTGATAGTTTACTTTCCGATTTCTTGTGTCATTTTTTTTTGTTATTCATTGTAAGTCTTTGATTAAATTCAGACTTAAGATAAGTGACACAACTCCTTTTCTATTGTCACGTTCCCCTAGGCAAGCCATTTTAAAAATTAGAATTCAATTCGTAATACGTGACAGGGGTGTCATGACACTGTTAGTTGTGGTACATAGATTGAATGTCTTTTATAAATGAATACATGACATTTGTTTTTAGTCACACACTTTTAGTCTATAGGGTGAGTAAAAGTGGAAGGCCCCGCCAACATATTCTTGAAACTGACTCCACTGATACTTGCAACTCCACTGGCAAGAAAAAGTAAAGAAACAAATTGTCTTATGTTGCTTACAAAAGGCACTCGAGACTCATCAGTTATGAAACGAAACGCTTAGCATTGTTTTTTTATTACGACAACTTTGAATGACAACACATTTATGACTTTTAATGTCAAGACCGATGCACCACCCGCACATAGCTAGCTACGCCACTGAACATAGGTATGACCGTTTACCTATATGATTATAGAATGTAACGCAGTAATTTAACGATATCAAGGACATAGGTAAAATTTGTATGACTATACTGTTATTGAGTTATCCCAGGTATTGCATCTTGTGTCCACTGTATTATGGTGAGTTAAAACATCAGGTCGGATTTCAAATTTTAGTATAATTGGCTTTAACTAGATCAGTAATACTTTATCAGATCAGATCAGATCACTTCTTTTACTTGATCAGGTCACTTGTTTTAATTAATCAGGTCACTTGTTTTACTTGATCAGATCACTTGTTTTACTTGATCAGGTCACTTGTTTTAATTAATCAGATCACTTGTTTTACTTGATCAGGTCACTTGTTTTACTTGATCAGGTCACTTGTTTTACTTGATCAGGTCACTTGTTTTACTTGATCAGGTCACTTGTTTTACTTGATCAGGTCACTTGTTTTACTTAATAAGGTCACTTGTTTTACTTGATCAGGTCACTTGTTTTACTTAATAAGGTCACTTGTTTTACTTGATCAGGTCACTTGTTTTACTTGATCAGGTCACTTGTTTTACTTGATCAGGTCACTTGTTTTACTTGATCAGGTCACTTGTTTTACTTGATCAGGTCACTTGTTTTACTTGATCAGGTCACTTGTTTTACTTGATCAGGTCACTTGTACTACAAATGTTTGAATATTAGAGCAAGGTTTCATACACTACGAAGCAAAGTAAAAATGGCTTCCTTTTGGTGGAACAGCTCTGCTGAAAAACTTCAATATTTCTATCTCAATCTCAATGGAGCCTGACGACTGAAAGAATTTCAGCTCTCCCCCCCCCCCCCTCAGTTTGGCAACACCTTCATGATTCAACATAGAATGTATATATATAAAAATGGAAGTTTAAAAAGTCGGATGGCAATAGAGTGCACGAAACAATGGCACTAAAACTATTGTGTAATATATTTGGTAGCCTTATGACAGTATTCGTTCATTCAACTGCTGCGAACAAAGTGTTCCGTTGTATTAGAAAGGAAATTGAGTTGCGGGATTTTTTGACAGTTGTAGACTGGCCGCAAAACAAAGGAAATAAGGGGAGAGAGAGGGGAGAGAGAGAGAGAGTGAGAGAGAGAGAGAGGGGAGAGAGAGAGAGAGAGAGAGAGAGATAGAGGGGAGAGAGAGAGAGAGAGAGAAAAATAATTTATTAGTAATACAGTTTTACACGGTGCAGTGGCTTAAGTTGTCTGCATTTATTTTCAAAGTGACAATGAAAAAAAAACGATTATTTATTTGCGTCTACAGAACTAGAATCATGTTTCTATGGTAACGAAATCAGAGTTTCGTTTCTTTTGTAGACTGTAGCTTCACTCATTGTATTTTCCCTAGTCTCTTCCTCTCTCTCTCTCCCTCTCTCTCTCTCTCTCTCCCTCTTTCTCTCTCTCTCTCTGTTAGTCGTCTTCTGTTTCTTTCTGTCATGCTATGTAAATGGTCTGACTTGTATGACATGAACTAATCAACCTGTGTTCTCTTCACCAGAAGAAGCAATGAGACGACATTGGTGTGTTCAAGTCTGTGTGTACCTAGCAGCTGCTGTCAACCTAGTCATTTCACGTAAGTTGGCGTCTCTTTCTAGTCGAGTCCCTCCCTGTAATCTTAAGTGCTGCTCTCTTGTACAAAGGACTCTGGCAAGGATTAGTCCCAAACATAGCCGTTAGATTTATTGCATCTTGTGTCCACTGGGAATTAAAGAGATGCGTGATGGATTAACATCATGTTTCTATCATCTTTGGTCTAGTTAGCAATGACTTTTATTTTGTGCAAACGCTTATGTGGAGCTCATGTATTTCTATATGGACTGCATGAGTAAACACTTTGAAGGTAATGCCCCCCCACCCCTCCTTTTTCCCTATTTCTCTTGTATATGAGGGCTACGTGACAGAATAGTAATGTTTATTTTTCCATATTTATATATCTGGGTGATGTACCATGGGAAATCAAAAAAGAAATTGATACCACCTCAAAAGTTGCAATGAAAAGCAGTATTATATAGACTGCCAAAATTCTAGCTGAAATGGCAATGACAATACACACCTAGTAACAATACACCTAGTAACAATACACACCTAGTAACAATACACACCTAGTAACAATACACACCTAGTAACAATACACAACTAGTAACAATACACACCTAGTAACAAAACACACCTAGTAACAATACACACCTATTAACAATACACACCTAGTAACAATACACCTAGTAACAACACACCTAGTAACAATACACCTAGTAACAATACACCTAGTAACAATACACACTTAGTAACAATACACCTAGTAACAATACACCTAGTAATAATACACACCTAATAACAATACACCTAGTAACAATACACCTAGTAACAATACACACCTAGTAACAATACACCTATTAACAATACACACCTAGTAACAATACACCTAGTAACAATACACGTAGTAACAATACACCTAGTAACAATACACCTAGTAACAATACACACTTAGTAACAATACACACCTAGTAACAATACACACCTAGTAACAATACACACCTAGTAACAATACACCTAGTAACAATACACCTAGTAACAATACACAGCTAGTAACAATACACCTTGTAACAGTACACCTAGTAACAATACACACATAGTAACAATACACACCTAGTAGCAATACACCTAGTAACAATACACCTAGTAACAATACACCTAGTAACAATACACACTTAGTAACAATACACACCTAGTAACAATACACCTAGTATCAATACACCTAGTAACAATACACCTAGTAACAATGCACCTAGTAACAATACACCTAGTAACAATACACACCTAAAAACAATACACACCTAGTAACAATACACACCTAGTAACAATACACCTAGTAACAATACACATAGTAACAATACACCCTTAGTAACAATGACTCGATGCAAGTTAACTAGGGTAGAGTTAACTGGAGTGGACTACTGTCGTTAAAGTCTATACAGCGAACTACAGTGGACTTGAGCCGTTACTGTCGATACAGTCGATGTAAGACGTGTGCGGCTCTGATTAGGTAGACTTAAATACTTGAGTAACAATACACCTAGTAACAATACACACCTAGTAACAATACACACCTAGTAACAATACACACCTAGTAACAATACACACCTAGTAACAATACACACCTAGTAACAATACACCTAGTAACAATACACACCTAGTAACAATACACACCTAGAAACAATACACTTAGTAACAATACACCTAATAACAATACACCTAGTAACAATACACCTAGTAACAATACACACCTAGTAACAATACACCTATTAACAATACACACCTAGTAACAATACACCTAGTAACAATACACGTAGTAACAATACACCTAGTAACAATACACCTAGTAACAATACACACTTAGTAACAATACACACCTAGTAACAATACACACCTAGTAACAATACACACCTAGTAACAATACACCTAGTAACAATACACCTAGTAACAATACACAGCTAGTAACAATACACCTTGTAACAGTACACCTAGTAACAATACACACATAGTAACAATACACACCTAGTAGCAATACACCTAGTAACAATACACACTTAGTAACAATACACCTAGTAACAATACACACTTAGTAACAATACACACCTAGTAACAATACACCTAGTATCAATACACCTAGTAACAATACACCTAGTAACAATGCACCTAGTAACAATACACCTAGTAACAATACACACCTAAAAACAATACACACCTAGTAACAGTACACACCTAGTAACAATACACCTAGTAACAATACACATAGTAACAATACACCCTTAGTAACAATGACTCGATGCAAGTTAACTAGGGTAGAGTTAACTGGAGTGGACTACTGTCGTTAAAGTCTATACAGCGAACTACAGTGGACTTGAGCCGTTACTGTCGATACAGTCGATGTAAGACGTGTGCGGCTCTGATTAGGTAGACTTAAATACTTGAGTAACAATACACCTAGTAACAATACACACCTAGTAATAATACACACCTAGTAACAATACACACCTAGTAACAATACACCTAGTAACAATACACCTAGTAACAATACACACCTAGTAACAATACACACCTAGTAACAATACACTTAGTAACAATACACCTAGTAACAATACACCTTGTAACAATACACAGCTAGTAACAATACACACTTAGTAACAATACACCGAGTAACAATACACCTAGTAACAATACACCTAGTAACAATACACACTTAGTAACAATACACCTAGTAACAATACACCTAGTAACAATACACACCTAGTAGCAATACACCTAGTAACAATACACACCTAGTAACAATACACCTAGTAACAATACACCTAGTAACAATACACCTAGTAAAAATACACCTAGTAACAATACACCTAGTAACAATACACACCTAGTAACAATACACCTAGTAACAATACACCTAGTAACAATACACACCTAGTAACAATACACACTTAGTAACAATACACACCTAGTAACAATACACCTAGTAACAATACACCTAGTAACAATACACCTAGTAACAATACACCTAGTAACAATACACTTAGTAACAATACGAGACAGTAGAGGAAAGATGTGTACGACTCGATGCAAGTTAACTAGGGTAGAGTTAACTGGAGTGGACTACTGTCGTTAAAGTCTATACAGCGAACTACAGTAGACTTGAGCCGTTACAGTCGATACAGTCGATGTAAGACGTGTGCGCCTCTGATTCGGTAGACTTGAATACGACTTGGTTCAGCTTTGGGAGACCTGGAGCGACACTGGAAAGTGTGTCGTTGGTCTGTTCTGTGGAATACGGCTCGATGCAAGTAGAGAAGAGATGAATAGCAACGAAGTGAAGAGATGAATTGCAACGAAGTATAGCTAACTGTAAACTGACAGATATTGTACAGTCTTCTACGCTACATGTTACAGTAACAAATTGTTAGAGTTAATAGTCAATAAAGTTATATGAAGCTGAAAGTTTAGTCGTCAAGTTCTTTGCAGCGTTTTTATTTGTGTGCCTACTAGTACATTTAGCCAGAAGATTCAGAAATACGTAACAATATTTAAAAAACACAGCGATGCTTCTCATTTCTTCATAACTTGTTGACCAAGTAGAACAGATTTTGTATTGCGCTAAGTAAATATGGGAGGAGCAGTTGTTAACTGTAAGAAGTAGATGATAGACAGGCGATACATCTGGCAACAAGACGCTAGTCAACAAGGACCATGTCTAAAGCCAACTTTAAATGTCTATCAGCTGGCGCAGAGCGGTGGGGCGCAAATTAGGGTGGTGAGATACTCTCTCAATGCCTAATCGTGCCTTTTCGTTGGTGACAAAAATAAAAAAACACGTGACTCTCGTCGCCCCAAAAGACGAGGATTAGCGAGATTTAGTCCGAGGCAAAACTTCTCCAGTGACTTTGTCTGCCCGAATGAGATCTCGGATATCAGAGGAGACAATAAGTGGGCCGGCTGTGTATGTTCAGGTGGGATACGTCAAGAGAAGCCGCTGCAGCATCTTGCACATCCTTTACCAGAGAAAGAGCCGAGAGCACTGGAGTAGCAATCTGGTGATAATACTGGCAACCGAGACACGAAGAGCGCTTCCATGACGAAAAAATTACGGGTGCATTTGTTTTGTTTGGTTACAAACAAAAGCTCTGAACGCTGAAACCTAAATGGGTTAATGCAGTGGTTCTCAACCTTTACCAGTCTGATGGCCAAATACATTTCAGACACGCGACATCACTCTGAGTCCATTGGAATTGGACCCTCTCGTTTTTATTATGCACCATAGAACGAAGTTCGTCGGGGTCGGATATCATCGCGTTACGGCCTGGCATGTCTCGAGGACCGTAGTCTGAGCCTCACTGGGTTCAAGTGTTCAAGCTAATGCGTTATGACTAATACGTTGAAGGAAGCACCTGTTTCACTGCTGTCTTGGTTCAACAAGTACCTGTAAGAGCTATACGACTAGCTGGAACTTAATATCTAGCGATGTAATGTTTGCCTGTGACTAATTATTTGGATAGAGCAAACTTTGTGATCTAAGTATCATTCTGGGTGACATTAGACACGGGGAGAACTTGTATAGTAGCTTAACACCTGAAAGAGTTGAAGTCATTCTGGGTTGCAGATGAGACTGATAATCACTTTTGTTTATTGCACATGGCACTTTTGTTTATTCAAATGAAGGTTTCGCGTGATTTTTCAAACTTTATGAATTAATTGAAATCTCTTCGTCTTCTGTGACGACTTGGACGCCTACAAAATAAATCACGGCGTAGACAAACTCTTTAAAAAGATTTAGAACAGAACATCTGATACGTATCATTAAAAGAAGAACATTAAACAGAAAAAAAAATATGAAAGGTCTGTACGACGTGACAACGAGCTATTGGTCTCCACTGCCCACAGGTTGTGACGTCGCACGTCAGTGTTGAGGCCTACTATGACGAATGGTCTCCACTGCCCACAGGTTGTGACGTCGCACGTCAGTGTTGAGGCCTATTATGACGAATAATCTCGGTGTGTAGATTTAGGAGTGTGTGTGTGTTTAGATCTGAGTGTGTGATAATATCGTTTTTGTTCTGGAATTTAACATAATAGTAAATTATATATTGAACATTAATGTATATTTTGATTTATATAAGCGACGTTATGTTCCCAAAGCGCAACTCCCTAAGGACCAAATTTATCTTTGTGGGACTGACATTTGTAAGGGCTCATAAAACAATTGCTGAAACACAGGCAATGAGAAAATAACTTTTCATTAATTTTGTGTTATTCCAACAGACAGATGTTTGTCTGCTGGCTTAGAGGCGGTAGTGAGTTCTGAGAGTTCCCATTTGTTATTTACCTCACACAACGGGAGGGCCTATTAATTATTGTCGACAACGTCATGAGAAGACTAATTAGTCAAGACAGCGGCACTCAGAGACGCGTTAATCTAGAAACAAGACAAGTAAACACACAAATACACAAGCTTGAATTATTACACCAGATTTTTTATGATCATTTTAGCATAACTTTGAGAGAGAGAGAGACAGAAAGAGAAAGAGAGAGAGAGACAGATAAAGAGAGACAGAGAACGACAGAGGGACAGAGAGAGATACAGAGAGAGAGGTGGGGGACAGAGATAGAGAGAGACAAAAAGAAAGAGACATAGAGAGTTGAGTGTTAGAGTATGTGACCAAACGACACACTTAAACAGAGACACATAGAAGGTAATGACAATTGTAGATGCTATTACCCTCAAAGAACTTACAATAAGGCTTGTCTTCGAGTCCGAAGATTAGTGAGGAATGCATTATTTCCCGTGGCTGCGCAGCCCCAGCCGTGGCCTACATATTTTGCCACAACCAAGGCAAGCATAACCATTGTCCGCAGAGACAGATTTTCTTTTCGCCGTCTGCGTCTATCCTCAGCAGCGGATTTTTCTATTGGTCTCAAATGTGTATCCCGTGGCCTTTGTGAGTGACCTCCACCTGTCTTGTTCATGCTGCCGCATGCAACCAGGTATCATAATATCTTCCAAATAAAGCCTCGAGGAGAGACTCTCATTTATATTTAGATATCTGCGTACTCTCACAAAAGCCCCACAGTGATTAATGAAACCAAATTGTAGTGTACACTATTTAGTGACGAAGTAGTTGAATGACAGCACACGCTTCACTGGCAAGTTGTTACCTAGCTTCTATTAACTCACTCTGTCTGTCTGTCTGGTCAAAATCTTGTGCACTTTATATCTCCCACTTCCCATTCTCGGATCAAATAAAAATTTTGCACAACTATTCATTCTGAATTTATCGAAAAATTAACTAATTAGATAATTAATTTTGTTTTACTTTTAAAAACGGAGTTAAACCTTGCAGTATTGAGTGATGTGGCAGGGAGAGATGGGTTCTTTCCCTTAAATACGCTTTGTTTTAAAAAGAGTAGGTGATTTTTTTAAAAATTTTGCTTGTTTTTTTTACAACTGATGATAAAGCACAGAGACACATTCAACACTTTCTTTTGGTAACGTCACATCTAGGGCAAGACCAACACTGAAAACAGAATATTAGGTGGTGGTGAGATTTTGTTTGGTTGCTTTAGGGAAAGTCTTAGGTTCAGATCTAAGTATAGCTGTTCACATCTCTTTCTTGTAGAGTTCTAGATCTATATCAGTGCACAATTTATCTTAGATTCTTATTATCATCTTTTATTATGTGAATAATAAGTAAGTCAAATCGTTCGGCCATTTTTTCCCTAGACCCTACAACCTTAATTGTTCTGGTTACCGTGCCCTGTAGAAAGAATGTGCTTGTGAATGAGATTACTTAATGATCTCTGCATTTTGTCTCTGGGAAAAAGACGTGACAAAGTGATTAACCAAAATGTCAGTTTTCTCTTTGCAAGCTCTAGCCATGTGATGCTTTGGCAGGTCTATGGGAAAAGTAGGGAGAATCTCCTTGCCCACATGTGATGCTTTGGCAGGTCTATGGAAAAAGTAGGGAGGATCTCCCTGCCCACATGTGATGTTTTGGCAGGTCTGTGGGAAAAGTAGTTAGGATCTCTCTGCCCACATGTGATGCTTTGGCAGGTCTATGGAAAAAGTAGGGAGGATCTCCCTGCCCACATGTGATGCTTTGGCAGGTCTGGGGGAAAAGTAAGGAGGATCTCCCTGCCCACATGTGATGCTTTGGCAGGTCTATGGAAAAAGTAGGTAGGATCTCCCTGCCCACCCTTCCCCTCCCCTAACACGAGTGGAGAATTATTCGCGTCAATCTCCCTTATTCTTCATAAAATCAGATCAATAATTTCATACAAGGAGGCACAGTGGATCAGACTAAAGCGCTTTGCTTCCGAAAAGAGTGTCCCGGGTTCGAATCATTGTGAAGATTGGGATTTTTCATTTCGGGATCTTTTTGGGGCCTCTGAGTCCACCCAGCTTTAAAGGAGTACTTTATTTTTACTTTAATTCCATACATCTATATTATACATTAGAATAAAAAAATGATATTATAAAAAGATATTTTTGAACATATTTTATGTCATCTTAAAACAAAAGTAAAACAAAATCCATTGAGTAAGTCAATTCAAATTCTGCCTCAATCAAAATCCTGGTCTGTTCACGTTTTTGTAGTGGATACAAATGTCATAATTCTAGGACCGACAATAGCCACAAGTTCTCTTTATAGTCTTCAAAGTCTAACATTGTCTAATGCCAACGAACAGTTGGGATCAACTGTTGATTCTTTAGAAGTCGTTGAACCTTTTATTTGTTATTACCTGGAGACTTGTTGCTATTATTTCTACAGACTATAAGACGGTCTTCGGGCGAAGAAGAAAATCTAAGCTGTAGCTTGAGCCCATACACACAGACCGTCCCACTGGTGTTGATATTTAAACATCTAATGTAAGCATCATCGCCTCGAGCTTTGGTACGAGTGTAGAGCCTGCCTATAATATTTGGATCAAGCTCAACGTGAGTTGGCATGGGGCGGGGGGGGGGTGAGAACGATGTCCCGTACCGCACAATAGAACTCAACAATAGGGATTTTTAATAGATTTCACACAACCATTGTGAGGTCTATCTATGAATTCAATAAGCTTGTAGGTTTTTCGGAAACAATGAATATTATGCATCTAATGTCTAGATCAGGGAGGGAACAATGAATATTATGCATCTAATGTCTAGATCAGGGAGGAAACAATGAATATTATTCATTTAATATCTAGATCAGGGAGGAAACATTGAATATTATACATCTAATGTCTAGATCAGGGAGAAAACAATGAATATTATACATCTAATGTCTAGATCAGGGAGGAAACAAGGAATATTATGCATCTAATGTCTAGATCAGGGAGGAAACAATGAATATTATACATCTAATGTCTAGATCAGGGAGGAAACAATGAATATTATACATCTAATGTCTAGATCAGGGAGGAAACAATAAATATTATGCATCTAATGTCTAGATCAGGGAGGAAACAATGAATATTATTCATTTAATATCTAGATCAGGGAGGAAACAATGAATATTATACATCTAATGTCTAGATCAGGGAGGAAACAATTAATATTATTCATTTAATGTCTAGATCAGGGAGGAAACAATGAATATTATACATCTAATGTCTAGATCAGGGAGGAAACAATGAATATTATACATCTAATGTCTAGATCAAGGAGGAAAAAATGAATATTATACATCTAATGTCTAGATCAGGGAGGAAACAATGAATATTATACATCTAATGTCTAGATCAGGGAGGAAACAATGAATATTATACATCTAATGTCTAGATCAGGGAGGAAACAATGAATATTATACATCTAATGTCTAGATCAGGGAGGAAACAATGAATATAATGCATCTTATGTCTAGATCAGGGAGGAAACAATGAATATTATTCATTTAATATCTAGATCAGGGAGGAAACAATGAATATTATACATCTAATGTCTAGATCAGGGAGGAAACAATTAATATTATTCATTTAATGTCTAGATCAGGGAGGAAACATTTAATATTATTCATTTAATGTCTAGATCAGGGAGGAAACAATGAATATTATACATCTAATGTCTAGATCAGGGAGGAAACAATGAATATTATACATCTAATGTCTAGATCAAGGAGGAAACAATGAATATTATACATCTAATGTCTAGTTCAGGGAGGAAACAATGAATGTTATACATCTAATGTCTAGATCAAAGAGGAAACAATGAATATTATACATCTAATGTCTAGTTCAGGGAGGAAACAATGAATATTATACATCTAATGTCTAGATCAGGGAGGAAACAATGAATATTATACATCTAATGTCTAGATCAGGGAGGAAACAATGAATATTATACATCTAATGTCTAGATCAGGGAGGAAACAATGAATATTATACATCTAATGTCTAGATCAGGGAGGAAACAATGAATATTATACATCTAATGTCTAGATCAGGGAGGAAACAATGAATATTATACATCTAATGTCTAGATCAGGGAGGAAACAATGAATATTATACATCTAATGTCTAGATCAGGGAGGAAACAATGAATATTATACATCTAATGTCTAGATCAGGGAGGAAACAATGAATATTATACATCTAATGTCTAGATCAAGGAGGAAACAATGAATATTATACATCTAATGTCTAGTTCAGGGAGGAAACAATGAATATTATACATCTAATGTCTAGATCAAAGAGGAAACAATGAATATTATACATCTAATGTCTAGTTCGGGGAGGAAACAATGAATATTATACATCTAATGTCTAGATCAGGGAGGAAACAATGAATATTATACATCTAATGTCTAGATCAGGGAGGAAACATTTAATATTATTCATTTAATGTCTAGATCAGGGAGGAAACAATGAATATTATACATCTAATGTCTAGATCAGGGAGGAAACAATGAATATTATACATCTAAAGTCTAGATCAGGGAGGAAACAATGAATATTATACATCTAATGTCTAGATCAGGGAGGAAACAATGAATATTATACATCTAATGTCTAGATCAGGGAACTGTTCCAGAAAAAGGAAGAAGAGGTATACAGGGAGAGTGATGAGAAGACAACATTAAAGAATTGAAAGAGATTCTATACAAGACAATGACAAGGTTGAATGGCGATGGACGGTCAATGGATCATGTGTGGTGCGCCAACGTCTGGGAAGATAGCTTTCCAGTGACTTTTGGCCGCCGTTTTTATTACAACTGTATATTACACACTGCAAAGTTTGAAAGACAGTATGGTCTTATATTATTATTTCAATTTTTAAAAGTGGTACTGGATTGGGTGAATAAAAGTTGTTGATATAAATACTTCATTCTTTATAGACATGAAAGCGAGGCTAGAGTCTTCTTATCTTATCTTATATAATACAGACGTTACTTCAAAAAAGAAGATGATTACGTCCTACGCGTCATGCATTTAGTCATGCATATTAACCAATGACTTAAATTCTGCCAAGTCACTGGTTTTTCTGGCTAGCTCAGGCAACCCATTCCATGCTCTAATAGCACTAGGGAAGAAGGAGTATTTGTACAAATTTGTCCTAGCATATGGGACGAGGAATGTGCCTTTATTTTTGTGTCTTTCAGAGTATTTTATTAAATTTTGTTTTTGGATTTGAAGATTATGGTTCAGTGTTTTATGTATAATAGCTACTTTACTTTTGAGTCTTCTGTCCTGAAGGCTTCCTAAATTTAGTGATTTTACTAATGGTGTTACTCTAGTCAAATGTGAAAATTCGTTTGTTATGAATCTCACTGCTCTATTTTGTGTTTGTTCCAGTTTCTTAATGTTTTCTTGAGTTGAGGGGTCCCAAACGGTGGATGCATATTCTATTATTGGCCTAACCAAGGTTAAATAACATTTTAGTTTTATGTTCTTATTTGATTTATAGAAATTTCTTTTAATAAACCCTAATGCTTTGTTGGATTTTTTTATAGTTTCATCAATATGTGGATTCCATGACAGTTTTTCATTTATTATAACACCTAGGTATTTTGCGTTTTTAGTCTGTGTTACTGGTTTGCCATGAATAAGATAAGTGGAATTAATTTGTTTTAGTTTTTTTGTTACTCTTAACAACTGACATTTTTCTGGGTGGAAAGACATGCTCCAATTTGATTCCCATTTCTGTAATTCATCTAATTCTCTTTGTAAAATATCTGTGTCTTGTATTGTTTTTATTGTTCTATATATTATGCAATCGTCTGCAAATAATCTGACTTTTGTTCCTGAACTAATGCAATTTGGTAAATCATTTATGTAAATTAAAAATAGTAGTGGACCCAAGACTGTTCCTTGAGGTACACCTGAGTTTACTGTTATTGGTGTTGATTTAGAGCCATTTATTATTACAGTTTGTTCTCTCCCTATCAGAAAATCTTTAATCCACTGATGCAGTGAACCATTAATGCCGAAATATTTTAATTTTTTAAGCAAACTATGGTGGTGAACTTTGTCAAAAGCATTGGAAAAATCTAGTAAGATAGCATCTATTTGTTCACTATTATCTAAACCTTTTGAAAAATCATCAATTAGTTCTATTAGTTGTGTTTCACATGATCTATATTTCCTAAAGCCATGTTGGTATGGGGTGAGGACATTATGTTTGTCTAAGTGGTTTATGATGTTGCTACATATTATGTGTTCTAGGATTTTACATGTGATGCTGGTAAGTGATACTGGTCTGTAGTTTCCTGGATCAGATTTTTCTCCTTTTTTAAATAGGGGGGTGACATTAGCTTCTTTCCAGTCCTTTGGTACTCTGCCCTGGTTAAGCGATGCCTGAAAGAGTATTTTGAACACTGGGGCTAGCTCATTGCTTAGTTCTTTGAGTAATCTAGCTGGAATACCATCAGGTCCAGACGCTTTATTTGGTTTGGTGTTGGCTTATAGTTTTTGAATTCCATTTTCTTGTAGTACTAAATCTTCTATGTTGTCTACTTGGTTCAAATTAAGAATTATGTCTTTGTCTCCTGGGGCTGAGAATGCTGATTTGTTTAGGATGTTTGCTTTAGTTTCATTATCATTATGTATTATGTTATGTTCATCTTTTAATGGCGCTATGCCTGTTGTTTCCATTTTCTTAGACTTAATGTATGACCATAGGTTTTTGTTGTTATCTTTAGATATTACATTGTTTATGTATTCACACTGTAGTTGTCTGCTTACTTTTTGGGTTAGGTGTTTAATTTTTATATACTTTTTGTAAACTGTTTCTGCCTTGGTTTCTTTAAATTTTCTATATAGGTTTTCCTTCTGTTTACAAAGCTTCTTTAGTCTATTATTAAACCAGCATTTATTTATTTTGTTTGATGTGTATTTAGTTGGTATATGATTTTCTATAATGCTTTTAAGATGGTTTTTAATGAAATTCCAGAGGTCATCGACTGGTTGGTTAATGTCTTTTTCTAATAAGAATGTTTGTTGAAAGTTTAATGCAGCTTGGTGTAGTTGTGTTAGGTTACATTTATTCCAGAGTAAGATTTTTCTTTTGGGTTTTGTATTGGCTACTGCTTTTATCTGACTGTGTATTTTTATGATCTCATGGTCTGATAGACCAGGGATAATATCATAATCAACTACTAATCCAGGTCTGTTGGTTAAGAAGAGATCTAATGTGTTGTTTAATCTAGTTGGCTTTTTAATGATTTGATCTAAACTTAGGTTGTGTAAAGTTTCTATGAAAAGCTCATTTATGTCCTTAAGGTTTTGGTGTTTATCTATGGTTAGTGTTTTCCAATTTATATCAGGTAGGTTGAAATCACCCATAATCCAAAAAACTGCATTTTTATTTGTCTCTTTAAGTGTAGTATTCTGATTACATAGTTCCTGCATGTATTGTAAACTAGAATTTGGTGGTCTGTAAATGCTGCCTATTATTAGGGATGTTGAGTCTATGGAGATGAACTGTGAAAAGGTTAAAAAGCTCTTGATCCACTGGCGCTGTGAGAAGCTGGAAAGTTTCCGAAGTGTCAGAGTGATTGCTGCGAGAAATGAATCTCATTACATCAAGCACTCCTACATGTAGCCTTCATTGGCTAGAGGTGTTCTTAATAGTGTAGACACAAATGCAGTTACAACAATGTAAATTGTAATGAAATGCCAGTGTTTTTATTTGTACTGATACAAAAGTTCAGTAATATCAATATATAATCTAGTGATAACAATGTAAAACGATGTAATTATGTTGTCTATATTTCTCTGTGCAATTCAGAAATGATTTTTGATGACCGAAATCTATTTTGTTTCCGGAAAATACCTATATAAGTGAATAGATACTAAAATTTCAATTTACGCACAAAAAAATTCTAAATTCTAATCGAAAAGTTGAGATCACACTAAAAACACACTATCTAACTTTATTTTGATAGTAGATTCTCAAAAAGTAGATACAGCATTATGCTTTAACTTATACTCTCAGAGAAACTGTTTATTTTATTGAGGCCACAAATACTTCCATAACAACGAGATCCAATAAAAACATATAAAAACAAATTATGACACACTTATAAAAAATACAACACTTGGATGACCTCACCACACAGACTCCATGACCTTTAGTTTCGACAGACACACTAACCCACATACAGGCAATCCCATTCAGAGACACGTATTGTTCCCATACCCAAGAAAGATACAACTTTAAATGTCATTATTAAGAGGGTTCATTTTTTTTTCGCATTTCGTTTCATTGTGAGCTAACAGGTGTAAACAACTTTAACCTGACGTAGAGAGAGTCTAGGGGACCACCCCATAAGGTAATCTATTATACTAGGGGAGCACCTATCATAAACTGGTCATAAAATATACATGTTCGTATAAGGTCTCAATGAGAGAGTCTTTTGATTTTAAAAAAAAACTATTTTAACATTTTTAAAACTTGTTTTTTTATCCTCGTCTATGCGCGTGCCACACAAATCAGCTCAAATCAAATAGAATATTAAACAAAAACATAGCACGTTGTGAAGAATTGTATGCTACACAACAAACTAAGCACCTGAACCTTTTTTTCTTCCATAAAATTAAGCATAATAATCTAAAGCAGCAAACATTGAATGATGACTACTCTGATTAGAGACAGAACCAATACATTGATTCCTCTACAACAGTGTTTCCCTAAGTGGTCTATATAGACCGCCAAGGGTCTACGAAGACTTCCAAGGGGTCTACGAAAGTGAAAAAATAATGAGATGTCCATGGGGGCAGTGCCGCCGCTACCTATTGTGCAATGTGTGCATTGCACGCAGGCGGCCGACTTTAGGGGGAGGCCAAATCATTATTCCAAAGTTACTTTTTTTAAATTATTAAATTAAAAAAAAATATTTTAAATAAATTCTAATTATTCCATTATTCTTTGAAAATATAAACGATAATTGTACATGAGAAATTATTTTGAAAACTAGAACAAATAAAATATAGCAGTGGCCGAGGGATTCCCACGGGATTTTCCTAAAGCGCCTACTCGTCTCTGGCATTAAGTTTTCGAGGGGTTGTTTGGAATTTTTGTTTTGAGTCCAATGGCCCGCCCTGTAAGTAGATCTATTGCTGGTAATTTAAAAAAAATTTTCATTAGTTGGGGGTGGGGGGGGGGCGTTAGTTCCTCTCATATGGAGGGGGAGAGCGCAACGTCCTGACAAAAACGGGTGTTATGGAGTGTGTTATGGAGTGTGTAATAGAATATAGAGTGTGTTATAGAGTGTGTTATGGAGTGTGTTATGGAGTGTGTTACGGAGTGTGTTATGGAGTGTGTTATAGAATATAGAGTGTGTTATAGAGTGTGTTATGGAGTGTGTTATGGAGTGTGTTATGGAGTGTGTTATAGAATATAGAGTGTGTTATAGAGTGTGTTATGGAGTGTGTTATGGAGTGTGTTATAGAATATAGAGTGTGTTATAGAGTGTGTTATGGAGTGTGTTATGGAGTGTGTTATAGAATATTAAGTGTGTTATACAGTGTGTTATGGAGTGTGTTATGGAGTGTGTTATAGAGTGTGTTATGGAGTGTGTTATGGAGTGTGTTATAGAGTGTGTTATGGAGTGTGTTATGGAGTGTGTTATGGAGTGTGTTATAGAGTGTGTTATGGAGTGTGTTATAGAGTGTGTTATGGAGTGTGTCATGGAGTGTGTTATGGAGTGTGTTATAGAATATAGAGTGTGTTATAGAGTGTGTTATGGAGTGTGTTATGGAGTGTGTTATGGAGTGTGTTATAGAATATAGAGTGTGTTATAGAGTGTGTTATGGAGTGTGTTATGGAGTGTGTTATAGAATATAGAGTGTGTTATAGAGTGTGTTATGAAGTGTGTTATGGAGTGTGTTATGGAGTGTGTTATATAGTGTGTTATGGAGTGTGTTATGGAGTGTGTTATAGAGTGTGTTATGAAGTGTGTTATGGAGTGTGTTATAGAATATAGAGTGTGTTATAGAGTGTGTTATGGAGTGTGTTATGGAGTGTGTTACGGAGTGTGTTATGGAGTGTGTTATAGAATATAGAGTGTGTTATAGAGTGTGTTATGGAGTGTGTTATGGAGTGTGTTATGGAGTGTGTTATAGTATATAGAGTGTGTTATAGAGTGTGTTATGGAGTGTGTTATGGAGTGTGTTATAGAATATAGAGTGTGTTATAGAGTGTGTTATGGAGTGTGTTATGGAGTGTGTTATAGAATATAGAGTGTGTTATACAGTGTGTTATGGAGTGTGTTATGGAGTGTGTTATAGAGTGTGTTATGGAGTGTGTTATGGATTGTGTTATAGAGTGTGTTATGGAGTGTGTTATGGAGTGTGTTATGGAGTGTGTTATAGAGTGTGTTATGGAGTGTGTTATAGAGTGTGTTATGGAGTGTGTCATGGAGTGTGTTATGGAGTGTGTTATAGAATATAGAGTGTGTTATAGAGTGTGTTATGGAGTGTGTTATGGAGTGTGTTATGGAGTGTGTTATAGAGTGTGTTATGGAGTGTGTTATGGAGTGTGTTATAGAGTGTGTTATGGAGTGTGTTATGGAGTGTGTTATGGAGTGTGTTATGGAGTGTGTTATAGAGTGTGTTATGGAGTGTGTCATGGAGTGTGTTATGGAGTGTGTTATAGAATATAGAGTGTGTTATAGAGTGTGTTATGGAGTGTGTTATGGAGTGTGTTACGGAGTGTGTTATAGAATATAGAGTGTGTTATAGAGTGTGTTATGGAGTGTGTTATGGAGTGTGTTATAGAATATAGAGTGTGTTATAGAGTGTGTTATGGAGTGTGTTATGGAGTGTGTTATGGAGTGTGTTATAGAGTGTGTTATGGAGTGTGTTATGGAGTGTGTTATAGAGTGTGTTATGGAGTGTGTTATGGAGTGTGTTATGGAGTGTGTTATAGAGTGTGTTATGGAGTGTGTTATAGAGTGTGTTATGGAGTGTGTCATGGAGTGTGTTATGGAGTGTGTTATGGAGTGTGTTATAGAGTGTGTTATGGAGTGTGTTATGGAGTGTGTGTTTCCTAAACGTTGGTGAAAAGAGGTTAATTGATTGATTGGTTTGTTACACAGTGACAATGATGAAATTAACGTGCCTCGTACAAATGTGAGACGATCTTAAGACATGAACGAGTAAACACTTATCTTTTTTGAGAGCTAGATTTTGTTTAAATATCAGTTTATTTCATTACTATTAGATCTAGATCTCATCTCAAGTTAAACAGTTACATTGAGTTAAAGAAGTTAGTGGAAGTTATTCAAAGTTTATTTATCAAAAAATATAAAACGCCTTCATCGGTTCATTTGTACTACACACATGAGGCTACAGGCCAACAACCGACCAACAACAAGGAAGGGGGGGGGGCGGCAAAAAAGGTTCAGACCCGTTGCCGACTTGAGCGGAAACTGCGCAACAACAGTTCTATCTCCAGGAATAACTTTTAACAACGCTTAATAATTATGTAGGCAAAACAATTTCCAACAACAAAAAACAACGTTTGAGTAAAAACTTTCATGGCCTCACTTTGGATTCTAGACACAACACAATGTTCAATTCATAGACATGAACAATAAATCCTACAAAATTATGACGAAGTTTCTTTTCTTTTTTTATTACATTCTTTAAAAACAACTCAGGGGCCTCACTGTCGAGGCCTACATCGCTCCTCTGGGCTCAAACTTCTATTGTGGGCGTTAAACAAAATGTTATCTAGGAGTCGCCACCCGGGAATGTGAGAAACACTGCCGTACTCTGTTTTTTTTTACAAGTCATTGTTTAAGTGAATTTTACTTAGGATTATTTACTTTCTTTAAACTCAAGACAAATATTCTACGCTTAGTTGATTCATTTGTTGGATAAATTTGTAGACACCTCTGAATCCGTGTATGTCAGATGATTGTTGATACAATGCACATCTCTCCAAAATACAATGGAAAGTGTACAGAACGTTGAAAATGTTCCACTGTCAATGGCTTTTGTATTTCGAGCTTTTTTTTACCGGATTATGCTATATTTTACAATAAGAAACAAGTTAACATATCAGAGTCGACCACATAACACTGTTGAGTAGTCAAAGTTATCGAGAAATGGTAGATAGAAATGATAGATCATGATCATTTCCGCTGTTCATTGTAATATAACTGCCACAGCTCATCAATTATAAATTCATCGTCGTGGTGGGAAGCGTGGTCAAGAGACTAAGTGCGCTTGAACTTGGCTTGTCTTGGCTACCTAGAAGGGGGCTCGAGGTTCGACACCCGACTCGGGCAGCACGGAAAACCAACTCCTAGATACCCCCTCCCCCCACTGGTCCACAAATGAGATTGGACCAAAGCGCTCTGAGCATGCTATAAGAATGAAGGTAGCGCTATATAAAAGCTATAATAATAAAATAATACAGGAGCATAAGCTAGTAGTCTGAACGAGATAAGTTTTTTAAACTTCATCACAAAAAACAACAACTCAACAAGATGTTAGATTTCTGTAAGCATGTATATCTGACATTGTTCCTAGTGCATGATTCATGATTCATAGTTGTACTTGAGGGGTACAATAACTGTGCGAATATAAAAGGGAAAAATAGAATGGCCTATAAAAATGGATTTTAATCTAATGCCACTTTTGGAACAGTGTCCAGCTCAGTCTTCATGAATTTGTTTCTAGAACAAAAAGGGGGGGGCGGCATTTTAAAATTTCGCACGCAGGCGGCCACAACCCTCGCGGCGGCCCTGCACGGGGGTCTATGATAATACATTCCATTTAAGCCTAGCAAGTCTTGACTTAAATTTTTACATTCCATTAATGTAACTCTTTCATACACTATATATGATTTGTACTTTAGTTAATACTTTAAATATTTATCCTGCTATTAAAAAAGAAAATTGTATTTAATTTCAATAATTATTTAAAGAGCTTAATTTCGTCTATTTATAACTAATGTTTAACAACAGAAATGTAGACTATACAGCGTAGACTATACAGCGTAGACTATTTACAATTAAGATTCGCTTTCGCCCCTTCTCCAGTTAGTGACAACAGTTCCTCTGTACCCAATATTTAAGCCCCACGTGAAAGATGGAAGAAATAAACGAGAAACTCTTTGCGAAAACTTTTACAATGATATTTAAGACAAATTAATTAATTATTTAATATTTAATGAACTACTTTATAGAACAACCAATATCTATATGGAACGTTATATTTACACTGCGCAGCACTGAATAACAAATTCAGTCTTTGTTGATTCCAGTAATAAATATTAAATCCTATTTTAGTTTGTTCAAATTTGAATTTTTGCAATTAAAAAAAATTGATCCCTATCAATTTTAATGTTGTTTTAAATGACTTTTTCAATATTCAACTCACTACAGTTAGAAATTAGTTTTTAAAAAAATGTCGATGAATTTGCAAAAATGCAATACAAGTTAAGCAGGGGCTCTACCGAAAACCAGAAAACAAGGCAAGGGGAACCACTGCTCTACAACTTTTATTCGGAATTTTCATTTCTAGTATATCCTAAAAGAAGTCTCAGATTCATTATTATCTTATCTTATATAATACAGACGTTACTTCAAAAAAAAAAGATGATGATTTCGTCCTACGCGTCATGCATCTAGTCATGCATCTAGTCATGCATCTAGTTAACCAATGACTTCCATTTTACCACTCCATTATTTAATATAATCTTGTTTGTTTTTCTATTAAAATAAACAAAAGTCTGAAGAGTCGCTATGCCACTTACATAATAGTTTCATACATTGTATTTCAATAGTAGCTAATAAATGATTTTAGAAAAATGTTTCAGTAACATGAAGTTAACAGCTGCTCATGAGTTGGACATTTTTTTTTACTACTTGAGCCCTCTTTACCATGCGGACACTCTTTACCATCCTAGCCTCTCTGCTGAGCCCTCTTTACCATGCGGACACTCTTTACCATCCTAGCCTCTCTGCTGAGCCCTCTTTACCATGCGGACACTCTTTACCATCCTAGCCTCTCTGCTGAGCCCTCTTTACCATGCGGACACTCTTTACCATCCTAGCCTCTCTGCTGAGCCCTCTTTACCATGCGGACACTCTTTACCATCCTAGCCTCTCTGCTGAGCCCTCTTTACCATGCGGACACTCTTTACCATCCTAGCCTCTCTGCTGAGCCCTCTTTACCATGCGGACACTCTTTACCATCCTAGCCTCTCTGCTGAGCCCTCTTTACCATGCGGACACTCTTTACCATCCTAGCCTCTCTGCTGAGCCCTCTTTACCATGCGGACACTCTTTACCATCCTAGCCTCTCTGCTGAGCCCTCTTTACCATTTCCCTCTAAACACACGCGCCTCTTTATTACCAGAGCCCGCTTTACCACCCGAACCCCTTTTACCATTAGCCAGAAATGTAGTCCCTACTTGGCTTCCAATACAGATGTATTATCATATGAAAATGTTGTGACACGGACTGTATCTATGTTTATGATAAGATTTGTTTTACTGATCTGTATGCAGACATCTGTATCTATTGGCGCGGGAGCTAACCTCTTATTGAGACATATCAGAGACTTAAAGGGGATTAGAGAAACACTAGCAACTAACACCCAGTCAACTCCTTTCTGTCGCAGCCTAGTATCACTGATCCACCTAGTATCTGGCTTAGTCAAATGTAGGTCGCGAGTTTCTCACAGGGCATCTCTCTCATGATTGACGTTCTTTGTAAACCTTTGTCAAGCGCCATGATACAGTAATTATATCTGTACTTTAACTGGGTCACAATGCCAAGAGGAGGTGATGAGAACATGTACTTAAAATATATTTAAAATTGGAGGGTCGATTCACAACCCGGGACAATGTTTGTATCTGAAGCTTTTAGGACATTGGAATGCAAAGGTTCCAACCAACTCAAGACGTAATCGCGTTATCAAGAGAGTTGGCTTGAGCCTCATGACGTGCCGTTTTCTCAAAGATGTAGATCTAGATGCTAGAACGAAACTCTTTGTGATTAAATGAAAAAGGCATGAAACCTGTGTTTAAATTATTTAATTGTAAAAACACATTAGTGGAGATATCAGATAAATATAGCATATTAAAGGTTATCTACAGCAATCTGATATTTTATTTATTATGTATTCATGTGTTGTCAGCGAGCATGAGTTTGTATTAAAAATGAGTAGAAGTGGTTGAAAACTTAATTGTCACAATCAAAAACGACTGCAGAATGTTAGCTATATCAACAACACTAATAATATTTTCCATATCTTTGGTGGTTTGAAGTCTGAATTTAGACATTTGAAGTCTGAAGTTTGAATACCTCTATTCAAGTAAGAACTTCGTGGAAATCGGGTGGGCGGAATGTGAACGCTGATCTCAAAAACGGTTCTAACGATTTTTCTAAAAATTGAACAGTTGATGTATATCTCTGATAAAAGACTTACTAACTCGTTGGCCACTTGGGGAAAACTCTAGTTTCAAAGCAAAAATTAAATAAATGTAAATTTCGCTTGAGTACTAGCCTTGGATCTAGAGCCAATATCGGTTTTGAAAGGACCATCGCGTTAAAGAATTTCCGAATGTAAGATATTATTGATTCCAGTGTTTAATAAATTGATGTTTAGGAAACGTTGGCATTGACTTCTAAGTCTAGATTTCAAGGCCTAGATCGATCTCATTGGAATTATACAACAAAAACGAACAAAACACAGTTATTAATTACATTTTGTAGTAACACTAACTTTATTGATGGATTATCTAAACTTTGCTAATATTTTTACGTAAACCTTATATAGATTACGCCTAGAGTCTAGAGCAAGAAGTAGGTCTAGACTAAATCTTAGGACGTCACTGAAAAATGTCTTCCAAATTCAATATGGCCTCGACATCTGAAAAGTGTCTTTCAAATTCAATATGGCCTCGACATGGCCTGAAAAGTGTCTTCCAAATTCAATATGGCCTCGACATGGCCTGAAAAGTGTCTTCCAAATTCAATATGGCCTCGACATGGCCTGAAAAGTGTCTTCCAAATTCAATATGGCCTCGACATGGCCTGAATAGTATCTTCCAAATTCAATATGGCCTCGACATGGCCTGAAAAGTGTCTTTTAAATTCAATATGGCCTCGACATGGCCTGAAAAGTAGCCATGAGATAAAGAACGTACTAAGAACTCCCAACTTGGAACTGAGCTCAATCGAAACAGTTGTAAAGTACGACTTTAAGTTCCATCGTCAACAGAAAGTACTTCCTGATGCCCCCTCCCCTTACCTCGCTGCCCGTAGTTCCCGAGGCCCCCTCCCCTTACCTCGCTGCCAGTGGTTCCTGAGGTCCCCTCCCCTTACCTCGCTGCCAGTGGTTCCCGAGGCCCCCTCCCATTACCTCGCTGCCAGTGGTTCCTGAGGCCCCCTCCCCTTACCTCGCTGCCAGTGTTTCCTGAGGCCCCCTCCCCTTACCTCGCTGCCAGTGGTTCCCGAGGCCCCCTCCCCTCACCTCGCTGCCAGTGGTTCCCGAGGCTCCCTCCCCTTACCTCGCTGCCCGTAGTTCCCGAGGCCCCCTCCCCTTACCTCGCTGCCAGTGGTTCCTGAGGCCCCCTCCCCTTACCTCGCTGCCAGTGGTTCCTGAGGCCCCCTCCCCTTACCTCGCTGCCAGTGGTTCCTGAGGCCCCCTCCCCTTACCTCGCTGCCAGTGGTTCCTGAGGCCCTCCTCCCCTTACCTCGCTGCCGGTGGGTAGCGGTTGAATCTGTCACATTCGTTCGGCCTGGTTCGTTATCGTACGTCACGTTCGCCACAACCTTGCAATGTGGCGCAGGCGTGAGATAGACAAACATACCAACAACGTTTCCATATAACAACATGGGGTCAAGAGATCACATAACAATATCAACAAATCCACCCTCAATCTCTCCCTTACCCCCCTCCCCCAAGACTTTCGCCGAATTTACGAACTTGTGATCTATGTTATTTCGCACAAGATCTGGGTAGACTAGGTCTAGGCTTTTATCTTGGAGGGCACTACTTCCTCTGAAATGGTCAATATAGACTTACACTACACATTGAGTGCTTGAAGACTTGAGTTGACAATCTGTGCTATTGTAGCTCGGCACTTTTGGTTAAGTGCTTGGCTTCGAACTTGGGGTCGTAAGTTCCAATCTCGGTGAAGTCTGCGATTTTGAATTTTGTGATTTTTAGGACGCCCCTGAGTCCACCCAACTCAAATGGCTATCTGAGTTTTCTTGGGGAAAGTAAAAGCGGTTGGCCGTTATGCTGGTCACGTGACAACATATTCGTTAACTTTTGACTTTAATTTTTGACTTTTACTTTTGGAAGCATTAGAAAGTATTTTTATTGAAGTTAACAGTAACATAAAAAAACTTTTTTTTTTTAAAGACAATTTCTCCTTTATAAAGCTGATAACTTTGTGTAAAAGCGATGTTTTGCTCTAAATAACTAATGAGAGATAGATTTTAAAACATTTCTAGCCCACCGCTATTTATTGCCTCCTATCTTTCCCTTGTCTATCCAGAGTAAATAAAACTTTAGTTTGGCGATATAGATCGAGACATGGTCACATTACAAGTCTAGACTAGAACACTGGATCTAGTTATAGATATGGTACTCTCTCTTTTGTGAATATGTGCGGCAATTTCTACTGACGTTTGTTCAAGATATATAAATCTCCAGACCAAATTTAATTTTAAGATGATTATTTTTGGAAAAAATATAGGCTAAAGGTCAAACCATAGTTTTTCGATGTTTGGCCAAATAGCTAGTATATTTGTCCCAAAGGTATACATTAACTGCCAAATTTCTAGGAAAATTGTTAGAGCTGTTTTCGAGATCCGTGTCCATCCTGTGTTTAATTTGCAGTATAATAGGAGAATTCGTAAAATTAAAAAAAAATTAGTTCTTGACTGACAAGACATTAAATAAACAATAAGCCTATTAGTTCTCCAGTGAGAAAATTAGAGCTCTGTGAAAAAAAAATTCAATCAATGGATGATTACATTGGTAGAAAGCAGGAGAATTCTTATATTCTTTCCGTAAAAAACATTGAAGCCTAGTCCTCACGTCTATTTTCTTATTTCTATTAATATTCACCGTTGCTGGCTGCGTCATGTCTTGATCACAAAGTTTCGGTATTGTTGTTTGGGCATTACTAAAATACCTAGATTCTGGGTATATTCTCAGCAAGCGAATGGCGGTGATACTTAACATATTTCCGCTGCAAGATGTGACTGACACGAGTGTACGCGCCCTCCTCGTTGGGCTCCTCCTGACATTCTCCATGTTGTGATAACACCCAGGGGCTCACATGTTGCACAACTCCATGCGAGCCGCTCACTTCAACTGAGCGTCAGGATGAGGGGGTTCACTTTACCGCTGACACCAAACTGGAAGTGTGTCTATGTGAAATGAGCCACTACACACTCGAAATAAATAACTTAACTGTCCAGACACACACACACAAAAACCTAGCATCTGGGAGTTGCGCAATTATTTTAAACACAGTAAACTGAATTATGTCTACGTTTTTCTTTCCAAGAGCCTGTTAACATTCCTTATACATTTTGAAATACAGAGCTATCAACACGTCCACTATCCTGCACAATGAATGCACCAAAACACTATTTATACTTATACTCCATTGATGGGCATCTCCACGACATTAATTGTATAGAAAATTAAATCTTCTTTATGCGTTTAATATAGAGCAATTTTAACAAAAAGTTGTGTCTGCTGTGGTTATTATAGTTAAAATAATGGAATGTCGTCTGCAGTTACAGCATCGGTATAAAAAAAGGTTTATCGTTTTGATTAGGCAATGATTAGGCAGTCAGTTATAACGAAACTAAGACACCAGAGTTGGAAAATGTTTAACTTTCCTGTCTAGATACAGTATATATAGCTCTGCCTGTAGAATCAAATTAAGAATCACATGAGTAAACAAAGAGAGTTTACTGTGAACACCCTTGATATGAAAGTCTCCAATATTATGCCTAGTTGCTTCTCATCTCAATTATAGAAGGACTTGTTTTTACTTGTTTTTTACTTACTTTTTTTTTGTTGTTGTTACATACAAAAACCCACTTGCTATTTGTCCTGATATTGCAGTCTCCCTAGTGTGCTTGATTTCTATAATATATTATATCATTGCTTTCAAAAAAATGATGTATGATTTATCCGAGTAATTGTTATCGCCGCAAGTAGATTTGAATTAACATTTGATCTTCTTTTGACAGAATTGACTGTCTCAGAGAATGGTCAAGTGTGTCCAGAAATAAGACCAGGAGAAGATGACCTCCCAGGTAAGACACATCTTTTTTTCTGTAGGAAGTGATATTGTCGTTTTACAAGGAAACCACTGGATGCTATCGGTCACTAGTTAAAACATATATAACACTTTGCATTCTCTAAAGACAATAAAAAAAAAACAACATTACCAACATCTCTGTTAGACTTTCATCTATGGCCGTCAACATTATCATCAGTTGACTATTACACGAACACATACACACATTGGAGGAAAGTGCACATGTAGGCTAGATGAACTATGGAAAACACACAAACATTAGCGGACAATATCACACACAAACATTAGAGGACATTGGAGTGTGACATTCATATGACTACTCTTGGTACTAAACATACACGCGCGGCACACGATCTAACAAGTAGTTCCTGTATCACAATTTCGCCCGTTCTCTCTGTGTCTCTGTCTGTCTGTCTCTTTTGTTCTAGTACTTGATGTGTTTCTCTCAGTCTGTCTGTCTGTCTGTCTAGTACTTTATGTGTTTCTTTCAGTCTGTCTGTCTGTCTGTCTAGTACTTTATGTGTTTCTCTCTATGTCTCTGTCTGTCTGTCTGTCTCTTTTGTTCTAGTACTTGATGTGTTTCTCTCAGTCTGTCTGTCTGTCTGTCTCTTTTGTTCTAGTACTTGATGTGTTTCTCTCAGTCTGTCTGTCTGTCTGTCTAGTACTTTATGTGTTTCTCTCTATGTCTCTGTCTGTCTCTGTCTGTCTGTCTCTTTTGTTCTAGTACTTGATGTGTTTCTCTCAGTCTGTCTGTCTCTTTTGTTCTAGTACTTGATGTGTTTCTCTCAGTCTGTCTGTCTGTCTGTCTAGTACTTTATGTGTTTCTCTCTATGTCTCTGTCTGTCTCTGTCTGTCTGTCTAGTACTTTATGTGTTTCTCTCAATGTCTCCGTCTGTCTGTCTGTCTAGTACTTTATGTGTTTCTCTCTGAGACAGACGGAGACACAGAGAGAAACACATAAAGTACTAGACAGACAGACAGACAGACGGAGACACAGAGAGTTATCTTGTCAGCATACAGCTCATTTGTCAGCTTAGAGTTATCTTGTCAGCATACAGCTCTTTTGTCAGCATAGAGTTATCTTGTCAGCATACAGCTCTTTTGTCAGCATAGAGTTATCTTGTCAGCATACAGCTCTTTTGTTAGCATAGTTACCTTGTCAGCATACAGCTCATTTGTCAGCATAGAGTTATCTTGTCAGCATACGGTGGATGCATATTCTATTATTGGCCTAACCAAGGTTAAATAACATTTTAGTTTTATGTTCTTATTTGATTTATAGAAATTTCTTTTAATAAACCCTAATGCTTTAGTGGATTTTTTTATAGTTTCATCAATATGTGGATTCCATGACAGTTTTTCATTTATTATAACACCTAGGTATTTTGCGTTTTTAGTCTGTGTTACTGGTTTGCCATGAATAAGATAAGTGGAATTAATTTGTTTTAGTTTTTTTGTTACTCTTAACAACTGACATTTTTCTGGGTGGAAAGACATGCTCCAATTTGATTCCCATTTCTGTTATTCATCTAATTCTCTTTGTAAAATATCTGTGTCTTGTATTTTTTTGTTTTTATTGTTCTATATATTATGCAATCGTCTGCAAATAATCTGACTTTTGTTCCTGAACTAATGCAATTTGGTAAATCATTTATGTAAATTAAAAATAGTAGTGGACCCAAGACTGTTCCTTGAGGTACACCTGAGTTTACTGTTATTGGTGTTCAATTAGAGCCATTTATTATTACAGTTTGTTCTCTCCCTATCAGAAAATCTTTAATCCACTGATGCAGTGAACCATTAATGCCGAAATATTTTAATTTTTTAAGCAAACTATGGTGGTGAACTTTGTCAAAAGCCTTGGAAAAATCTAGTAAGATAGCATCTATTTGTTCACTATTATCTAAACCTTTTGAAAAATCATCAATTAGTTCTATTAGTTGTGTTTCACATGATCTATATTTCCTAAAGCCATGTTGGTATGGGGTGAGGACATTATGTTTGTCTAAGTGGTTTATGATGTTGCTACATATTATGTGTTCTAGTATTTTACATGTGATGCTGGTAAGTGATACTGGTCTGTAGTTTCCTGGATCAGATTTTTCTCCTTTTTTAAATAGGGGGGTGACATTAGCTTCTTTCCAGTCCTTTTGGTACTCTGCCCTGGTTAAGCGATGCCTGAAAGAGTATTTTGAACACTGGGACTAGCTCATTGCTTAGTTCTTTGAGTAATCTAGCTGGAATACCATCAGGTCCAGACGCTTTATTTTGTTTGGTGTTGGCTAATAGTTTTTGAATTCCATTTTCTTGTAGTACTAAATCTTCTATGTTGTCTACTTGGTTCAAATTAAGAAATATGTCTTTTGTCAGTATACAACACTTTGGCCAGCATACAGCTCATTTGTCAGTATACATCACTTTTGTCAGTATACAGCTCTTTTGTCAGTATACAGCTCTTTTGTCAGTATACAGCTCATTTGTTCTATAATCAGCAAGGAGCTCTTTTGTCAGCATACAGCTATATTGTCAACATACAGCTCTTTTTTTAGCATATACCTAATGATTCAGCTGGTCTTTTATCAGTCAAGAGCAATTTAGTCAGCATACATATCTTTTGTCAACTTACAGCTCTTAAGAAAGTATACAGCTCTTTGTGTATTGATAAATATGGCTGCTAATGTGGAGTTCCTCTCGGTGGATAAGCTTTGTTTTGTACAAAATAATTTTTGACAAAGCTTATATCAACTCAATCTGTCTGTCTGGTTAAAGGTTTGTACACGTTATTTCTCCTACAGGCAATCCCGGATCAAACAGAAAGTTGTACAATTATTTCTTTTACCTGACAAAATTTGAATCAATAAAAAAAATTTAGTTTACTAGCTATTGGTAATTAATTATTTTGTTTGGTATCGGACAAGAAAAAAAAAAGTACTTTACTGATGTAGTTGTATTTGTTGAATAAATCCCTTTTATACTTTGTAGATAGAAATAGGTGGCCGCTTTAACGTTTGAAACGAACAATAGATAATTATAAAACCGAATATTTTCATAAGCATTTCCCCTGTGGTATCTTGAGGAGGCTTGAGCCCTCGAATTTAGGTAGTTCAACTATTTTTTCTTTTTTTTTTAAATGCTTTGAAAAAGCGATCGCTGTAGCATACCAACAGATACCTCATTCTTTCTTCCTCCCCCCCCTCCCTCCGACTGGTCCAAACAATCGATAGGATCATGGCGCCTTAAGAAAGCTACAAGCATGAAATTGCCCTAAACAAAAACAATTTTAAAAAATATTTTTAATCGCACCGACTTTTTTTGTTAGTCTCGATTGATTACAAATTGAATTGCATGACTGATCCAGACTAATTGATACAACTACAATTAATATAAGCTTTGTTGTTGTTTGTTTTAAATATACTCTTATTTATATTTTGCTTGTTTTTCTTATGTTGATTGTTAGAGCTATTGGGCTGATACGATGAGAAGGTACTGAATGTGTGATTTCAAAATCTATTGATCAAAGAATGGCTTCTAGCTTCAGTGTGTATCTTTTGGCTTATAGTTTTAGTGTCAGTCTTTTTGTATTTATTTCAATTGAAATTATCTCCCTGTCTTTTCAGTTTTGTAATTATTTCTATTATTGTATTTTTTGAGAGGGGAGTTTCATGGCCTATTCTAGTCTCTAAGTATTGAAATAATATTTAAAGCCTTCGGGATCATTCGAAGTTTTATTTTGAAATCTGTACAATTTATTTTTGTTGCTTGTAAATGTTTTTCTCTGTCATCAAAACCCAGACAAGACTGGTCTTATGTCTTCAGTGCAGACCTCCTAGGGGGCGCTCTGGTCAAAGACTTTTCAGATCGGTTTCAATTACATTTCCGTTCTGTCTTTAAGACATACTGTTCGTGTTCTCTGGGATGTTCTCTGGGATGTTTCTTGGATGTTTCTTGGATACTAGACGGATATGACCCGCGGCCTGCGGGCCTTAGTTTGGGTATTATTCATCTACTGGATCGAATTTAGATTTATGTCAAACTTTTTTTTTTTTATTTTGCCACGAAAATAATAGGAGTGTAAAAATGGGTTTACCCGTTAAGTCAGCATATTCATAACAATAATCTGAAAACGGGTTTACCCGATTTGTTAAAAATGTTTTTCTTGAACAGAAATAGAATTACGTAGCTTTTTGTCTATTTTAGGGACCCCCCCCCCTTTATGGCATGGACATTAAATATTCACTACGGTCTCCGTCATGATCTAAGGAACATTTTATGTCAAGTTTTATCAAGATTAGTCAAACAGTTTTAATTTTTATTTGGGACACACATACATACATACTTATATACATATATATATACATACATACATACATACATACATACATACATACATACATACATACATACATGCATACATACATACATACATGCATACATACATACATACATACATACATACATACATTCATTTATACATACATACATACAAGCATTCATACATGCATACCTACAAGCATTCATACATACATACATACATACAAGCATTCATACATACATACATACACGCATTCCTACATACATACATACATACATACATACATACAAGCATTCATTCATACATACATACATACATACAAGCATTCATACATACATACATACAAGCATTCCTACATACATACATACATACATACATACATATATACAAGCATTCATACATACATACATACATACATACAAGCATTCATACATACATACATACATACAAGCATTCATACATACATACATACATACATACAAGCATTCATACATACATACATACATACATACAAGCATTCATACATACATTCATACATACATACAAGCATTCATACATACATACATACATACATACATACATACATACATACATACATACATACATACATACATACATACATACATACATATATACATACAAGCATTCATACATACATACATACATACATACATACATACATACATACATACATACATACATACATACATACATACATGCATACAATGCGCCTTACTTTCTGCTTTATATTCTATATGATCATTATTATGATGTCAGGCATGAGGTTACTTTGTAAGGAAAGAATTTATGTGACGTTGAAATATAGTTTCACAAACTTCTCTCTCTCTCTCCTTCTCTCTCTCTCTTTCTCTCTTTTTTTCTCTCTCTCTTTCTCTCTCTCTCTCTCTCTGTTTTATCTCACATTTATTCCCACAGACTCATAAACACACTGTTTTTATCCTAATAACAAAAGTTGACAATGTCATAAAAAATATATCTATGGACATTATTTTCTCCTCCAGAATGGAGCCACTCTATTCACAAATCCTATTTATCTGGCTTTAAAATTATGCCTAAGACATAAACCTCGAATCTTCTAGACAGTCGCTTTCCCAATAAACCTCTTCCCTTCCAGGTGAAGTGACATATAATATGACATTTATATGAGATTAACGCTAATCATAATCGTGTCATCAAATTCTGTTTCCCCCTACACATTTACATATGACACTGTAGGGTAGCCAGACACGGTCAAGAAATGTAGTTGTTGTTTTTTTTTAGTCGAAGACAAGGAAAAACAAGGAATACTTTTTATTTTAAACAAAACAAAGTTTATTTAAATGTGCCTAAATTAGTTTGGATCGGTCATGTCATTAAATTTGTTGTCAATCTAGACTAACAATACAATAAATCCGTGCGATTAGAGTTTTTTTTTTGTACCAATTGTTTTTGTTCAGCTTTTAGATGTTTGAGTGCGCTCTGATCCTATCACGTGACTGGACCAGTTGGGAAAGGTGGAGGGGGGGGGGCGTATCTTGGGGAATGGTTTAAGTGATCGTTTTTTTAAAGGCATTTTAAAAAATGTTCCCTCAGGGTTCGAGTCCTCAAGGGGACTAATTTAACTTATACCACCCCATGTCAAGTACGATTTCTTTCCCCTGTTCAAGATACTAAACAAACAAAAAATTATTACCATTTATTGTTTCTTGTGTTGTCAGGTAAAAGAAATAATTGTTCAAAATTTCAGCTTATTTCGAGATTTAGGTGTCAGAGGAAAAAAAAACGTGTACAAACTTTGATGAGAAAGAATTGATAGAAGCTTTGTCATCAAACAAACTAAAGTGATGAGACAAATCGTTTTGTTTTTGTATTGTTACCTACACGACTCATAGTTACATTCAGTCAGTCATCCAGTTCTGTTCATTTTGTTATCTGGATCCTGTTGGTCATTTTTTCTAAATTGTGCCTTTTTGTTTTTCCCTGACAAAGTTTTGAAACTGTATTTTTAAAGTATCTTTTAATGAGAAAAATGTTTACTTGAAACGAAACCTTTTAGTTGCTTCTTTTTCCCCCTCTTGAATACTTTTATTTTCAGTCGACTAATCCAAAGGTCACTTGCTGACAACTCTGAAAGGCGATTACAAAAAGTAATTTTTTAAGTGACTTATTTCTACAAAAAATCTCAGTATCAGACTCAAAGCTGAGTCTCATGAGTGTGTACAACATTCCGCACTGTTAGCCAGATGTGTGTATACGAAAACTTCGGAACTTAATGGCTTTCCTTCCTGTATATTGCTCCAGTTTGTCCAATGATGTCCAGGGCTAGTAGTAAACATTCAGTTTCAGTATTTGTAACCGCCCCTTTCTTTCAATCCCCACCTGATAGAGTTAAGTAAAGTCTACCTCGTTGAAATATTTATCAATGAAAGAGATCTAGTTGTGAACCAAAGTGATCAACATTAGCCGGGGAAGGAATGTGATGAATTGAGTTTGGGTGTACACAGTTATCTTCTTAAAAAAATTTCAGATACATCTTGTTATGTTTAGTTGCGTTTTTTTTTTTTTGTAAACATTTTTTTTAAAGATCAAGAATTTAAAGCATAGATAGTAGAACAAAAAGTCAACAAATGTATCTCTGGAGTACAGAAGTGACAGATTCTAAAAAAGCAAACAATGTTAAGCAACTCCTTTTTTGCTAATATACTACTTAAGAAGCAATGCAATTTTGTTTTGATCTGGACAATACAAATGAACAGTATGAGACATGCATGGGAAGAGTAAATGTAGTAAAATGTGTACAAAGCTTCTATCCACTCACTCTGTCTGTCTGTCTGTTAGGTAAAAGTTGTGTACACGTTATTTCTCCCACACCCATTCACAGATCAAGTTGAAACTTTGCACAATTATTCATTGCCATAGGTAAGAGATCAATCAATAAAAAAAGAGACAAATTAATTACTAGTAATTCATATTTTTTTATAGTAACAATGGAAACTCATCCTTCAGTATTCACAGATATGGCTAAATTTGATGGGTTTAATCCCCTTAAATAATTGTTAACGCTATTTCTCCCTCACACATTCTCCGATCAAGTTGATACTTTAAACAATTATTTAGTGTACCTAATAAAAATATGAATCAATAAACAAATTTCTCTATTAGTTAATTAATTATTGGTATTATTTTGCTAGATATCGCATAAGGGAAGTAACTTGTACATCATTGGTAGATATAGTTTTAAGGACGGAGTTTTTCCTCTTTAGATAATTTTTTTTTTTTTAAACATTTTTTATATATGTGAAGATTTTAAAAAATGTAAACTAACTGTCCTATCATTGAAAATCTTTTTTTTTAGTTGCGAAAGTTAATAGCAGACGACATTGTAGTGAAGGGGCGTAGCTAGGAATTTTCCATCCTTTGGGGGCCGGGTGGGGGCTTTAGCTCTTTTGAGTTCTCCTGCATTCTGCGTAATATTTAATATTTAATGTAAAAACATTCATTTTTGGGGCCCCTCTAATGGTGGCCCTGGGGATTTTCCAATGCTCCTCCCTCCTCCCCAACCCTAGCTACGCCACTGTTGTAGTGTGTGTTTTGTAAGTTTCAAGTTTCAGCAGTTCACAGAGATGATTGCTTCTTAGCCCAAAACATCTTGTACTACGGCAGGGGGTGACAAGGAACAGGGCTAGAACTTGATACTGTCGTGACGACAGTCTAAAGTGCATACCGCATGCCAATCCAATGATGACATAAAGATCTTAAAAATATAAGCTAGTCATAGGCTATCATATGCTAGTCATAGGTCAGTCATGAATTTTGTTTTGATCTTGATCATCCTACCAAATAAATTATAAATTCCAAATACAATTCATTACTATCAGTAACCTTCACATTGCATAAGAGACCTTGACCTCATCTCGTTACTGTACATAAGTTTGGGTACTTACGCTTATAAATGTGAGTTTCTGGTACAAGAAAACAAACAAACAAACAAAACAAACAAACAAACAAAAAACTACAACAATAAAACAGTAGAGTAAATGAGTCGACCTCTTGCCGTCAACCTTCATTTGATGAAGTTGTTCATTAACATGTAGGCCTAATGGAGCGAAATGACCCTTTGACCCTCGCACCTGAGCTACATGTCTTTCTGTCTACAGGTTTTGACTTTATATCAAACTTTGGATTAGATAGTCGACGAGAAATTCCAGGAGTGGAACATGTGGAAGGGAGCAACAAGTTCCAGAGAGCTTACAGGATCAATGAGAACACCAGATTACGGATCCGCACCACGTGAGTGTCATGTGGCACGGAAATAACACTATCGTGTTGTCTTGGAAGTAAAACCATTAACTGGTCCTTAAAACAAAGCTTTTTCTGTCGGAAATTAGTGGTCTAATAAATGCATACATTCTCATACACAAACTTATGTGTCTAATAGAAGATTATATATCTTTTAGAAACTTATGTTTTTGTACAGAAACTTATGTGTCTAATTTAAACTTTTGTTTTATTGGAAAATGTATGTTTTAATATAAACTTATGTTTTTATAGGAAACATATGTCTAATATGAATTTACGTTTTATTGAAAAATGTATGTGTAAAATATAGACTTATGTTTTAATAGGAAAACTTAGGTGTCTAATATAAGCTTATGTTTTATAGAAAAACATATGTGTCTAACATAAACTTTATAGGAAACCTTATGTGTCTAACATGAACTTTATAGGAAAACTTATGTGTCTAATATAAGCTTATGTTTTATAGAAAAACATATGTGTCTAACATAAACTTTATAGGAAACCTTATGTGTCTAACATAAACTTTATAGGAAAACTTATGTGTCTAATATAATCATATGTTTTTATAGGAGAACCTTTACAAATGTGTTTCAGAAAACGTATCTTTTAAAACGTTTCAGAGATCTCTTCCCAAAAGGTCTTCCTGAACAGTATTCTTTTGTCAGCACCTTCAGAATGTTAAACCAAACCAGAACCAAGCGATGGAGTCTGTTTCAAATAAGAGATTTTCTTGGGAAGCCTCAGTTTGGAGTTCTTCTAGACGGCACAAAGAAAACTGTGGAATTCCATTTTCTTACATTGAATGGGCGATTAGAAAGACTAGTTTTCAATAAAAAAGCGAGCAAGGTAATTGTATTTGATAAAGCTCTTTGAGCCAAGACATAAGTAGTAGATACATGTACATAGAATCAAAACTGATTCACAAATCTAATCACTTCTTTAAGTCCCAAATAGAAATTAAAAAAAAAAGAATATTCATTTTTTGAAAAAAAAACATACCTTAGTAATCTTCAGATTTCCTGGTCATAAGTATCACATAAGTATCACATAAGTCAGCTAAAAGAGAATGTGAAATACTGGTTATTGTCTAGTCGAGTCAGAATTATAAGTAAGGCTTTGTATATTACAATGCATATCTATAACCACTCACTTGTATCTCATCTCTGCCTGGAGCATAGGTCACCAACCAGCTTCTCCAGGCGTCTTGGTTCTGGGCAAATCTCTCCAGCTTTCCCTACGTCTTGCCCATCTGTTTGCTTCCAAATCCTGGCGACATTTCTGGGCAGGCCCTTCTAATTTTCCTTGGGGGTTTCAGGTTTAGGGCTTGCCTTGTAATGTTGGATGCAGGCTTGCAAAGGGTGTGGCTTATCCATGTACAGATGGTGGTCCTGGTAGAGATGTTGGTCTTCGGCCTGTTGGCTTCCAGAAATGCGCCATATACCTTCCAGCTGGAGGTCAATCTTCTCCCAGGTCCGTGACTTCTGTAGCTAGTGTTTTTTTTTTGGCCTACGCCCAACCCTCCTCCTTTTTCATCCGGGCATGGGACCAACTAAGCTACTCACTAATATACTTAGGCAAAATTAAAATTTTGTAGATATAACGCTTAGCCACTCTGATACTTATCCACTCTGATACTTAGCCACTCTGATACTTAGCCACTCTGATACTTAGCCTCTCTGATACTTAGCCACTCTGATACTTAGCCACTCTGATACCTATTCACTCGTATACTTAGTCACACTTATACTGTAATAATGGAAGTCTGTGTTTGTCCCGACCCTTTCAGCTCTTCAACCAGAAGTGGCATAAACTTCACTTCAGTGTGACGCGAGACAGTGTGGAGATGTACATTGACTGTCAGCCCATCTCTGGTCAGCCGCTGCCCCCAAGAAGACAGATTGACATCAACGGAAATATAACCATGGGCGTAAACGAGCAGACTGGACGCACAACTCCGGTAAGTCTGAGTCACCACACCATCGTCACCATCGTCACCACACCATCGTCACCACAAAACACATCACCATAACACACATCATCACACACATCACCATAACACACATCATCACACACATCACAATAACACACATCATCATAACACACATCATCATAACACACATCATCACAACAAACATCATCACAACACAGCAGACGTCTACTCTAGTGTGTTTTGAGTAATGATAATGACGTGCTGATTGGTTGCGCAGGTTAAACTTTGAACTGAGAAACTTTTGGGAATTCTAAGACTTGATTTAAAAGAATCGAATTTTTAAAAATGAAATTAAAGTTTATTTTGTTTGTTTCGGATGTTCCTCCCTCTAGACGACCATCGAGACGACCAAACGACAGTCTGGAGAGCATACTGCCAGGCAGCCATCCTACTACTGGAATCTTGCAAACATTCATATAGTTTATAAGTAGTCGTTATGTTATAGCCGCCCTGTTAGTTTTATTTTTAAACTTCTCTTGATAGTAACTGAGTGCTTGTTTCTTCTGACCCCAGTTCGAGCTCCAGTGGATGCAGTTAGACTGTGACCATACCAAGCCAGACAGAGAAAAATGTGATGAGCTGCCTAAAAATGTAAGTAATGTCTGTCCGATTGTAGGTCTGCCAATTTATCTGATCTATTTGTTTGTTCTTTTGTTTCGGTTTGGTTTATATGTTCAGGCAATCTAGGAACAGGTATTTTAGACATGTCCTACTTGAGTGTGTATATTTGTGTAGGTCAGTTGAACTGAACTACGCCACAGCATCACGAAGAGATTGTGAATGTAGATCTTGAAATGATGAAATCATAATAAACTAGTGTGAACTAATCATATGATTGAAACTAGTGATTGCTGGTAAGGATGCATCTAATTGTAAATACATCTATGCAAACTCATATATGTGCCACATTTCTCTATGTTATATTAAAAATTATTAAGTACATAATCATTACTTATTTTTTAAAGGTATGTTCTCTGCATCAGGTTTGACAATATAAAAAACGAATATTGTAATAATCGCAGCATAATCGACACTTGTAGTCTGTATATGGTTAATATGATGTACTGCAATGCTCCGAAGTTTTGATCTTTCAACAAATAACCACAAATACATATTTAGGCCTTATGTCGGCGTATTTATAAATTACTCTGTTATTTTTCTTTGAGATGTACAGTTGTAAATTGAATACTTAGAGTTATTGCGCATACTATGTGTTATGATAAAATATATAAGCTAAAGGGAAGCAACTATATTTTTATCGTACAACAATTAATTTTATATTGTCACAGTCATAATTGTGGGCCTTGAATTAGTTGTAAGAGAATGGTTTGAATTTATTTTTAATCTTCAACAAGACTTTGAAACTCTGGTTTAACACATTTTAACATAATACAAAAAACTGCAAAACTTTATTGGTAACCATGACGATGGCATTGTGATCTGTGACATGTACGTGTCAATAAAGTTAATGGTATGATCTATAAATCCAGAGGTGGCTATTTTATATTAACATTGTAAACATTGTGTATTATTCATACAAACCTTGCTTCTCTTGTTCAACAACTATTTCTACTATACTGTTAGGAGACAGCTGATGGAGACATAGACGTCGCAGGTGTTAATACCACCACTGGAAAGGTTCACATTACATTTTACATGCATTTTGTCGCTGTTTCTATGTGTATGATATTATGTCTCCGTTGAATTGTTGGGATGTTTTCTTATGTTATTTTGTCTTCGTTGAATTTTTGGTATGTTTTCTGGTGTTTATTTGTTTCCGTTCGGATGGGGTTTTTGCGGGTGTAGTTTCAGGTCACTTGGAGCTCTGCTATTTTCTCGTTTGTTTGTTTGTTCTCTACAGGCATTCGCTTCCTTTCAGATGCTTACAGAGCTCAACGAAATAGTTTTATAGATTTCTAGAACATTCTGGAGTGCTTGGGTTTGAAATTCAATTGACCAATTTTCTAGAGCATGATGGTTGTGGAAAGAATGAAATACTTTAAAGCTACACGAACAAACGCTTAATTAGATGACGTCATATCAATTAGGGCCTGCTTCATTAGACACACCCACTTGCAATTGCAACTGTTCACTAATTAGTTTAGATGTCAGTAGTAGGGGTCTGTCTCAATCAGAAGATCTGTACCAGATAGGAATAAAGTATATGTTGGTTTTCTTACTGAGTGATATTGTTAAACATGACAAGCGCTCGCTGCTACACTGTTTATGCACGAGAAATACTTACTAAAGATACAAACTAAAGATACAAACACAAATATCTCGTACCTTCGACATGGTCACGTTGTTTATTAGAGAACAACTTTTAGAGAAATAGAAAAAAATACTATTTAAAAAAAAAAATCTTGGCTAAATGGAAGAATTCCACTATTACAGCAACATGTCTCCATTCTGTAAGATTTATTACCATTTTTTTATCAAACAAAATTAATGAACACTAGATAATTAAATATAGCTAGATTTCGGGTTAATTTTAAAATTGATTCATGTTTTATTTGGAACACTGAATAATTGTTCAAAGTTTCAACTTGAGTGGCGGGCATGGGAAGTGGGAGTGTACCAGACACACAGCCAGGATCAACAGAAGGAGTTCATGTAAAGCTTGATCAGAACATAGTTAATGTTCATGTTGAGATAAGACAATTTCATGCATTTGCAAGTAGCAAAGTACAGCAAAGCTTTGATATCATATAATGTTTAGTATTTATTTAACGTTCATTTTTGAGTGCAGAGTTTAGACCATTGAACCGTGTTTAGGCAAATAGGGTTTCAACCAACGTTGTGGCGCAAGCTTTTGCATGGCTGAATTCTTGGATGTGTGTGTGTGTGTGTCTTAGGAACTATTCATGTGTGTTTGCTTTGTTACGCAATGGCTTTAAAGGTCTTCAGAGGATCTCAAATGTTGAATTCCAAGAACCTCGCCCCATCTTGTGGATACAAATATTTACAGCCCTGTGTGTCATGGTGCACTATTGATCAATGATTTTCTATCACCTTTAGCGTACAAGTACCACCACAGCAGATCCAGGCAGGCCTAGGCCACCCCCAATCAGACCCGTCACCACACCAGGTCCAAGCCCAGGTAGTGGCACAGACCCACAGGTTGGTCAGTAGGGAAAGTGGTATGACCAGCCCCCCAGCACACATTGCTGTCCTGCACATTATTTCATACTTATTTTTGTATTTGCGTTTGTTGGTGAACTCTCCATGTCAATAGCATTTTGTTTCGTGTCAACTTTGCTTCGGGCTGAATACTTTTTTTTTTTTTTTTGCACTATTAAATATTTCTTAAAAGGCTGAAAACTGAATTAAAAAAACTAAAGCCTCAAAACATTTGAAACTTAAAAACTTTATAGATTATAAAGTGTTGCACTAGAGCTAAATGCTTCAAAATGATACATTTTGTGTAGTATTCTTTCTGATTGCTCCACGGAACATCTACTTTCATGCTTAATCTGGTGTTTCATTTTTTTTAAATAAATTATTACTTTGATTTTTTTTTTGTTCTTTTAAATACAGAATTCTATTTTTTAATAGTAAAAGTCAATAAAGTTTTTTTCATTTTTATTTCTTATTTATCTTCTAGTCATTGGTATAAATCTTTTTTAACTGAAATATTGAATCAGTAATTAACTGATACATCTCAATGTTACTATTTTAAAGCTTTATTGTTAAGACCATTAAAAATAGTCAGAGGGTTAAATACTGAAATAAGATTCGTTTCATTTACACCTAATGAGTTGTTGTACAAGTTTCAATAGCTTACATTTCCTACATATACTACACTTGCCAACGCTTCTATCCATATCGTTGTCATTCAAACGATGTGCATTCAAACTATTAGTCCTAACGTCATTTAAAAGAAATGAAAAGAATAAATAAAAGTGTGAAACAGATCAGCCCAACAGAATGACTTTAATGAATGTTAGATTTGATTAAAATATACAACTAAGTTACTGGATGGTTTTGGACGTATTCCATTGTACAGAGCAGAACTAACACTTTTGTACTTAGTACATCTCTCTTGACCTGTTCTGTTAGAGTGCACATGATTATTGCACACATTTTCAGTTTGTTTCATTTTATTTCCATTTATAATCTCACGATTGTCAAACACCATTCTTGCACATCAAATAAAACATTTCTTGAATTTAATATCCACGTAATCTTAGAGTTGTCAAATAGTTCAAAGAGTTAAATCATATTTTTGTTGTAAAGTTTTAGTTTCACTTCATTCAGTCAAACAAACTGCATGATCTGATCTCGTCATTAAAGTGTGCAATGTGCACATGGAACAAAAGGTGTGCTTTGGTTCCTAGCAGAAGTAGAAGTAGTTGAGCACCAAACTCTGCTCTGGTTCCTGGGGCACCAAACTCTGCTCTGGTTCCTGGGGCACCAAACTCTGCTCTGGTTCCTGGGGCACCAAGACTAAAGGAGCACGAAATTGGTTGTTGCTAGAGCATCGGGACTAGTTGGGTCCTCAAAGATCTGAGACCACAAAGATCTGAGACCTCAAAGATCTGAGACCACAAAGATCTAATTGGTTTAGACAAGCTGACTGGGGGTAAAGCCATTCACTCTGAAAATTATCCCAACGAGACATAAGCTTTTATGTCTTATGTTGTAATTCATAGCTAGTTGGGGAATAACTTTGACTTGACTGTGTGGAGGGAACTAAAATGTTTGATCTTGGATTTGAAACAAACTACTTGTGACTACATCCTGGACAGCACAAGAAATACACACAAGAAGTTTAGAAACGTTTTCAAATGCACATTGTTTCCATTTTTATTTTGTGTACCTCCAAAGTCTTTTTTGTGTGTTTTTATTTGTGTACCTCCAAAGTCTTTGCTTTTTGTTTTATTTTCCTACTGCACTGCTAGTAGTTGAACAATTTAGTGTTTGCTTTGCTCATGACTTGAAACGTAATTTAATGCAATATTTATTTCCTGGTTTTCTTTATTAATATACTGATGTCCATTGGTGACATATGATTGAAAATTGCGACATAGAGACCATTAATATAGACAAAATACTTATCTTAAATCTTTTCAAATAAATAAATAAATCTATATATTGCTTAGTAAGTTAATACAATTTATTAAATCAAGTTCAAGATGATGTGTTATTGCATTACTGTCATAGTAGATCCAGTACTAGTTACGTTCAACTCATCTTGTAAATAAGAAAAGTGAATAAAGATAGTTAAAAAAAATGTTGATATTTCTCTATCGTGATGTTATCACCTCAAGTTGAACATTATTTTATTTTTAGAAAGAAGGAACGTGTGAGGTCACGTGTCCAAGAGGGCCACCTGGATTGAATGGAACAGCAGTAAATATACTCTAGTTGTTGTTGTTTTTTTGTTCTAGTAGTTTGTTATTTAGCTGTTGATGTTGTCTGTTGTGTTTTCTAACTTATATATCAGTAGAAGAAATTGTGCTTGTCTCTCTTTCTGTCTACAACTCCCCTCCCCTTGACATATGTGTACATATTTATCTCCAGGGTCCACCAGGATTACCAGGACCTAAAGGGGATGCTGGGACACCAGGAGAAGCAGGAAGACCAGGAGAACCTGGACGTATTGTAAGTACATTCCACTTACCTTTAAACTCTCATGGTGTCATTTCATTGGCTGTAATGTGGTGCCATTGTTATTAAAAAAAACACACCAACAACATCAGAGATATATTTAAGAAATGAAGCTTAATTTAATATTAGTATATAAGTTTATCTACTCAAATTAATCTCATGACAATGTTCCGTACCTTACATTAGAGATCCACTGGACGCAAAGATTCTAGAGCTTTAAGATCGTCAAGTTTGCATGTCACTTCTGTCATAGTGCTCCTACTTTCTGAAAGGAATGATATTGTTGTTATCTTTCTTTTGTTGTTATGTAACTGTAATTATGAAGTACAGTAACAAAATACAGTCACTAATAGTAACAAAGTTATGTTTATGTCTATTTCTGGTATAACCTATTTCCTACCCTAGGGTGAGCGTGGTCTACCAGGCAGACCGGGGACTGACGGTACAAAGGGAGAACCAGTGAGTTGTTTTGAAATACATTTCTCTGTTACTCAGATATATTCTTTGTGATTGTATTTCTCTTGTCAATATATTTGATCCTGTGACTCCATACAAGTTGACATGCTCATTGACGTAGCAGTATTGGCTTTCACAGCGTCATCTGAATTCATTAAAAGATAATTAGAAAATTATAATTTTATATTTCTTATGTAAATATACTTCACCATAAGTATGTTGCACTATTTTTTGATGACTTTTTTGTAACCACAATCGCTTTTAACCCGCCTATAACACCTTAAATAACTATTAGCAACAATGTTAATTGTTGTTGCTTTAGCAAATGACAAATTGTTTGGATCCACTGACATTCTCAAGTAGATTTCTAAGGAATATTCTTACCTTTAAACATCTTTTATTGATATCTATAATTAACTCTATCATTGACTCCTATTTGGTGATTCTTCAAGGATCGCTTATTTTGAATGTCAATAAATTATTTTTCAAAATAGCAGATTAGTGACCCATTTACAGACTTCATTTCCTAAATAGTGACCCATTTACAGACTTCATTTCCTAAATAGTGACCCATTTACAGACTTCATTTCCTAAATAGTGACCCATTTACAGACTTCATTTCCTAAATAGTGACCCATTTACAGACTTCATTTCCTAAATAGTGACCCATTTACAGACTTCATTTCCTAAATAGTGACCCATTTACAGACTTCATTTCCTAAATAGTGACCCATTTACAGACTTCATTTCCTAAATAGTGACCCATTTACAGACTTCATTTCCTAAATAGTGACCCATTTACAGACTTCATTTCCTAAATAGTGACCCATTTACAGACTTCATTTCCTAAATAGTGACCCATTTACAGACTTCATTTCTTAAGTTTCTGTAAATCATAAAACAATAGTTACTAAATAAAACAAGCCGTTTTGTAAAGGCTGTTGAAGATGTCCACCATAAACTAAACAATGTCAAGTACAATATAAAGGAATCTCAATGTTGTCAACTACAGTGTAAGTATGAAATACGGAGGGGGGAATTAAAACATTTGATTATCAGTGCAATATCGCGCACACAAATAATCATAGATCTAGAACTTTCAAAAAAAGTAGCTTATCTACAGTTTCTTTATTCTGTACACAGGATACACCAAAATTCTTACTGTTTATGGATTAGCCTCCATGCATAAAAAGTTCCGCTGGAATTTTTATTTTACTTCATGTTCTATCCTCAGGGTCAAAGTGGACGCCCTGGTTCTCCAGGCACTGCAGGCCAACCGGTAAGTTATTCACTGAGTATTTAAACAAAAAATTATTGCAATGCTATTTATGTCCAAATATTGAATGCTACCTTTATGTCTCAATCAATGTTAGATTGCTATTTGTCCTAGTCAAGTTAAGTTAGAATGACCTTGGGGGACAGAAACAGAGAGAGAGAAGAAGAGAGAGAAAGAGACAAAGACAGAGAGAGAGAAAGAGAAAGACAGAGAGACAGAGAGAGGCAGAGAAAGAGACAGAGAGAGACAAAGACATAGAGAGAGACAGACATAGACAGAGAGAGACAGAGAGAAAGACAAAGAGAGAGACAGAGAGAGGACAATGCGAAAATTTCTGGACAAATAAATATTGAGCAGGAGTTATGAACGTCAAAAGGCACTAAAATGAAACAAAAGTCATGAAAACTTTTTGCGATCTTTACAACCCAGCCCTAACATCTGAACACTAGATAGATATGTTGCTATATATAAACAAGGGAGAAATCACGTGATGGCAGCTTAAGATCAGAGCATGAAAATATTGACTTATTGAAACTTTGTAGCTCAGATTGGAGATGCTGAGACCCATGAGAGTAACATTAAACGTCTCGTCATACAACGTGCTACGTTTGACAATGCTTCGTTTGACAATGCTACGTTTGACAATGCTACGTTTGACTATGCTACGTTTGACAATGCTACGTTTGACTATGCTACGTTCGACTATGCTACGTTTGACAATGCTACGTTTGACAATGCTACGTTTGACTACGCTACGTTTGACTATGCTACGTTTGACTATGCTACGTTTGACTATGCTACGTTTGACTATGCTACGTTTGACTATGCAACATTTGACAATGCTACGTTAGACAATGCTACGTTTGACTACGCTACGTTTGACTATGCTACGTTTGACTATGCTACGTTTGACTATGCTACGTTTGACTATGCTACGTTTGACTATGCAACGTTTGACTATACTAAGTTTGACAATGCTACGTTTGACTATGCTACGTTTGACTATGCTACGTTTGACAATGCAACGTTTAACAATGCTACGTCCAACTATGCTACGTTTGACAATGCTACGTTTGACAATGCTACGTTTGACAATGCAACGTTTGACAATGCTACGTTTGACAATGCTACGTTTGACTATTCTACGTTTGACAATGCTACGTTTAACTATACTACGTTTGACAATGCTATTTTTGATTGTGCTACGTTTGACAATGCTACGTTTAACTATACTACGTTTGACAATGCTATGTTTGACTATGCTACGTTTGACAATGTTACGTTTAACTATACTACGTTTGACAATGCTATTTTTGACTATGCTACGTTTGACAATGCTACGTTTAACTATACTACGTTTGACAATGCTATGTTTGACTATGCTACGTTTGACAATGCTACGTTTAACTATACTACGTTTGACTATGCAACGTTTGACAATGCTACGTTTGACAATGCTACGTCTGACAATGCTACGTTTGACTATGCAACGTTTGACAATGCTACGTTTGACAATGCTACGTTTAACTATGCTACGTTTAACTATACTACGTTTGACAATGCTATTTTTGACTATGCTACGTTTGACAATGCTACGTTTAACTATACTACGTTTGACAATGCTATGTTTGACTATGCTACGTTTGACAATGTTACGTTTAACTATACTACGTTTGACAATGCTATTTTTGACTATGCTACGTTTAACAATGCTACGTTTAACTATACTAAGTTTGACAATGCTATGTTTGACTATGCTACGTTTGACAATGCTACGTTTAACTATACTACGTTTGACAATGCTATGTTTGACTATGCTACGTTTGACAATGCTACGTTTAACTATACTACGTTTGACTATGCAACGTTTGACAATGCTACGTTTGACAATGCTACGTCTAACAATGCTACGTTTGACTATGCAACGTTCGACTATGCTACGTTTGAAAATACTACGTTTGACTATGCTACGTTTGACTATGCTACGTTTGACTATGCTACATTTGACAATGCTATGTTTGACTATGCAACGTTTGACTATGCCACGTTTGACAATGCTACGTTTAACTAAGCTACGTTTGACAATGCTATGTTTGACTAAGCTACGTTTGACAATGCTACGTTTTACTAAGCTACGTTTGACAATGCTATGTTTGACTAAGCTACGTTTGACAATGCTACGTTTAACTAAGCTACGTTTGACAATGCTATGTTTGACTAAGCTACGTTTGACAATGATACGATACGACACGATCATGGGAATACGTTGGCATGACTACCTTACAAATAACCTTCTGATGGAGACAGCTGGGGACAGAATAGAAGCACTGCTTACACTGCGCTGGCTCGGACACTTATCTCGCATGGAGAGCGACCGATCTTTAAGAGGTGCCCCATTACGCTCTCACTGGCATAGAAAATACATTAAGTACACGATATTGTTGCTTACGATATAATCTCAAATAATTTTGTGTTAATTTTCCTTTAGGGTAGTCCGGGCATTCCAGGAGTACCAGGTGTACCAGGGGAAAAGGTGAGTTTCTAATAACAACTATATTGGTAAGATAAGCACCGCTGATCTTATAGGCGACTATTACCTTAGAAATGCAGAAATTATTTATGTTCTGATGAAGAAAAGTTTAAAAACTAAAACTCCTTTTCTTATTGTCGGAACAAAAAAATATGTGAGAAAAATGTTTTTAAAAAAAAGGGGGGAACTAACTAGGATTTTACAAAACACTAATTCCTTTTGACATTGTTGTCTCCCCTTCATTATGCCTTTTTTTTTTTTTTTTTTTTTTAAACTTATACAAAATTATTTTTAAAAAAGTAAAGTACCCCTTAGAGACTTTGCGGTCTAAAGGGCATCTGTTATCATGACCGATAGTTAACGAGGGTGTTACGCTGTAAATACAACGACCAATCGCTTTACTTTTCCCCAACATTGACAGGTACGCATCTGAGTTGGGTGGACCCAGGGGCGCCTGATAATCCCCGAAATAAAAAAAAACTTACTCGCTCAGCATGCCCCCTACTACTTGTACAGAACACTGGAATCTGTAGAGTATTATCCTTGAATTATAAGTCACTGTTTTTATATTTCACTCTAAATCAAAGTGTAACCAAGGATCCATGAAATACTATCAACCCCCCAAGTCCACTTTTGATAAATTAATAATTTAATATTTTAATCTTATATAATAAAATGCCAGACAAAACACCAAATGTATACATAAAGTGCAATATAAATCCACATTGAAAGCGTTTAATAAAAGCAAACAAACAATGACCCCGAAGTTTCTGTTTTGTCCCTTATTTCCCTGCGATCTATAAATACTTCTAGAAATATCTGGATTCTGGTTTTTGCAAAGTCTTAAGTTTATTTTTAGTTTTTTGGGGGTTTTAGGAGCTCTATGTTTTTAAAACTCTACCACAAGCTTGCAGTTGTTTTTAGAAACAATGTGTTACAAAATCATTTTTGTATTAATTGGCGACCTTGACACATTTTTTTTCAGTGACTCTTCGTCCGCATTTTTACAAACCTTATATCAACTCACTCTGTCTGTCTGACTGTCTGTCTGTCTGTCACCATTTTTGTACATGTTATTTCTCCCACACACACATCTCGAATCAAGTTGAAGTTTCGCATAATTATTTTTTGTACCGGAACAAAAAAAAAAGAATCAATATGAAAAACATGAGCCAATCAGTGAATTAATTATTGGTCATTTATTATTTTGTTTTGTATCGGACAAGGGAAAGAAATTGCACTTGACAGGTGTAGAGAATTAGGTCGCCGCATAACAGTTTAAAACTAACAATTGATAGCTATGAAACATTCTATTTTCATAAAAAAAACTTTGCTGGCACAGTGGTTAGTGTATTGGTTAGATTGGCTTTTGCCCTCGAGTTGATTTGAAGTCGTTCAACTTTTAACAAATAAAATAAAATACATTTAAAAAGCTGTCATGGTAACCTTCAAACAGGCACCTCCTTCTTTCTCTCCCCCCCCTCCCTTTTCCCAAGTGGTCCAGACAAGTGATAGGACCATAGCGCATTGAGATAGCTAAAAGCATGAAATTGCGCTAAACTATTGGTAAAATCATTTCTAATCGCACAGATTTATTCTTGTTTAGATCTAGTACAAATGTAATTACATAACTGATCCAAACTAATTCATACAATTATACTTAATATAGGCTTTGTTTATTTTTAAGAAAATATTTTGTTTTTAATTTTTTCTTGTCAGCCATCCTTTTCTTTCCACGTTGGGTGAATCTCACAGTGTGGTTGGTTGGTTGGTTGGTTGGTTGGTTGTTTTTTTAATGTTTCTTTTTTATAATGATAAGAATCTTCTTTTGTTTTATTTTAAATACATGTACTACAATGTATCTTTTAACATAAAATTAAATAGTGACTTCTTCCATTTAGTATTTTTTCAAAAAATGACTTTAATCTTGTGGAAAACACCAAACAGTGCTTTTTTAGTGTGTGTGTGTGTGTGTGTGTAGCAAACACTAAGATGCAAACCATTTTCCACTGCAGGGTACTCCAGGTGACACGGGCCCACGTGGTTTACCAGGGCCACCAGGATCGTCAAGTGCAACTGTGAGTAGACCCTGTGTCTTTGAAGTCTTTATAGGTCAAAATGGGTGAACTTGACCTTGAGATTTGAAACTTAAAAGTCAATTAAGTTTAAAGGACGCAAAGAAAATTGTGATTAACATATACCATTGACACGTTTAATAAAATAAACCTCTGACATTGACATAATCAAATCTGGTGGTTCTAGATCACTCAGTGGTTCCAAAAAATTAGCTTGTCTGAGTTAAACTGGTCATCACCAGGCTAGCAACTGCTACTGATCAAGTCACTCAACAACCCATTTCTTTTCCCAATCTACGCTAGAGCTGCTGCATACGTTAATAAATTAGATCACGTGACATCGTCCCAGTCAACTCCAGTCATTTGTTGTCCAGGTGTTCCTGGGAAGGCCTTCAGATTATGTAGCATTATAGAGTTGAGTTTTGGTGATAATTTATTTACAGTTTTATTTTGTCTATTGCAACCAAAATATATTTGATACAGTGAACGACTTAACCTAACTACTGTGTTATTTGTTGAACCAAAGATTGTATGTATACGTATGAGTTGATGTGTGTATGCATATTTAGTGTGTATGTTGAAATACATCAAAGGAGGTAAAAATACATTGTTCTAAAGTGTTACGCCAAACAAATATAAACCTACTTCAAGTATTTCATGTCATATTTGTGCCTACCAGATCAAGGGAGATCCCGGAGCACCAGGTGCCGTGGGTCCACGAGGTCCACAGGGTGAACAGGTCAGTTAAATTATTTTTGTCAGTAACAGTGTAATTACATTCATACCTTATACATAACACAAAAGACAACAAAGCAATTTCTCCTGAGGTCGTTATAGTTATATATTCCACGATATCTGCTTCACCGGAGCCCACTTGAGGAGTCCCTCAAATAAGTGTCCTAATTTTTTTTTATGACACTAAATATTACGCCACCGCCATGTATTCATGTAATCTTGCGATTCACGTTGGTATGAAAGTAAATGACCCTGCTGCATGTATTTCTCACAGATTAACTCTTTCCGTCCGGGGTAACTCTCTGGGAGTAACTTGGTATATAGAGTTTGTTTCATTATAATTATAGTGGGTTAATTGTTGTTTCTCACAAAGTACAAGTATAGAATTGAGATTTCTCCCAAATAAACAACTGTATTATTCATTCAATGGGTCCTGGTGATTATTTTGTATTAAGTTTACTGACACATTGTACCAAATTGAATTTAGACTTACATATTAAATAATTACATAATCTCATGTCATGATGGCGAAAGTCAAAATGAAGGGACCCCTAAAGAGGTCAAGCCCCTCGGGCCCGCAAATCCCTAGCTAAGCCGCTGCTTCAAGTAATATCGTTATGTTATTGTGAATACCTTAATATTTTAATTTGATATATTCTATGGCTTTTCATACAAAAATTAATATACATTTTTTTTCAATTGATCCAGGGAATTCGTGGCTTGCCTGGTACAGTTGGTCCACCTGGAATTCCAGTAAGTAAGGGACTCAGTCCTATAGTTTGTTTGATGGCTATAAAGTTATTCACCTGTAGGCTGTCTGCTGTAGCATGACGTAATCTGATTTTGATGACGTTGTTGTATTTCCAGGGTGAAAAAGGAGACAGGGGTCCCTCTGGTCCTAAAGGCTCTTCTGTAAGTCATTGTAGTTTATCTATTTCATAAAATAAGCAGTAAATTCCAGATCAAATGTTAGGAACATCATTTATTGGTAGTTAGAAAAGATTCTCTAACAAGTACATTTGACTAAATTTGATTTGTAAGTTGTTCATATGGTTTGGGCTTCAATCTGTGATCACAATGATTCTGAGCTCGAGTCTCTGGATATTACGTACTTATACCCGTGTACTACCTATGTGGTAATGCGTTAAGTTTTATTTTATGCTTTAGAAGATGGAAAAAAAAAGGTTTGTTAAATGCGCATAAATACATAAACAGCATTTATTTTCAATTACAGACTTTCCTTTCTTAAGCATTCTTTAGTGTAGTTATGCAAATCAATAATTCCTATATACTTGTACCTATCTCTTTCCTTTCTTCACAACATAGGAACTGATGAAGAATATGAAACAAAAACATTTCCAAAACGTGATTTTTAAATAAACTTCTCATTGTGGTCTCTAAATTAAGCTGTCCAATGGCGAGTCTTATATTAATATGTCCATAAATCTCTTTAAACTATGAATTTTTCTACCCCAGGGCACAGACGGCAGAGTGGGATCTCAAGGACCTCCCGGACCTCCAGGACCACCTGGCCCAGCAGGCCCGCAAGTACGTTTTTTTAACTAGTGTAGAGATTTAAAAAAATATTTTGTAACAAGACTGCTAACTGGATGTTTTGTTTTTAAATGAGATTGATGCCAATACTTCACTGCACAACTATTCCACTTTTGTATTGTCATAGGGAACACCAGGACGAGGAGACATTGATGATAACCGCATCCCCCAAGTACAAGTAAGTGTTTCACTAAGTTGATGTCAAGAAATATTCAGTTCAAATTGTTTCTCAATGTAATCATAGACATTTTAACAACTACTTTCAGTAAGTTATAGTCAGGGGATTGTTTTGTACAGTAAAAAATAAAAATCCCTCCAAACTATGTTTTGATTTTCCTTTTCATTTAACTTTTTTAAACTCAATAATTTTATACCCACAGGGTCCACCAGGTCCTATGGGCTTACCAGGAGTAGCCGGTCCTATTGGACCAAAGGTAATTGTTTTGAAAATTTTGAATGACACAGGGCTAGCAATGAATTTAGTTTTATTTGACCTAACAATAGCTACAGTTGTACTAACATTTTCTAATCATTCGTTGTTTTTTTTTCAATAATTCACTAATTTGTTTAGGGACAAAAGGGCGAACCTGGAGACAGAGGTCTACAAGGAAATAAGGTTTGTTAGTTTTCTATTTTATTTTTACCGGAGCTCTGTAATTGAAAATATTTTTTTTTAGTGAAGTAGCTACAACATTCGTAGATCTCTGCACAGCAGTTGATTAGTCAATAGAGACTTGTTATGTTGTAGTAGGACACATGTTTTGATGTCAAAGTCTAAAGTCACATTGGAATTTTCTTTTCAAGTATTGATTCATTAAAAATGTGTTAAGTCGTTTAATCTTTTTACAAAGCATATATCAACAAATCAGTCAGTCAGTCTGTCTGTCTGTCTGGTTAAAAAAGTTTGAAAACGTTTTTCTCCAACACCCATACTTGGATCAAGTTGAAACTGTGCACAATTGTTAACACGGGTAGACAATGCATGGATCATTGAAATAAATTAACCAATTACTTAATAAATTACTGCTTTTAATTATTGTGTTTGATACCAACAGGAAAATTAATCCTTCGGTATTTACAGATATGGTTAAATATGTCGGGCTTTCTCCCCTTAGATAGTTGTACACGTTACTTCTCCTACACCCAGTCTTGGATCACGTTGAAACTTTAAACAACTATTTCTTGTACCTAACAAAACAGGAATCAATATAAAACAAACAACCAATTAGTCCATTAGTTATTGATAATTAATTATTTTGTTTGATATAACAAAGGGAAATAACTTCTTCATTCTTCAGTAATAAGTGTTCACCTCTTCCCCTTAGAAAAGCTTTGTTTTGTTTTTTCAAAGGATTTTTTTTTGTTTACATTTTTCTTGTTCTGTTTCCAGGGAGAGAGGGGAGAGGCAGGTACCGTTGGTAAAAATGGAAAGGATGGCTCACCAGTAAGTAATTAGACTTTTGGAGCCATTGAAATCACTAGACTCTTTGATATTTGGACATCTTTAGTCTCTAGGACATTTAAATGTGTTAGGTTCTAGAACATTTCAAGTATTTTCACTTCCAAATTATTAATAATATTTTTATCTTTTTAGGCTAATAAATGTTTGCTCTTATGTTTGAAGTATAATCGATCACTCGCTTAGAATACAAATTATATACAATTTGTATCTTTACTTGAAGAACATAACTATTTATAGAATGAAGGCCCATTGAACCATAAACGTCTTCCAGCAATAAAGTGAATCAAGATTCTTGCATCATTGGCCTCCTTCAGTCGTAGGACGACTATGGTTCATCTCAGAGCACACTTCCTCATGTGGCCGTGGAGCCCTATTTTGGAGAGACACTCCCGTCCACAGATAGCGCAGGTTAAGGTGGCTTTTGCTTCGGTGGTAGAGGAGCTGGCCGTTTTTCGGATTGTGCGTTTTTCTTCCTGGGCTGAGACCCATGTACTTTCACTGTCCATAGCTTTCTTGGTCACTGTCTCTCTCCACCTGTTGCGGTTTAGAGCTATGTCTTCCCAATTGTCAATATTGATGTTCACTGATTTGAGGTCACGTTTTATTACATCTATGTAACGGAGGTGGGGGCGACCAGTTTTTCTTGTGCCATTCGCGAGTTGACCATAGAGGATGACTTTCGGGATGCGCTTGTCCTCCATCCGGTGAACATGTCCAAGCCAGCGCAAACGGCGTTGTCTGAGGGCTGTAAAGATGCTGGGAATACCTGATCGCGCAAGGATCTCAGTATTGCACACTTTTTCATTCCATGTGACATTCAAGATCCTACGGAGACATCTCAAATGGAGTTTAGTTTTCTCTCTTGCTTTGCGTAGGTGGTGCATGATTCACTGACATACAGCAGTGTACTCATAACGCAGGCCTTGTAGACTTCCATTTCGGTCACCGTGGTTAGCTTATGGTTTTCCCAAACTCTTGGTCTGAGTCTAGCGAATGTCGAGGCAGCCTTCCCTATGCGTTTTTTCATCTCCTCTTCTAGGGACAGGTCATCTTTAATTGTGGATCCCAGAGAGCAGAACTCGTTTACGGCGTCCAGCTTGTTATCGTCTATAAGGATGGATGGTGGTGCTGTAGCTGGTGGTCCCATAACATTTGTTTTCTTCGTGCTAATAGTCAAGACATATTCTTTACAGGCCTGAGAGAAGTGGGACATTAGTGACTGAAGTTCCTCTTGTGTGTGTGCCACTACCGCTGCGTCATCCGCGAATAGCATATCTCTTACGAGGGTGGCTCTGATTTTAGTTTTGGCCCTCTGTCTGGCAATATTTAGGAGTTTGCCATCAAATCTGGAATGGAGATAGATGCCTTCAGTGGATTTGTCAAACGCGTTGTGGATTAGCAGTGAAAATAGAGGGTTGGGGCCAGGACACATCCTTGTTTAACTCCGCTAATTATACTGAAACTTTCAGAGCTGGCACCGTTGAATTGCACTGTACCCATGTACAAAGGCATCCTTTGTTCTCTGCACTTTTCCTGGAGTTGGCTATATTATCTATACCTAACAAGATCAAACAAAGGAAATAATGTGTGAACTCTGCCCTTTGAGCAAGATGGTATTTGACCTTGGCCGTCAGTTGATTTGTGGAAATAGACACGCCTTTCAACTTTAACATACAAATAAAATAATTAGGTTAGACACACAATGAACTGGTACTAAAGGTCAAGGTTATCAGCTATATAAAATATGAAACATGAAAAAGAAAACAGCGTTTGTATTTAGCCAATACTTGGCAAGTTGTACAATGTCAGCATGCTTCTGGCGTTTGTCGTTCATTCTTGTTAATGTTGGATGCTATAATAGTCGACACCCCAAAAAAAAAAAGTGAAATGCTTGATTTATTTAGCCTACACTTTTTTTTCCAAACCAGGGTCAGGAAGGTCAGGCTGGCAGACGAGGAGCACCTGGTGAAAAAGGAGAACCAGTAAGTTAATAGCATCTCCTTGTCTTACTTTATTGACACGATCACACAAAACTAATGTAGGTCAGGTCGAATGGGAGTCAGTCTTACACTTTCAGTGCTCTATAATAATATAGATCTTTATCTATCTCTACATAGATCTAGATATTTCTCTATTTATGATGAAATGGTTTGTATTTTATAATTAAATGTTTAATACTCACAGGGTATCCAAGGTGTAGTAGGCCCTACTGGACCCACAGGCAATCCTGGCATACAGGTAAATTTGATTTTACACACATACACTGCTGGATTTAACTAGAGGCACAATAAGCTAAAATTTAGGGCCCCAATCTCAAAAAATAGTTTCAGGGATATTTTCAATCTTTTTGAAGAAAAAAAAAAAGAAAATTGCTTTATGTTAATTATATGAGGTCGTATATATCCAATTGCTTAGGGCCTTATCTAGTTTATATCCGGCCTTGCACACACACTCGTACCTATATGTACATATATAATAACTAAATGTGCGTGGATAAATCAGTTAAAAGATTTCAAGCAAATGTATTAGCCAATCTGGTTACTTACACTGTGTCACTGTGTCGAGTTCTTGTTTATAGATTCCAAGGTCAATGTATTTTTTTCTGATGTGCAGAGTCCTTTAGAGCATGAATTACTGATAAGTCAGTTGGCTACGATATAGAAGTCAGTAGATGACACTTTAGTAACTTTGGTCAGATTTTGTTTTATCAATTTTGAATAAACGCTTTAGATTTATACTAGGAACTCATGTGTACAAATAATTGAATGAAATATTGAAATCTATATAAAAACTTGAGCTCAGTCTTATAAGACTCGTATGTTAGAAATTATTCCATCTCCTCATGTTTTCATTTTCAGGGCATCAAGGGATCTAAAGGAGAGTCAGGGTTCAAAGGTGACAAAGGAGATCCGGTAAGGATTATTGGTAGCAGCTTGTGTTTTGACGTGCTGAAAGATCTCAGTGATTTGACAATGAGAAAAGCAAGACAAAAACTTGTTCATTTGGAAAACTAATTGTTTAGCAATGCATTCAATTGAAACGCTTTTAAATTCCAATTCAACATACATTAAAAAAAACACGAAACTGACCTTGTGGGTTTTATGCTAGACATAAGGCAGGGTCTGCATTTCATCCTTTCATGAGTCGCGTGTTAGGCTGGAGAGTTAGTGTTACTAGATCAAACTCTAGAATCACTGCTACGTGAAAAGCAACCTCACATCCACTTACATGTCTGGGTGTTTTGTTTGAAAAAAAAAATTAACAAAGGTTTAATTCCTAGCAGTCCGCAATTCAAGGCTGAACCGTTTGATCTATCTAATCTCTTTCTGAATTTCATCTTTATCTAGTTTATGCGATCTTGATTCCTTGTGCTCCTGGCTTCAGCTGGCTGGGTATCAAAAAGAGAAGAGAGAAGGTCTGATGCGTCACTGAAAATATCTTACATTTGATTAATTTTCTGATAATTACATGTCTAATTTTAAGCTTCCCCTAAGTGGCGTTTTAATCAGATTTAGTTAAGGTGAAATGTCATTATGTCTTTGGAATTGGGCAATCGCACTTAACATTCTCATTCTTGTCTCCCTTTGTGATATAACCTGAAGCTATCACAGCCAATCAAATCAACTGTCTTTTATACAGCCAATCAAATCAACTGTCTTTTATACAGCCAATCAAATCAACTGTCTTTTATACAGCCAATCAAAACACTTTTCTATTGATTGGATTTTCGGTCTCTAAAAAAAAAAAAGAAGATGGTTCCAAAGAGATTTGTTTAAAACTGAATTGTTTATTTAATGGTGATAAGATTATTAATCTTGTCAGTTAGTGCTTTGTTATCTAATCTACTTGGAACACGAATGGCAATTAAGTCGAATAGACATTCCAACAATTATATGAGCCCTCCCCTTTAAGATCTCTCTTTGATACAATAATATAGGATCGGTTTAAATTGTATTAGCCCATTAAAGTGTTGAGAAAACAGCGATTGTTTTAGTGCCGGCTCACAACTTTGGATCTGGAAATTAGATCTTAAAAATTAAAACGTTATTAGAAATTCAGTTGGTTTTTTATCATAATATTTACTTTAAGTGCAAACCATTTTGTTTTTCAAATCAATGAGCATGTTTTATGCACATACATATATACCAATTTTTTTTTAAAAGTAAATTATATTTGCATCTGTGTATTAAAAAGATTTAGGAATGCACAACATGTATAATGCAGTAGTCTATATTGCATGAGATATTTGTAAAGGCAATCTGCTGTTTTCTCGTAGTGATGTCATGGCAAGCTAATTACGTTTTAAATATCGTGACATTGTTTTTTAATATCTGTTTCAACTAGAAACTGCCTTGAATATTGTGTTAGTTATGCTGATAGTTTACTTCGTAGTCCTAAACGTCCATTCTCTGCCTGGGACAATCAGTGGAGGAAACATCTTGTCAATAGAACAAATGACTTTGTATCTTGTCAATAGAACAAAATAGGCTGCAAAATGAGGAGGTTCACAGGTGTTCAATCTATTTGAATCTTCTAAACAGAGGTTTGATCTCAAATCCAGAAGTGTTTTTATCCTCTCACTATCGCTCAACTTTACTTTACAAATCTCTTCTATTGAATGTTTCGTGATCTGAAAAAACAAAGATTTAAATTTCAAATTTATCTCAAATATTACAAAATAATTTTCTTAATCATTTGTAACAAATAATTCTTAAATACCTAATATCACTATAATTGTATAACAATAAATTCATTTTTCTCTTGACAGGGAACACCTGGACCTCCCGGAGCACCAGCCGTGGTCAGCACCAACACCGGTACAGGGGTAAACGGCACAGTCATTGTCCAGCAGCTGCAAGTACTGCTCCCTCTCATATGTATTGCCTGACAGCACCCAAATAGCGCCCCTTCACATGACCCTATTCTGTTATTTCACAATAGATTTTGTTTGAATTTTTTTTGTTTTTAAAGCACCACAAAAAGCTATAGTGAATGAGCCATGGCACAGACTATACTATTTAGTTACATTTCTTTTCAAATATATTTTTGTCTATTTGTTTGGTTGATTCTACCTTTAGGCGAACACACCCACATAAACAAATACTTTTATATCCGTCATGCATCTCCTAAAATCTACGTCACTATAAACTGCAAGCAATGTAGAATTGTAGACAAACCAATTGTATTGAAATAAAGTTACGTTTTCCTCTTTTTCTCCTGCATTTCTATCTAGATCCAATTATAAACAGAAAAACTGTAGAGCTATCTTTTCTTTTACACTAATGCTGTCCCCTGAAACAATTACTTCCCCTTTCTTTATCTCGCCCTCATGCACGTTTCTTATGTTTCCAAGCCAACTGTAGAAAACAAAATAACCTCAACTTTCAAAATGGTTGACTTCAACTGTAGAAAACAAAATAACCTCAACTTTCAAAAATGGATGACTACAACTGTAGAAAACAAAATAACCTCAACTTTCAAAAGGGATAACTACAACTGTAGAAATTGATAACCATAGCAACCAATGGTCACGTTATTTCTTTACACATTTATTATAAGTCAAGTGTAGACATGGTAACTGAGTGACTACGCAGTCCAGACTGGCGCATTATTAATTGAATAATTCAAACCAGCAAAGCTACGTGCTTTTTTTTCTATGCACATTTTTAAAACTTGTTTTGATTTGCATTCTTCAATCTATAGGCAGGATTTAATCATTTGTTGTCCCTACATAGGCTATACCGCATTCACACGGCTGCACAGAAATTTACACAAACCTTTGACATTTCATTCCAAAGTCATCAGACAAGTTCACACACACTGACAAGGTCACAGACTAAGCACTAAATATGTATTTGAAAGCAAAGATAATCCACGTACTAGTCTATCTCTCAATGAACAAAACCTGCAACCTTCAAGTAAAAAATTATTTCTGTAATCCGATGCCAAGCAACAACATTTACAAAGAGTTGATATGCATTCTAGGGGTCACTAGAACTCATAAGGGTCCAGTCTAGGGGTCACTAGAACTCATAAGGGTCCAGTCTAGGGGTCACTAGAACTCATAAGGGTCCAGTCTAGGGGTCACTAGAACTCATAAGGGTCCAGTCTAGGGGTCACTAGAACTCATAAGGGTCCAGTCTAGGGGTCACTAGAACTCATAAGGGTCCAGTCTAGGGGTCACTGGAACTCAGAATTCATATTTTACGACTTTATGTAATTGTATAATTGTTAATTCTTCACTCTAGTGTATATAAAGTACATGAAATCTAACAGTGCTTTAAAACTTTACTTGTACACTGTATACCACACAAGTTTCAAGTCTAGATCTTAGCTGGACATAGGGGAGATCATATGAAAGTATGTTAGATAGATTGCCACTTTATAATCAACTTGAAACACGAATCTGTGATTGGCAGTTGACAGGCGCTAGCTCAGGGGTTCTCAACCTGGGAGTCGATTGACGATTTGCCAGGGGTCTCGTAAGACCATCAAAAATAAGGATTTTTATTGTTTATTGTACTATTGCTGTGTGTGTCTATGGGGGGGGGGAGTCGCGGCAGAGTGGTATATTGTAAAAAGGGGTCGCCGAGCTTAAAAGGTTGAGAACCGCTGCTCTAGTTGGTTAAACGTAGGCTGTTTTAATCTTGCCTTGACTCCACTTTTTTTCGACCTAGCTTACGAGGAGAAATTTTAAAAAAACCCAAATAGTTTCTAATTTCACCTCGAAATATGACAGAGATGGAAAACCATTTAAATTTATATTGACTCCAATTAAAAATTTTAAATGGCAAGTGGCCGGAGAGGGGGGGGCATTTTTTCCGTGAAATTTGTTGTGAACTTACTGCCTCGTTCTGAAAACAAAAGCCTTCAGAAACTTTAAAGGATTTTTTTTTTTAAATTTCCCTCTTTATAACAAAGATTTAATTTTAGAAATCTTCTTTTGTGAAGCAGTCTCACTATCTCTCTTTTTTAAAATCAATTCGACCTGTCCATTGAGAAACTAAAATACAATACAACCAGAAAGTTCTTTGTTTCTGACTTAAACTTCTTGGTGGAACATTTCGGATTGAGATTTCCTTTTTTTTTTTTTTTTTGATATATGAAGTACGAATATTTAAGTTCAAAATACCCAATTTCGAAATTTGACATTATCGATAAATTTTTCCAAGACATTTTAGTTCAAAATGCACAATCTCGAAACTTGACATTATCGAAACATTTTTCAAAGGCATTTCAGTTCAAAATTCCCCAATCTCGAAATTTGACATTATCGATTATTCAAAGACATTTTAGTTTAAAATGCCCGATCTCGAAATTTGACATTTTAGTTTAAAATGCCCAATCTCGAAATTTGACATTATCGATACATTTTTCAAAGACATTTTAGTTCAAAATGCACAATCTCGAAATTTGACATTATCGATACATCGTTGTTTTTTGTTTCCTTGCTATAATGTCAGGGCATAAAATGCTGCACAGTTTCTTATTAGACATTTATAAACTCTGTATTGAAACATGCCAGCGATGCAATTCCAAGTGAACATTTTCCCCTTCTGCTAGAGGTCAAGGCCGACAGCCTCTGGAATGAAAAAAAAGTTTTAAACTAGATTTTTTTTTCCTGGACGTGCTTCCAGTAGCTCATCGTGTCGTTCTATTGTTTTTCAGTTGGCAAATGTTTGTAATTTAGTCACATTTGGTAACCATGCCCATGGTCTGTGAGAAGCGAAACGGAAACCTTTTTTTAACGATGGTGTTTCAACTGAGTTGCAACATCCTAGCCTAATCCCATGGAACGTCTTAAACTTAGCAATGTGCTAGGACTTCTTTCTTTCTCTATGCTTAGACTTAGCAATGTGCTAGGACTTCTTTCTTTCTCTATGCTTAGACTTAGCAATGTGCTAGGACTTCTTTCTTTCTCTGTGCTTAGACTTAGCAATGTGCTAGGACTTCTTTCTTTCTCTATGCTTAGACTTAGCAATGTGCTAGGACTTCTTTCTTTCTCTATGCTTAGACTTAGCAATGTGCTAGGACTTCTTTCTTTCTCTGTGCTTAGACTTAGCAATGTGCTAGGACTTCTTTCTTTCTCTGTGCTTAGACTTAGCAATGTGCTAGGACTTCTTTCTTTCTCTATGGTTAGACTTAGCAATGTGCTAGGACTTCTTTCTTTCTCTATGCTTAGACTTAGCAATGTGCTAGGACTTCTTTCTTTCTCTATGCTTAGACTTAGCAATGTGCTAGGACTTCTTTCTTTCTCTGTGCTTAGACTTAGCAATGTGCTAGGACTTCTTTCTTTCTCTATGCTTAGACTTAGCAATGTGCTAGGACTTCTTTCTTTCTCTATGCTTAGACTTAGCAATGTGCTAGGACTTTTCTTTCTCTATGCCTAGACTTAGCAATGTGCTAGGACTTCTTTCTTTCTCTGTGCTTAGACTTAGCAATGTGCTAGGACTTCTTTCTTTCTCTGTGCTTAGACTTAGCAATGTGCTAGGACTTCTTTCTTTCTCTATGCTTAGACTTAGCAATGTGCTAGGACTTTTCTTTCTCTATGCCTAGACTTAGCAATGTGCTTGGACTTCTTTCTTTCTCTGTGCTTAGACTTAGCAATGTGCTAGGACTTCTTTCTTTCTCTGTGCTTAGACTTAGCAATGTGCTAGGACTTCTTTCTTTCTCTGTGCTTAGACTTAGCAATGTGCTAGGACTTCTTTCTTTCTCTATGCTTAGACTTAGCAATGTGCTAGGACTTCTTTCTTTCTCTGTGCTTAGACTTAGCAATGTGCTAGGACTTCTTTCTTTCTCTATGCTTAGACTTAGCAATGTGCTAGGACTTCTTTCTTTCTCTATGCTTAGACTTAGCAATGTGCTAGGACTTTTCTTTCTCTATGCCTAGACTTAGCAATGTGCTAGGACTTCTTTCTTTCTCTGTGCTTAGACTTAGCAATGTGCTAGGACTTCTTTCTTTCTCTGTGCTTAGACTTAGCAATGTGCTAGGACTTCTTTCTTTCTCTATGCTTAGACTTAGCAATGTGCTAGGACTTCTTTCTTTCTCTATGCTTAGACTTAGCAATGTGCTAGGACTTCTTTCTTTCTCTATGCTTAGACTTAGCAATGTGCTAGGACTTCTTTCTTTCTCTGTGCTTAGATTTAGCAATGTGCTAGGACTTCTTTCTTTCTCTATGCTTAGACTTAGCAATGTGCTAGGACTTCTTTCTTTCTCTGTGCTTAGACTTAGCAATGTGCTAGGACTTCTCTCTTTCTCTATGCTTTAAGAAAAGTATTTTGCAACTAATTCACATTGCTGGATTCCTTGACACTTATAAGTATTTATTATACATGATAAATAATACAACTAGCAATATATATAAATAAGTATTGTTGTAACATTTTTCGCAATCTCACACACACTCTCATTGACACAGAGACTGTGTCTCTCTCACACACACCTTCACTCACACAGAGACTGTGTCTCTCTCACACACACCTTCACTCACACAGAGACTGTGTCTCTCTCACACACACCTTCACTCACACAGAGACTGTGTCTCTCTCACACACACCTTCACTCACACAGAGACTGTCTCAGACACACACGTAAACTTTCTCTGTAATGTAAAACACATTTCTAATTAAGTGCATCTAGGTAGATAATCTCACCAGTGGCGTAGCAAGGGACTGGTGGACCCTGGTTGAAGAAGAAAACAGATGCAGTCATTTATGCAACAACATGTTTAAAAAAAAGTAATTCCTCTACTGGTACTACCTTTTAAAAGTAATAGTGTCATTTCATTTAGGATTGATCCTGCTTGGCTTTCTTTTTGTTTTAGAATATATTTAATAGAACTATAGATCTTGATCTTAAGTGTCTAGGTTCTAAAGATTTTTATTACTTAATTGTCATGTTAGCTAGAATAGTATTTTTATAATGACTAGATCCTGATCGACCTTTTTAAGAATATACAATAATAGAGTTATTGCTAGATGTATATGTGTGTTGAACCAAGTCTAGAAACTTATTCTACTCTCAGATATGAAATCTCAGAAATGATTGTTTAATGTATTCATTTTCTGGGCATCTCAACATCAACAAACAATACCAGAAATCGATGATATCAATATTTTTTTTCTTGATTGATTTCAGCGATCTTCTTATCTTTCTGGTAAAATCTCCATTGCCCAACAGATTGTCTTATGTGACTTTGTTTCGGGACGCTAAAATTAGTTTTTTTGCTTGTTTTGTTATTGTTTCAGAAGTAGTTCTTTAAATTTGCATGCCAGATCTGAAATAGGCCTATATACAATAAAATACATCATACCAGAGAATGTAACATGATAGACTTTGCCTCAAAACTAATTTGGTGATTTGGACTTTTAAAAATCTTTTTTTGTCCGAAATATAATATACTAAAAAGATGAATGCTAAGAAAAAAAATAATGAAGAATATTATGCATTTAAATCCTTACAATTAACACCTTTTGTTTAGATTTTTGTAACTGCCCGTGCGGGCCTCTTCATCATGGGCCTTATATGCTACGCCACTGATTCTCACTCAGTAATGTCGCGCACTCTCATATTTTTTACAGTCACATATAAACTCATACACAAGTTCATGAACTCTTACTTACTCTCAAACACACTCACACACACCAGTTAAATATTAAAGAAAAGCCCCAAACCGAGTCTGAGCTTCATTTCTCATAGATTTATTTTTTTTTGTTCTGTACAAAGAAATTTTAGAACTAAAGTTTTGAAGTTCAAAGTTCATTGCTGTTAAGAAAACAATGTCCTCTCTGCTCTCCCTTTGCCTCAGTCAATCATTGTTGCACACACTGCTCTGTGTGGTTGGCATGAAGAATGTTTGCCAGTGTCTCTGAGGCTACCATGAAACGTTCTGCATTCTGAGAATGAATTCTTTGCCTTTATGTAATACTCTCAACTCAACTTAGTGTACTTAGTGAAAGAAGCCCCCCCCCCAAAGAAATCAAATGTTTCTCCTGACCAGGTCAATCAAAGTACCTGCACTACTTGCAGTATGATCTAATATTTATTTATAAAATATTCTTGACATCTGAAGTTAAAGTTTAGTCTCGGACTAAAGAACGTTATTCTGTTTCCTATTTCAAATGTCTTGAAGCAGATGGGGAATGTATCTTAAAATGTTCATAAATTCTTATTAATGTTAATATTGTTGGGATGAGAGAGAGAGACTTATTTATACAAACTTCGTATGGTGAGTTTAGTGTATCAGTTTTTATGGGTTTTAAAACATATCCTAATTAGGCGAAGCTTTTTTATAGAGTAAAGTTGTTTTTTTCATTTAGAACAAGGCTATTGGCCTACAAACTAGGAAACTATTAGGGCTAGCTTTGGGATGTTTGGGTCGAGATAGCTATGTTTAGATCAAACTATAGGAATATTTACAATACAAATAAAAAGCTAAGCATGCGTCATTTAACAATGAAACAAACAAACCTAAACCTTTTGACCTAAATACACTTTGATTGAAGGACAGTTGAAGCTCTCCAAAAAATGTGAAGCATGAGAAGAAAAGAAAGCAATAGAACAAAATGAAATACTAATTACTGCCATTTATCTGAAGATAACTGTGTTTAGCTCCCTTTCTGTTATATTAAAAAAAAAATTTATAAGTACTAAATGATTAAGTAATTGGTTAATTTTTGGATTGTTTCGTGTATTGTTATGGACTACGAATAATTAAATGCAAAATTTCAACTTGATATGAAAACGGGGAGAACAAACGTATCTAATGTAAATATATACACTCATCTCTCATTAAGTGCAGTTATTCCCCCTATCTCGAAATCGAACAAAATAATTGATCACCAACAATTAATTAACGAATTATTTAATTTGTATTGATTGATTTATGTCAGGTTCAATGCATATTGTGCAAACTTTGAACTTGATCTTAGAATGGGAACTAGGAGAGACAAAAATTGACCACAGACAGACATAGTTGATATAAACATTGTACTAAGTAGTCTCTGAACGAGGCACCAGAGACGCTACATTATCTTATATGTAATAACAAGACACAAAGACGCATACACTTACTAGCTACTACCAAAAAAAAACCCCCATCAATATTAGTTCATCTGCTGTCAGTGATTTCTCCAGCGGGAAACTGCATGTATAGAAACAATTCCTTGAAACAAAACTGTCTGCAACGTAAACAGACACTGATATTTAGTCAGTATATACATCTGTACGTTGAGGTACCTAGAGCACAAAATATAAAACAGTTAAAGAAAGTCAGTTTTCTGTATTTATTTAGACTCACACACATACAGGCACAGCCATACACACACACACATACACACAGCCATTGACACTGACACCCGAATAAATACACACTCGCAAACATGGGCCAGTAATCCAATATTTCAAACAACTTTCTGTCTCGTAAATTACTTTCCCCTAACTCTCCAGCATTGGAAATAGATTTTGAGCACGGTTTCTTTTTCGTCGGGAAATCCCAGAATAACTAGCAAGACATTTTGAATGCATAGCTGTCTAGTTTTTTTGTTGTTGTTTTTTTTTTCTACAAAAACTTGCAGTGTCATGGGTTTGATTTGAGCATGTGTGTGTGTGTGTGTGTGTGTGTATTAGTTTTTATGTATGTTAGTTTCTTTGTCACTTCATTGTTTGGCTTTTGTTTTAGACCAAAAAACAAATGTCTGAACTAAAGTTGAGTGCATCTTTCCAAAGTTGAAAGATATTTGCACCAAAAATAGATGTCTATCTTTTGTATTCCTTTAGTTTTATGAACTTACATTAGAAACAAAAAAATTGCCTGAACATCTTTCAGTATTTTCAGATTTCTGTCTCTATGAGTAGTTTGGAGTTGGACTACTTCCAAGTATATACTTACTCTTTAACATCTATCCGACACTTGTACGTTCAGGTCTCTCACGTACAATTTCTATAGATCCAGATCACAGGGGAAACTGCTTTTTGTGATCACTGGAAGCCACCTGTCACGATTATGAAAAATATGGCCAATGAAAAATATGGCCTATGAAAATTATGGCCTATGATGGCACACAAAAAAAAACATAGCTCATGGAAACATAACACAAAGAAACAAATCACTAACAAATATAGCCCACAAAAACAAATAACACCAAGAAATATAAGACAAAGAAACAACACAAACATAAAACCAAGAAATATAAGACAAAGAAACAACACAAACATAAAACCAAGAAATTCAGTGTTGTCTTTAGTGTCCATGGACACCCTCTGCTGCCTATTTTTGCCTGTGTTTCTAGTTTCCTTACCTTTTGCAATAAGGTACCGCTTGGACCAACACATAGCCATCAAATCACATGACCGATACCTTCACCAGACTATCAAAAATGTCTCAATTGACTATCACATGCAAATCATTCAGTTTTTCAGAACGATGAAGACTGACGTGTCAGGTTAGAACTTCAAATGTAAATAGAAGACATTCGCCATGTTCATTCGTCTCAAAGTGGGTTTTTTTTCGGAACCAAACATCAAAGACTTTTTTTTATATTAGAGCTACGGTGTAATAAAAAACCAAAATCTTGAGTCAGATCAATTTTGTTTATTTATTTTAGATGCTACAAAACAAATTCTGAAAACTAAAAAAGGACGTTGATTAATGCGAGCACAACGAGTTCAACTTTAACCTGAACTGACAGTTTCAGACATAGAAATGTGCACAGCCTTCTAAGATTTGTTGAAACATAGACCTAATGTCAAACGTTGCTTATGTCAAACATTTGATTGACATATTTAGACCAGGCATGTCAAACATTGCGTTCGCGGGCTGCGGCCACTTCCCATGTGGCCCGCTTGACCACCTAAAAAATTATCAAAATTATGTTAAATTATTCAACGTTTTACGGTCACCACTAATTTTCAGGTTAAATAGTTACTGAAAAAAAATCGTAACAGGGCCTTGTGACATGAATTTTTAGATACATGAGGAACTTCTTGAGCTCTGTTCTATGCATAACACCACAACAAGCGAGAATATTTTTGAGAAATTACAGGAGGTGAAATTGCAATTCATTTTACCTTTGGTAAAGCTAGCTAAAGTAGCAACAGATGACGCACCAACCATGATTGGGGTTGGAAATTATGTTGGTGTAAAGCTGCTTGCAAAAATAACAGAGACTGATGTCAATTTTAAATTCGCTCATTTTCAGTGCATCACTCACCAAGAAGCATTATGTGTAAAGCATTTACAGTTCCAACATGTGCTAAGACCATTTTCAGTCGCTATCCATTTTATTCGTGCCCGTGGCTTAAATCATCGCCAATTTTCAATGTTTCTGGATGACATTGGACACGAATTTGATTGTGTTCCCTACTACACAGAAGTTCGATGGCTCTCCTGTCGTAAAGTATTGAAAGAGATTTTTGCACTGCGTGAGGAAATTGTATTGTTTCTGAACATAAAGGTGAACCTGTTGAACATTTCCAAACTGACGAATGGGTTCAGGATTTGGCATTTGCAGTTGATCTCACTGGTCACCTGCAAGACTTGAATTTGAAACTTCAAGGTAAAAACAAAATCGTCACATCTGCGGCCAGAATTCTTGCTATGTTTGTAATCACTTACCTCTATAATGAAAGCTACAAAAACACCTCACCTTTCGAGATTATCTGATCGAAATTTGTCATCAGGAATGAGGGTATCTGTGGCAAACGAACTTCAACCTGACATAAATAAACTTTTATCCAGAAACAATTTCAAGCATCAGACAGCGAAAATAATGCGTAATTATAGTAATTTGAAATACAAAAATAGCACAAAAAAATTAGCTAACTAATCAATGATTATATTCTAATGTATTGCTTCTAATTGACATAAAACTAGTAGGCTATGTTTTCCAACAGATTTTTTATTTTGACCCTTCAGGTCATAGTAAGTTTTTTTATGTAGCTCATACACCTTAATGAGTTTTCCATGCCTGATTTAGACAAGTCTATTCATCTTCTGTTTCAAGTTTGATTCTAAGAAATAATTCAAATCTCTCCATTTTGTTTGAAAGAATAAGAAACTATCAAAATAATGCTAACAAATCAAAACAAAAGATTTAATCAATAAATAGAAAGTTTTTATTTGATAAAGTTTGTCAAGTGGATTGTAACTCCAATTATATTCATATCTCCGCATATAACAGTGTCGTTCTGTTATCAATATAAAATGGAATATGAAATATACTATATATTTTTGGTAACTTCACTGTTTCGTCAAGTCAATAAAGATTAAGTAGTGCTGATAGTAATGTTTGAGCTCTTTCGCCCTTGTCCAAATGTATGAGTACATAGAAACTCAGAATTAGTCTCCACTGCACGATGACCACGTGCTACTCACTGCCCAATTACTCATCAAAACCCAATACAAACAGATGAATTTCATGTATACTTGATCATTTGCTTTCCTGCCAAGTAATTCTTTTCTAACGAAACTCACTAGTTATTTAGAACTTACAGATTCTCACAAAAAAATATTTTATAAAAACCTCATTTCTTCTAGTTTTTTTGTTCAAAACACATTGCAAGTCACTTTAAAATAACATTGCAAGTCACGTCAAAATCCCATTGCAAGTCACGTTGAAATCACATTGCAGCCACGTTAAAATCACTTTGCAAGTCACGTTGAAATCACATTGCAGTCACGTTAAAATCACTTTGCAAGTCACTTTGAAATCACGTTGCAAGTCATGTTGAAATTTTCACTATCTGAAATGACCAAAAAAGATAGAGCTTCTCCCAAAATTATCTCAGATCTTTGAGGCTCACGTATGGCCAACGTATTCTTTTAATCATTGTAGTCCTACTAGTGACTTCAATACCGCGTGCATGATTTCACCAAGAAATAATCTTGTAATCTGAAATTCTTCCAAGGAATAAGATCATGTGATCAGGCTAGACAATGAGACGGAGTGGTGTTTGAATCTGCTGGAGTTCCTAAAGTTCATGTTTTAAACATGTACATTTCGTATATTTTGTACATAACAATTTCTATACAACACCCTCCATTATAACCCAGTCAGCAACTTGTTGAACTCAAAGACCAATTCATGCTACATCTCAATATAAGCTAACACATTATCTATTTCTTAAGCAGTGGCTTGCCGTCATTGAGACTCAATGGGACGAACTGAAATTGCTTGTGCTAATTATTGCTAAAATGAATTATCCTTTGATACAAGTTTATAAGTTGCATCTTTGAAACTAAATTTATAATATTAACACTGGACCTGGTCATTGTTAATTTCGTTTTAAACTAAATCTATATTTTTTTTTTTTTTTGAAAATCAGTTGTACCTTTTTGCGTAATGTACCCTATTATCAAAAGAAAATCTCTTTTAGAAAAGCAAAGGTATAGTAGATGTACATCATCTGACCTATAGATCGCAAGGTCCGAAAGAGAAACTTTACTATTTTAATTTTTTTAGAAAATAATTTTGGTGAAAATATTGAGAAGAATCTTTATCCAAAAGAAAAGTTATTTTTGGAAAAAAAAATATTGCAAGTATATTGTTGAGGTTAGTCCCCTTAGTCTATTTGCAGCACGCCACTGTTTTTTTCCTAAACATCTTTCCAACCTTCTAACTTGTAACCTCGTAGTTCCTCATTACCCTAAATTTGTATTAGTTATTTCCTATATTAGATATTCCATATTCTATGTAGTGTACAGATGTAAATATATTTCTGAATTCTGTGTATTTCATTTATGTTTTCTTGTAAACATTTCATTTTTAATTCTTCAAGCTTCAACAAACTTGTTAGCAAAATATTTCGACTACATTTCATTTTTTTTTCTTTCACCTTACACAGAACTTTTTTATGTTTCCATGCTAATAATCACATTCATGAAGTCATTAGAACATAGAGTGTTGAAAGGAAATGAGCATTTCATAATATTTGAAAAGAAATTACAATAACTCATAACATTTGGATATTTGAAAAGAAATTTAACATTTTCATTATATTTCAATGTTTGAAAAGTTGTTATATTTCATAACAAAAAATGTTACAATTTCATTACTTTTTGCATGTTTGGAAAAAAATTTACATCTACTAGCGTCCAAATATTTCAAAATAAATTACTAGTTCATGGCATTTAAATATTTGATATGAAGCTAGTATTTCATAAAATTTAGCTCATTGAAAGGACATGTCTATTTTATTATATAACTCCATATTACATAATCATCAATGGTATACCATTTTTCACATTTACCCCAAATCTACTGACATTATTTTGTTATTTATGTTTCTATTCGTCTGCCTACCAAATTCTATGTCCCCCCCCCCCCCACACACACTGTTAGTGAGTAGATGAGATCTGATTAGCTCAGATTCTATGCCTCCCATCTACTTCTCTGATCTGTAAGGACTTGGTTCATGAGTGTGTGTTTCAATACTCCTAGCTCCAGGAAACACTGGGCCAGACACAAACAGAAACCAATGCACAGTATTAATGATATATTTATACACCCCTCTTCCTCAGCCCGACGGTGCAGACATATTTTAGGATTTCATCTGTGCTCAATCTGAATCAAAATTGATGACTTGTTTAGGCGAAGTATAAATACAACCAAAGATATTTCGTCACTCCCTACCACGCGCTGTAGAACCCGACTGTACTTCAAGAGTCTTATAGTCCGGTATTACTGACTTGGGGGTTGTCATAGTGTTGCAGGAGCTAGGTCAATAAAATACTCTTGAATACTTTGAATATATACTTCTGAATATATGCTTCTGATTTATACTTCTGAACGGTGAATTGTAAGAGATTGGGTTAGGGTAGTAGCTTTATTAAAAGCAGATTTACGGGCAGTTAATAGATTCCCTATTTTACATTGTGGAATAGAACAAAAAGAAATACATTTGTTTAAATAAAGATTTGAACATTAAAACATTGGTCGCATTAATTCTCTAGCAAGCAGTCGACTAAACACCAACACTCGTGACATACGCGAGTTATAAAGCCCAATTGCTGCCCAATGGTTTTTAGCTGTAGGACAAATATTGCACGTCAGATAATAATAATCAAGCTCAATAATTTAGCATTCAGTCTGTGTGGGATCTAAATTTAGCCAAAGTCCGTGTGGGATCTAAATTTAGCCAAATTTAATGTGTGATCTAAATTCAGCCAAAGTCTATGTGGGATCTAAATTTATCCAAATTTAATGTGGGATCTAAATTCAGCAAGAGTCTTTGTCCCAAACCCATGATAATCTTCCCCGTGCAGTCTGATGTGAAACCTACAGGTTCTCTAAAGTGAACTATGCAGTGTAGTGACTCTCGACTTAATAGACAGATCTAGAATGAGATAACTCCGTATGAGGTCGTCTGCTGTTAAGAAGCCTCCTTATAAAACGGTGCCACAATAAACTCGAAGTACTCGATTCACTGTGAAGTGAGAAGAGTGTAAGGGAAAGGGGGGGGACATCAGTAAATTTTATGGCGATGAGGAAATTTCTTTTACCAAGTACTTTATAAAATACCTTTCACCAAAGTGGCTGAGTAGGAAAAAAAAATATTGTATCTTCTTTATACCCCTACATGAAGAACACTTTAAGTGTGCAGTCAATCTGTTCTTGGTGTGTACAGTTTTTGTAAGTGACATTTTTTTAAAACATAAAATTATCTTTTTTTTTTTGTTCAGCTTCTCTGTTACTATTCACACGCGAGATGTAACAACACGACGTCTGAACATTACACAATTCAATCTTCAAACGTATTACGTGTATTAGAAAACCTTTTGTTCAGAAATATTTTCCTTATGCTATTGTAAAAACCACTTTGGCTTATTGAAAAAACATTTAACTATCTGCTATAAACGCTTTCCACAAGCATTCATTGGAAATAAATTGTAGCCATCCAATAATTGACCTCTGTCATTTATAATTTCTTATTGTTTTATCTGCAATTTATACCTTGTACATTTAAAAAAATGTGTCGAAAAAAAATGCGGGTTATTTTTGCTACAGAAGAATGAATATGAAAGTTAAATGTTCAAGAAGAAATGTATTACAAATTGAGTTATTAAAACGTTTAGAGCTCATTTATTTTTTGCTGGTTTCTTGTTAAATGATGATACTCACTGGCCTACATAAGTTTGACCAGTGATCAAATGTGCATGTGCCTTCATCTAACATTCACTAACTTCTGAATAGAAGTGTATGTCTATAAGTATGTACATCTGTATTTCTTAATTTACTCAACAAAAGTGAAAATAACAATCTATATGTTATTTTTTATCCATAGGGAATCAATTAAAAAATCTAAATGTCAATCAGTAGGCTCTGTGTTAAGTGAAACCATCTCAATATTTACATCCTTTATAATTTTATTTGTCTGTACAATAAAAATGTATAAAGAAGTTTTGAAATTATTACAAATCAAATAGTGTTATCAACTGTATGCTTTCATCAAAAATGTTAGATTTAGGCTATCAAGCTATAACAATGTATAACTTTATATATACAGACATATCCAAATGTTTTTGTTTCAGGGCCTACCCGGTCCTCCAGGAGAACCAGGCACAAAAGGAACTCCAGTAAGTATTCTCAAATTCTCCTTCTAGGTTTAAAAATATCAGTTCCCAGGAAACGTATCTATCATAACAGATTAATCTTTTCAACAGAAAGAGATTCACTTTTGATGTGAATATCTTTATATTAATCGACATCTCCATAATCTTTTTTACTTATGATTTCTCTAGACATCTCCAGGCATAATTTGTTAAACTTTAGATGTTCCTAAACATCTCCATAGGCTGTAATCCTTCAATTTCTCGACATATTTCTAACTTGTTACCCCTAACATGTCCATAACTTGCTAACTTTAAAAATATTTATAACTTGTCATGCTCTTAAATTTTTATCTGTATATCCATTTATCAACGTTTTGGAAACATAAAAAGGTTTGGCGCGTGGATTGTGTTGACCTCTGACCTCTCCCTTGGCTACGCCCCACACGCACATCCAACAGAGCGATGCATCCCATCAGACCCAGCAATATCAACATGGCCTTGAAGAAATGCACCAATCTTTGACACGTCGTGTTAGTTCTGTTTATTTTAGACTGTTATATCTATTAGAAATGTTGCCGGGAGGCGGGCCCCAAGTGTTTTGTTAATGCGGAGCAGTGAAGCCATTATTTTTTGACATTGTAGAGTTCAAGAGAAGAAAACTCTTGCGGTTTTTTATATTTATTGTATTGTAGCTTAAAAAAGTTTCTGAATATTTTGTTTGTCTTGTGTTGTTAAGATATGTCAGAACAAAGATTCCGTAGGATAACTGAGTTAAGACTAATTTGAAAACGAGGTTTGGTAGGCCTTCCATGTTCAAATAGCAGTATTGACACGATAGTCTATAAAGAAGCATTTTCTAGACATGTGTTAGGAACTCAAGACGAGTGCGTCTTACTGGCTCTGAACTGGTCACACAATTCTGGCCAGCAGTATCCAAATCCAAATGCTCTTTTAGTTGGCAATCGTGCATTTTTGCAAGCACTCTTTTGTCTGGGAGTTGCTGTTTTGTTTTGTTAGGTGCTGTCAAGCACTCTTTTGTCTGTGAGCTGCTGTTTTGTTTTGTTAGGTGCTGTCAAGCACTCTTTTGTCTGGGAGCTGCTGTTTTGTTTTGTTTTGTTAGGTGCTGTCAAGCACTCTTTTGTCTGGGAGCTGCTGTTTTGTTTTGTTAGGTGCTTTCAAGCACTCTTTTGTCTGGGAGCTGCTGTTTTGTTTTGTTAGGTGCTTTCAAGCACTCTTTTGTCTGGGAGCTGCTGTTTTGTTTTGTTAGGTGCTTTCAAGCACTCTTTTGTCTGGGAGCTGCTGTTTTGTTTTGTTAGGTGCTTTCAAGCACTCTTTTGTCTGGGAGCTGCTGTTTTGTTTTGTTAGGTGCTGTTTTGTTTTGTTAGGTGCTGTGTTAAGGTTTGACTAGCATCCTCTTCCTTAAAGCCGCTGCTATATTTCCATGGCTTTTATTTTGTTAAGAAATTCGGCCTCTGTTGTGTTGGTTAGCAGGTATCCAAATAACAATTAGTCAGCCTAACACTTCAACTCGTAACGAATATGATTGTTCAAAGGAAACAGTTGCAGGTTCACTGGTAATGATAAATCACCCAACGTAGTTTTTTTTCTTCACACTTTTCTGAGCATTTAATTCTTCACCCACCCTCTCCCTCCCAACTGCCTTCAGTTGACCTTTAGAACGGTTGATAAATTATCCGTCTAAATGTTTTTGAAGTATTTTTTGTCTATAAGTTGAAGTTCCCTCACATCCTTCAGTTTATGTCTTCTAGTGTCAGATGAAAGGTTCTGGCGTAATCATTCTCACTAAGACATTTATGTCCACGCACACAAGTACACACTTACAAACAAACGATGCTACAGACTGGCGATGATTTCAAATACACTCTAACTAACAAACTATGCTACAGACTGGCGGTGATTCCAAATCTAAGGACTTAGGGCGAATGTGAGGTAGGGAGTGCGCTTGTAGACCTGACAAAATATCCAGCCCTAAATGTTCCTAAGACGTAGATATAGACATAAATACTCAGAAAGCCACAAAGAAAAAGGCACACTCCTCGTTCCATATGCTAGGACAAATCTGTACAAAATCTTCTTCCCTAGTGCTATTAGAGCATGGAATAGGTTGCCTGAGCCAGCCAGGAAAACCATTGACTTGGCAGAATTTAAGTCATTGGTTAACAAGCATGACTAGATGCTTGACGCGTAGGACGTAATCATCTTCTTTTTTTGAAGTAACGTCTGCATTATATAAGATAAGAAGAAGATAAGATAGACTAGTAAAGCGTGAAGGTACTGTCCTCTAATTGACTGCGTTTGAGCAGCTGCTTGCTTAGTAAAAATAAAGTAGGCTCAAGAAATTCTTTTCTTAGTAATACAAGTTTTATTCTTCACATCATAAAATGTTGTCTTTTTTGCGCCAAATCTGGAACACTTGCTTATAAACAATCCTAAAAACAAGAAAAACACCGCCAGCTGCTTGAACTACTATGTTTTTGATTCGGCCTACGGGCTATGCATATTTGTACGATTAGTCTTCCTTATCTTCATGATATGGACAGCTAGTTCTAACACTAGACCTAATCTTCTGAGTTAGAACTCTCAAGATCTAGTCTAGATGTACTTCTAGACCTAGAATCTAGATGTAATCCATATTAGATGTACTTCTAGACCTAGAATCTAGATGTAATCCATATTAGATGTACTTCTAGACCTAGAATCTAGATGTAATCCATATTAGATGTACTTCTAGACCTTATCTTATCTTATATAATACAGACGTTACTTCAAAAAAGAAGATGATTACGTCCTACGCGTCATGCATTTAGTCATGCATATTAACCAATGACTTAAATTCTGCCAAGTCACTGGTTTTTCTGGCTAGCTCAGGCAACCCATTCCATGCTCTAATAGCACTAGGGAAGAAGGAGTATTTGTACAAATTTGTCCTAGCATATGGGACGAGGAATGTGCCTTTATTTTTGTGTCTTTCAGAGTATTTTATTAAATTTTGTTTTTGTATTTGAAGATTATGGTTCAGTGTTTTATGTATAATTGCTACTTTACTTTTGAGTCTTCTGTCCTGAAGGCTTTCTAAATTTAGTGATTTTATTAATGGTGTTACCCTAGTCAAATGTGAATATTCGTTTGTTATGAATCTCACTGCTCTATTTTGTGTTTGTTCCAGTTTCTTAATGTTTTCTTGAGTTGAGGGGTCCCACACGGTGGATGCATATTCTATTATTGGCCTAACCAAGGTTAAATAACATTTTAGTTTTATGTTCTTATTTGATTTATAGAAATTTCTTTTAATAAACCCTAATGCTTTGTTGGATTTTTTTATAGTTTCATCAATATGTGGATTCCATGACAGTTTTTCATTTATTATAACACCTAGGTATTTTGAGTTTTTAGTCTGTGTTACTGGTTTGCCATGAATAAGATAAGTGGAATTAATTTGTTTAATTTTTTTTGTTACTCTTAACAACTGACATTTTTCTGGGTGGAAAGACATGCTCCAATTTGATTCCCATTTCTGTAATTCATCTAATTCTCTTTGTAAAATATCTGTGTCTTGTTTTGTTTTTATTGTTCTATATATTATGCAATCGTCTGCAAATAATCTGACTTTTGTTCCTGAACTAATGCAATTTGGTAAATCATTTATGTAAATTAAAAATAGTAGTGGACCCAAGACTGTTCCTTGAGGTACACCTGAGTTTACTGTTATTGGTGTTGATTTAGAGCCATTTATTATTACAGTTTGTTCTCTCCCTATCAGAAAATCTTTAATCCACTGATACAGTGGACCGTTAATGCCGAAATATTTTAATTATAATTCGGAAATTCCCGAACGCAATAATCCTTTCAAAAATGTGATAGTCCTTTCAAAATTGATGTTGGCTCTAGATCTAAGAAAAGTACTCAAGCCAAATTTAATTTTTTTTTTACTACGAACAATTATAACTGTCAAAATAGAGTTTTCCCCATGTGGCCAAAATCCTCGTTCTGAACTGTCTATATTTAAAAAATCTAAGTTGCTATTTATAGTTGACCTGAAATTGAACTACGCCTAGATAATTGAACTACTCAAACATTTATATGCGATATTATAATGCGAGCATGAATTAAATTTATCAATGTTCTAATATGGTTTATGATCTAACTAGAAAACCCTGATTGTATGTTAATGATCTAACTAGAAAACCCAGATTGTATTTCTTTATTTGGTACCTCAAGACTAGCTGCTAAAATTATATTCTTTTTCATAGCCAGTTGTCCAAATGCTAAAAATAAACTGAGCTGTGACGCTATCAAAAAACGAGGACAACCAATCAAATCTTGTGTATCTTGAACAGTACAAACGTTTAAGCTTGATATTTTTCACCGAATCACACATTTTTATTGTTTTTCACTTGTGAAATATGCCCAAATATTAATTTCGCAGGAAAAAGAAACATGTCACACTCATACACAACAAACAGCAGTTACACACACACACACGAGACAGCCTTTTCCAAATAATGTGAAAGATTGGCATTCCTTGTTGAGTATCGAAGCAGATGTTTATTTCTTCCCCTTCCTGTCTTCATGATCTGAGTACCTTAGTGCTGCTAGTGTTGTAGTGGACATGGGATGTTTATTTCTTCCCCTTCCTCTCTTCATGATCTGAGTACCTTAGTGCTGCTAGTGTTGTAGTGGACATGGGATGTTTATTTCTTCCCCTTCCTCTCTTCATGATCTGAGTACCTTAGTGCTGCTAGTGTTGTAGTGGACATGGGATGTTAATTGACCTATTTCTTCCCTTCTTCATGATCTGAGTACCTTAGTGCTGCTAGTGTTGTAGTGGACATGGGATGTTTATTTCTTCCCCTTCCTGTCTTCATGATCTGAGTACCTTAGTGCTGCTAGTGTTGTAGTGGACATGGGATGTTTATTTCTTCCCCTTCCTCTGTTCATGATCTGAGTACCTTAGTGCTGCTAGTGTTGTAGTGGACATGGGATGTTTATTGACGTATTTCTTCCCTTCTTCATGATCTGAGTACCTTAGTGCTGCTAGTGCTGTAGTGGACATGGGATGTTTATTGACCTATTTCTTCCCTTCTTCATGATCTGAGTACCTTAGTGCTGCTAGTGCTGTAGTGGACATGGGATGTTTATTTCTTCCCCTTCCTGTCTTCATGATCTGAGTACCTTAGTGCTGCTAGTGCTGTAGTGGACATGGGATGTTTATTTCTTCCCCTTCCTGTCTTCATGATCTGAGTACCTTAGTGCTGCTACTGCTGTAGTGGACATGGGATGTTTATTGACCTATTTCTTCCCTTCTTCATGATCTGAGTACCTTAGTGCTGCTAGTGTTGTAGTGGACATGGGATGTTTATTTCTTCCCCTTCCTCTCTTCATGATCTGAGTACCTTAGTGCTGCTAGTGCTGTAGTGGACATGGGATGTTTATTTCTTCCCCTTCCTCTCTTCATGATCTGAGTACCTTAGTGCTGCTAGTGCTGTAGTGGACATGGGATGTTTATTTCTTCCCCTTCCTCTCTTCATGATCTGAGTACCTTAGTGCTGCTAGTGCTGTAGTGGACATGGGATGTTTATTTCTTCCCCTTCCTGTCTTCATGATCTGAGTACCTTAGTGCTGCTAGTGCTGTAGTGGACATGGGATGTTTATTTCTTCCCCTTCCTCTCTTCATGATCTGAGTACCTAAGTGCTGCTAGTGCTGTAGTGGACATGGGATGTTTATTTCTTCCCCTTCCTCTCTTCATGATCTGAGTACCTTAGTGCTGCTAGTGCTGTAGTGGACATGGGATGTTTATTTCTTCCCCTTCCTCTCTTCATGATCTGAGTACCTTAGTGCTGCTAGTGTTGTAGTGGACATGGGATGTTTATTTCTTCCCCTTCCTGTCTTCATGATCTGAGTACCTTAGTGCTGCTAGTGTTGTAGTGGACATGGGATGTTTATTTCTTCCCCTTCCTCTCTTCATGATCTGAGTACCTTAGTGCTGCTAGTGTTGTAGTGGACATGGGATGTTTATTTCTTCCCCTTCCTCTCTTCATGATCTGAGTACCTTAGTGCTGCTAGTGTTGTAGTGGACATGGGATGTTAATTGACCTATTTCTTTCCTTCTTCATGATCTGAGTACCTTAGTGCTGCTAGTGTTGTAGTGGACATGGGATGTTTATTTCTTCCCCTTCCTGTCTTCATGATCTGAGTACCTTAGTGCTGCTAGTGTTGTAGTGGACATGGGATGTTTATTTCTTCCCCTTCCTCTGTTCATGATCTGAGTACCTTAGTGCTGCTAGTGTTGTAGTGGACATGGGATGTTTATTGACGTATTTCTTCCCTTCTTCATGATCTGAGTACCTTAGTGCTGCTAGTGCTGTAGTGGACATGGGATGTTTATTGACCTATTTCTTCCCTTCTTCATGATCTGAGTACCTTAGTGCTGCTAGTGCTGTAGTGGACATGGGATGTTTATTTCTTCCCCTTCCTGTCTTCATGATCTGAGTACCTTAGTGCTGCTAGTGCTGTAGTGGACATGGTATGTTTATTTCTTCCCCTTCCTGTCTTCATGATCTGAGTACCTTAGTGCTGCTACTGCTGTAGTGGACATGGGATGTTTATTGACCTATTTCTTCCCTTCTTCATGATCTGAGTACCTTAGTGCTGCTAGTGTTGTAGTGGACATGGGATGTTTATTTCTTCCCCTTCCTCTCTTCATGATCTGAGTACCTTAGTGCTGCTAGTGCTGTAGTGGACATGGGATGTTTATTTCTTCCCCTTCCTCTCTTCATGATCTGAGTACCTTAGTGCTGCTAGTGCTGTAGTGGACATGGGATGTTTATTTCTTCCCCTTCCTCTCTTCATGATCTGAGTACCTTAGTGCTGCTAGTGCTGTAGTGGACATGGGATGTTTATTTCTTCCCCTTCCTGTCTTCATGATCTGAGTACCTTAGTGCTGCTAGTGCTGTAGTGGACATGGGATGTTTATTTCTTCCCCTTCCTCTCTTCATGATCTGAGTACCTTAGTGCTGCTAGTGCTGTAGTGGACATGGGATGTTTATTTCTTCCCCTTCCTCTCTTCATGATCTGAGTACCTTAGTGCTGCTAGTGCTGTAGTGGACATGGGATGTTTATTTCTTCCCCTTCCTCTCTTCATGATCTGAGTACCTTAGTGCTGCTAGTGTTGTAGTGGACATGGGATGTTTATTTCTTCCCCTTCCTGTCTTCATGATCTGAGTACCTTAGTGCTGCTAGTGCTGTAGTGGACATGGGATGTTTATTTCTTCCCCTTCCTCTCTTTATGATCTGAGTACCTTAGTGCTGCTAGTGCTGTAGTGGACATGGGATGTTTATTTCTTCCCCTTCCTCTCTTCATGATCTGAGTACCTTAGTGCTGCTAGTGCTGTAGTGGACATGGAATGTTTATTTCTTCCCCTTCCTGTCTTCATGATCTGAGTACCTTAGTGCTGCTAGTGCTGTAGTGGACATGGGATGTTTATTTCTTCCCCTTCCTCTCTTCATGATCTGAGTACCTTAGTGCTGCTAGTGCTGTAGTGGACATGGGATGTTTATTTCTTCCCCTTCCTCTCTTCATGATCTGAGTACCTTAGTGCTGCTAGTGTTGTAGTGGACATGGGATGTTTATTTCTTCCCTTCTTCATGATCTGAGTACCTTAGTGCTGCTAGTGCTGTAGTGGACATGGGATGTTTATTTCTTCCCCTTCCTCTCTTCATGATCTGAGTACCTTAGTGCTGCTAGTGCTGTAGTGGACATGGGATGTTTATTTCTTCCCCTTCCTCTCTTCATGATCTGAGTACCTTAGTGCTGCTAGTGCTGTAGTGGACATGGGATGTTTATTTCTTCCCCTTCCTCTCTTCATGATCTGAGTACCTTAGTGCTGCTAGTGTTGTAGTGGACATGGGATGTTTATTTCTTCCCCTTCCTGTCTTCATGATCTGAGTACCTTAGTGCTGCTAGTGCTGTAGTGGACATGGGATGTTTATTTCTTCCCCTTCCTCTCTTTATGATCTGAGTACCTTAGTGCTGCTAGTGCTGTAGTGGACATGGGATGTTTATTTCTTCCCCTTCCTCTCTTCATGATCTGAGTACCTTAGTGCTGCTAGTGCTGTAGTGGACATGGAATGTTTATTTCTTCCCCTTCCTGTCTTCATGATCTGAGTACCTTAGTGCTGCTAGTGCTGTAGTGGACATGGGATGTTTATTTCTTCCCCTTCCTCTCTTCATGATCTGAGTACCTTAGTGCTGCTAGTGCTGTAGTGGACATGGGATGTTTATTTCTTCCCCTTCCTCTCTTCATGATCTGAGTACCTTAGTGCTGCTAGTGTTGTAGTGGACATGGGATGTTTATTTCTTCCCTTCTTCATGATCTGAGTACCTTAGTGCTGCTAGTGTTGTAGTGGACATGGGATGTTTATTGACCTATTTCTTCCCTTCTTCATGATCTGAGTACCTTAGTGCTGCTAGTGCTGTAGTGGACATGGGATGTTTATTTCTTCCCCTTCCTGTCTTCATGATCTGAGTATCTTAGTGCTGCTAGTGCTGTAGTGGACATGGGATGTTTATTTCTTCTCCTTCCTGTCTTCATGATCTGAGTACCTTAGTGCTGCTAGTGCTGTAGTGGACATGGGATGTTTATTTCTTCCCCTTCCTGTCTTCATGATCTGAGTACCTTAGTGCTGCTAGTGCTGTAGTGGACATGGGATGTTTATTTCTTCCCCTTCCTCTCTTCATGTTCTGAGTACCTTAGTGCTGCTAGTGTTGTAGTGGACATGGGATGTTTATTGACCTATTTCTTCCCTTCTTCATGATCTGAGTACCTTAGTGCTGCTAGTGCTGTAGTGGACATGGGATGTTTATTGACCTATTTCTTCTTTTCTTCATGATCTGAGTACCTTAGTGCTGCTAGTGCTGTAGTGGACATGGGATGTTTATTTCTTCCCCTTCCTCTCTTTATGATCTGAGTACCTTAGTGCTGCTAGTGCTGTAGTGGACATGGGATGTTTATTGACCTATTTCTTCCCTTATTCATGATCTGAGTACCTTAGTGCTGCTAGTGTTGTAGTGGACATGGGATGTTTATTTCTTCCCCTTCCTCTCTTCATGATCTGAGTACCTTAGTGCTGCTAGTGTTGTAGTGGACATGGGATGTTTATTTCTTCCCCTTCCTGTCTTCATGATCTGAGTACCTTAGTGCTGCTAGTGCTGTAGTGGACATGGGATGTTAATTGACCTATTTCTTCCCTTCTTCATGATCTGAGTACCTTAGTGCTGCTAGTGCTGTAGTGGACATGGGATGTTTATTTCTTCCCCTTCCTGTCTTCATGATCTGAGTACCTTAGTGCTGCTAGTGCTGTAGTGGACATGGGATGTTTATTGACCTATTTCTTCCCTTCTTCATGATCTGAGTACCTTAGTGCTGCTAGTGTTGTAGTGGACATGGGATGTTTATTTCTTCCCCTTCCTCTCTTCATGATCTGAGTACCTTAGTGCTGCTAGTGCTGTAGTGGACATGGGATGTTTATTTACAAGATAATCTCCAACATTAAAGTCTTCAAGCCTCCTGCAGTAGGTAAATGGCTACAAGTTCATGTTCCGACTAATCTTGACTCAAGTTTTTAGAGCATAGCGTTGACTAGCCATTAATGGAGTTCAAATGAACAAAACATAAATAGTTTGTAGAATCTCTCACAGGTGTGAGCACATTGCCAGGCAAGTCTTTAAAAACACATGCAATGGAATTAAATGTTTTACCAATGTTTACAAAGGTGGTTATCATTTTACATTATATTACTTTCGCGCCGTTTGATATTTAAAATCCTTATAATTTAAGTATCTTACATAAAATTTCCTTCTTACCTTTGACTTTGAGTAATGAGTTCCATAATGTACATTTCAATTACATGTTGAGAGCCTCTGTAAGTAAAGCTTCAAAAACGAAACATTCTGAACTTAAGATTTTTTTTTTAATTTTACATTTAACTTGATTTTTTTACAGGGTTATCCAGGAAATCCAGGCCCACCAGGAGAACGAGGTCCGGCCGGAAATCCGGTAAGTTTTTTTTTTAACTTTCAACCAAATTAAGATTGATTGAAACGTCTAATTGCTAACGAATGTAGATCTAGATCTAATTGTAAGCTGTTGATATTTGTAGCTCACTCTTTGTCCAATACATATTCGACCATGTTCCTAAGCAGGCTGTAGTTCTATGTGGACAATTTTAAACCATTTCTTTGACCTTTTGTATTAACTCTTTGGTACATATAATTTAACGTTCTTTAATCATATACAATTAATGACTGAATAGCTCTAAATATATTTTGATATTCACTTTTTAGAATCAAAACATTTTGGTAACTGAACTTAACAAGGTCAAATAACTAAAACACTGATTTTTTGTTTGCAGGGTACTCCGGGTTTACCTGGGAAACCTGGCAACATGGGATTACCTGTAAGTAGGTCATGTGTTCCCATTTACTGCTCACTTCCTATGTTATAGTTACTGATATTGATGTTTGGAAATAATGAAGCCAATGCATGGATAAACACACAAAAATCTAGCTTTTGGGGAGAAATACTTGTCAATGTTACAATAATCTTCCACAATCAATCACATCACATATACATCACATCTCCTATCTATCTCTGTTACAATAATCTTCCACAATCAATCACATCACATATACATCACATCTCCTATCTATCTCTGTCTTCTCTCTCTTTCTGTTTTGTCTCTTACTCTCTCTCTCTCTCTCTCTCTCTCTCTGACTTTCTGCCCCGCTGTTATTCTTTCTCTGTCTTTTTCTCTCTCTATGACTTTCTCTCTCTGTCTCTCCTCTCTATCTCTTCTTCTCTCTCTTTATTTCTCACCTCTCTCTCTTCTCTCTCTATTTTTTCTCTCTATCGAGTGTGTTTGTGAATGTAATAAAAAAAATAGGGTTCAGGGGAGATAGAAATAGTTTTTAAAAAATAAATCTCTCTATATATATATAGTTCTGTATTTCTTCTCATTTGCCTGAAACCTCTTTTGTTATCAGGGTTATAAAGGTGACCCCGGAAGTCCAGGTATGAAAGGACCTCAAGGACCTGAAGTAAGTCATTATTTAATTAAAGGAAAAAAATGAAGCTTTGTGGCAATAATAATAATAATAATAATAATAAAGCTTGTCTACGAGTCTGGAGATAAATAAGGAGTGCAGTATTTCACTTGGTCATGCAGCCCCTTCGTCGACCTACATATTTTACCACACTGTGCAGACATAACCACTGTCCTCTGTTGGTCAATTTGGATTCTCTTTCCGCCGTCCACGTCACCAATCCATTTGCATAAACTTGCAAATAAGATTCTATTTCATTCATTAAAATGTATTTTTATGTCATACAAAAACCAAATAGTCATTTAACATTAGATTTATTTCTTCAATTGTTGTCCAATACAATATCATCGCATTAGTTATATCTCTTTTATGTGTATCAAGATGTAGAAGATCACTTTGCAGTATCACTCTCGCAACTATAACCACATCGTATGATGTGTAGTACTAACAAGATATTATATCTATAGCTCACTCTGGCCACCATGTTGTCATGTAATTAAATCTAAGTCTGGCCTCTATCACCCAGGGCAAGCAAGGCATTATGGGATTACCTGGCATACAAGGACATGAAGGACTAAAGGTAAGTACAACAGTAGATAGTGGTTGTCAACACATTTTTGCCTTTACCATTTTATTTTTCAATAACACATAATGAAATTATTATCCTTTATTGTTCTCAATATCTCCTCCATCGTGCCTCTGTAGTCAACTTTAATATAGTTATTAGCATTTGAATTAATACGTCATTAGTGTAAAAACAACAACAACTATATAGATTATTATAGATGATAGATCTTGTTCATGCAAACATCCTCATCTATTGTTCCCTTGCAAGTAGAAGTTTATGCTTATTGAAATTGTGTGCAAGGTTTCTGGTTACTTTATACAAAATGAATGATTCATGGGAGTTGTCAATATTTAGTTGATACAAAATGAATGATTCATGAGAGTTGTCAATATTCATTAAGTTGTGATTGAGAGTTTCAGTATATAGTTTTATGTAAATGAATGATTCCTGAGAGTTGTCAATATTTAGTTGATACAAAATGAATGATTCATGAAAGTTGTCAATATTTAGTTTATTCAAAATGATGATTCATGAGAGTTGTTAATATTCATTAAGTTGTGATTAAGAGTTGTCAGTATGTAGTTTTATGTAAATGAATGATTCATGAGAGTTGTCAATATTCATTAAGTTGGGATTGAAGTTCATCTCGTCATGATACAGTGGCTAACGAGAACAACATACTCCTTGGCTATAAAACTCATGAAGTCTATGCGAGGATTGAATTAGTTTTACATCTCCCCGTGCTGTTGTCTTCTAGTTCTTTTTATTGACGCACATGTTCCTTTCAAGTCTTTATTGACCACTTCACCCCCAGTAGCTAGACAGCAGGTAGGTCAAGGTAGGTCATTCCAGGCACTGCTAACCTTCATCGTCTGCCTATTTTGTCTCCATTCGACTCCATGTTTGCACACGAACTTATCTAAGAGCAGCACGTGCTTTTTAAGTTTCAGTTCTCATTGTATGTAATGCATTGATATCTGAGTGAAATGACTAACTCTGTGTGTATGTGTGTATGCACTGAAATGCCTCGAGGATGTTTCTCTGATCTCTGCTCAATATACACACGTGACTTCCGGTGGCTTTACGATGACGTCAATCTTATAATTTAAGGGACGATCAACTCAAATGAAAAGTCCATTTAGATCTAAATCTAGATTAGCTTGACAGTCTTGGCAAAAAGAAAAAAAAGTTTATTACTTGGCTAAACGTGATGTGTGCTGTCCATATCCGGCCTTAGTTTTTTTGCTATCTGGTCCGCGGTGCTTGCTATTTGACCCACGGTACTTTCTATCTGGCAGGTGGAAATTTCTACCCACAGATCACAATGAAAACTCAGAGGTTCCATTAGAATGGACGATGTCTTATTGTGGTCCGTGACATGCAGACACTGGTCTACACTTTGACAATGATGTGCATTAAATGTTTGTTAGTCTAAACCTCCTGCAGGACGACGGGGGATGGCAGCGGGCAGGGTCTGAACACTGGACCATCGAGACAAGCAACCGACAGTTCAGCGCGCATGCCACACGACCAGACAGCCAACAACTACCAAATTACTGGACATGGTCATTAAGTACATTTATTCTGACTTCACCTGAAACAAAGAAACCTATTGCTGTTTGTTGCTTGGCACAGCTTCACATTTCAGGTCACGCCGTGTCAGCCCTCAAGCCTCTATCTATTCAAAAAAACTGTATTTGAAAGTTAAAACAAAAGAAACATTTCTTTTACGTAAGTGAAGTAGTGAACTACAAGACTAGGGTTTGAACCTTTCTCTTGTCATCGTCATTACATCTGAAAAACCTTTAATTACAACACAGTCTTAAGCTTTAATTTATTTACCTAAAATCTAAAAATCTTTTTGAAAAAATCTAACTCTAGAAAGAACATACAAAAATGTGCCAAGTTTCCATTTAAAAGAAACAATTACGTTCATCTGCACCAGTCCCTTAATCTGTTAGAACTTTGGGGCACCACATATGATCGACAACAGTCTCTCTCTATCCACAATTAGAATATAGTACGAGAAGAGTATATGTGTGTTTTATTTTATTTTGAAATAGTTATTCAGAAATACGATTGAGTTACAATTTATAATCTACCCAATGATGAGGCAAAGAACCAAAACACAAAAAGGTTCCATGTGATGTGTAATTTCAATGATAATTATAGAGAGCTGTTAATAAAACAAGTAACTGGCACAGGTCTTTAAAACAGAAGACAATGACTCCTTAATGAAACTTTTTGTAAGAGCGATTAAATATCTCTTAATAAGTAATAAATGACAGATTTTTTAAATTTAACATTTTTACCCCGACTGGATTCCCCAACCCTCATTTTTCCGAAAAAAAAAATCATCAGGTTAAACGAATGTATAAATAAATCTACTCAGGCTCTATGACATTCTAATGCTAGAACTAGAGATAGATCCAGACTTTGAAATGTATAAATAAATCTACTCAGGCTCTATGACATTCTAATGCTAGAACTAGAGATAGATCCAGACTTTGAAATGTATAAATAAATCTACTCAGGCTCTATGACATTCTAATGCTAGAACTAGAGATAGATCCAGACTTTGAAATGTATAAATAAATCTACTCAGGCTCTATGACATTCTAATGCTAGAACTAGAGATAGATCCAGACTTTGAAATGTATAAATAAATCTACTCAGGCTCTATGACATTCTAATGCTAGAACTAGAGATAGATCCAGACTTTGAAGACGGTGCGCTAAATGTATTTATTTCTAAAACTCTTTAATACATGGGGGAATACCCGATGACGTATGTATTTTCAAGATATAGTTTGTCTAGACCTTGAGACAAAATTTAATTATTAGATTATTATACTTTAAGTTTAAACGTATAACTGTCAAAACTGAGTTTCCCCTGTGTGACCAATTAGCTTTTAATTCGTTTCACAAAGAGATACTTTAATTGTAAAATTTCTAGGAAAATCTTTAGAATCTCCCTCTAGAAACGTGTCCATGCATGTTTTTAGTTCCTGTTTCGTCCCATGAAGACTTTAGCTGAAAAGAGGAATTGTAATGTTATTTGTTGGAAAATGTCAAACGTGTTCTGTATATCACCAAGAGACAATGAAACCAATGGTTCTAGAGTCTTATCATTTCCGTTGCATTTGTACAACGGAAATGGTTTCAAGTATATCATCAGACATCATTAGGATCCCGGGGTCTTATCTTTTCCCGCCTATCAGTCAGCAAACGGCTTCTGATCACGTGATTCTGCGGCTGTCATGCGATGTTTGGATGGAATTAGAAACACACACAGCTTACAGTCAGAAACACACACAGCTTACAGTCAGAAACACACACAGCTTACATCACTGCTCTGAAAGATGGAGCTCACGATTTCTTGATCCATTGACTTTCGTTGCCAGGTTCGACGAGATCTCCTCTTAAAGAGTCATGTTCAAAGTTTTGATGTTGGCGGTGTGTAGCTCCAGTCAGCTTATCCATCCAACTCTCTAGGCGTATTCATCCAAACTCATCCCAAAAAAATCTCAAGCTTAAAATTCTCTTTTCAGAACAAACTAGAACTATCTGCAGACTTTCACAATCAGTGTAGAAATAAACTCAAACAAATACAAAATAGATAAGAAATTGATAACAAACGAATATTCCAATTTGATTAAAGTAACACCATTAGTAAAATCACTAAACTTAGAGACACTTCAGGAGAGAAGAATAAAAAAATAAATTAGCTATAATACATAAAATACTAAACCATAATTTACAAATAGACAAACAAAACGTAATGAAGTACTCAGAAAGACACAAAGATAGAGGCACATTTCTTATTCCAAACGCTAGAACAAACTCGTACAAGAGCTCCTTCGATAGTGCCATTAGAGAATAGAATGGGTTTCCTGAATCAGCCAGGAAAACCAACACATTAGCAGAGTTTAAATCGTTGATTAACATGCATGATTAGACTGACATAGATAAAATGCAAAGTAAATCAGAAGACTTAAAGGGTTTGAAATGTATTACTCATATTGTGATAAGCACGACTAGATAAATACATGGATACACGAAGGAATTTATTTTATTTTTGGAAAGAATGTCTCTGCTTTATAAGATAGCTTATTTCAATCAACTTAATAATATAAGATAGCTCACTTCAATCTATTTTATAAGATAAGATATCTCGCTTCAATCTACTTTATAAGATAGATCACTTCAGTCTACTGGTTGTCTCAATTTAACATTCACGCGTCGTGTTTCAACCTCATTCTCCCCCACCTTTTTGGTTCATCAGCCACTTCCCTGTTAGATACCCGCTACATGCAATAGCATTCTAGTCAAAGGGCATGTGTCTAGTACATCAGTGTAAAGCAGTGATGCCCACAATACGGCCCGCGGGCCAGATCCGGCCCGCGACAAGGTTCCATCCGGCCCGCCGAAACGTCGGCACAAAGAGTAGAAAATCCCCCTCTTTTCCAAAAAAAAAAAAATATTGAGAAATGTATCTTATCTACTTTAGGGCCCTTTGATGGATTGGCGAATTGGCACCATGACCTAAATCATTTAAACGTGTATGAAATTGGAGAGTTCAAGTAGAATTTAGAATCTACCAGGAAAAGTGAACGGATTTTTTTGTTGGAACGCTAATAAGCCAACATATTTGATTTGTATAGAAAGTGTAGCCGTTGTTTTTTTTTAAACAACAGATAATCGGCATTATAAAACAAATATCAAATATTACATCATTCTAAGTTTGTGCGCGAATAAAAAGATTTTTAAACTACTCCTAGAAATTGGAAAATCGATGGGAATATTTACCAAAAAGAGACCAAAAAATGAATCGTTGGCTAGCTAGCTCTCATTGTGCTCACATTTTATGTAGAGAAATGAGACTTATTTCCGACGAAAAAAAAAAGATATCTTTCAGATATCCCATGTATGAATGTAATCACTGTAGGTAGTAACTACTAGATCAACCGGTTTCTATTAAAATTGTTTTAGGTCAATTTCATTTCCTTTTTGTACCTTTTCGGTCATGTGGCCCGCGACACGAGTATCGGAAATTAATTTGGCCCGCAGGTTGCATCACTGGATTGGTTGAGTGACCGGTGTAAATATTGCACTTGTACTGGTCATCAAAATGTAAAGGATGATGTTGTGGTCAATGTGTGTAATATTAAAGAAGGCTGGATTCGTGTGTCCACTGAACACGTAACAGACATGAATAGGATACAAAAACTGGAGTCAATCTTCAGCAGACAAATATGACGTTTATTCAATAATAATAACGTACTGCACTCCCAGTCGTTACATCAAGATATCAACATGAAATAGAACTTCATCCGCATAACAGCGGTATCAAATAGACAAATCCTTTATAACACAACTTCACTACTAAAATACGTGCGCATCACAGCGAGTAACAATAATCTTCAATAACATGTATCCAGCTCCAAGTACATAAGAATAAATATTAGAAATACGTGTACTGTCTCAAGTCCCAGAGACGTCTCTACTCAACTCAAAGTTACTACTGTTCTCAAGTGACCAAAAGATACTTCTCGACTCTGTCAGTGACCACTCTCTCGACCCTTAAGGTTACTACTGTGACCAAAAGATACTACTGACTAAAAGTCAATTTAGTCATTCTTACTTCCTCCCCCCTCCCCGACACGCCCATGCCTCAGAATAAAACACTTTGTAACCCAATTTAAAAATGAATCTCTAAAACTTCAACCATTTACTTTACAACAAGAACAAGTTAGGTTTAAAATATCGATATCTGAGGTTTTTTTTTCCCTCAACTTCTAACGAGCACTGTGGTTGTTTTGAATAAATGTATCTGATTAGCTACGTGTCAACAAAGTTTGCCAAATCTGAGCCCCACGCCATCACATCTGATGTAGTATCTACCAGTTTATGTCTACGTGCCTGCATTAGCTCAATTAGAAGCTCCTTTTTGCTAGGTGAATGATTGACTGGTTGGGTTGTTGTTGTTTTGTAATGCAGATTCTTTTTAAGAATCTTGTTTTCGAAGATTTCAAGAAGCTTCTATTTTGGAACATCAAACTAAGCGAAGACGGTGATGTGTCTGATGTCATCTAGTTCATTAACTTGTAGCTACATCAAACTGAACATTCATGTGACTGCGTCTAGACACTCACAGCATTGCTGCTTTGACTCAATTAGTTTGTAAATAGACACATCCACACACAAAACAACATGAGCAGGAAAAGGAAACGGCTCAGTGATTGGCCTCTACGCTTAGTACCTCCCTTGCTATTTCCTTGTTTGTATTTTTAAAAACTATTCCAAAGCCTAGAATCGTGTTGACAGAAACTAAATGAGATTTTGACCTTCTCACAACTGGGGCCGCTTCTCGTGAGTAAGTCAAGCGAAAGTCGACAGACACACAACAAAACACAAACACAACTTTAGTAACTAATAGAGACAAGTCATGCAGACGTTCAATTCAAGCATTTGCTTGGCCAAACGAAATGTTCGATAACTCAAAACTCAAACTCTCTCTATATATATATATTTCTATTTCAATTGTTAGTCTCTAGCTTCTTATCTGTTGGCAATTCATTTAGAGATACTTTACAAGTAGTTTATTGGAATTAAAAAAGATTTTTATTGATTTTGTAAATCTGAAATCATGTGACCGCTGTAGGCATTAGGCCGGTCTGACCGATTGTTTTAAATTGAGCCCCGCGCCTAAAAGTGATCCCGCAATTTACATTTAGCATACACTATCCGTCATGGCTCTTGTCACAGACTTTTAAAGATGTAGGACTTAAAGGTTTAACTATGATCAATGTCTAACAGAATTGGCTAACAATAAAGCAAGAAAGTTCCGATTTAAATTATTCTGGGTCATTATATTATTAATGGTAGCTGCTTTTTTAAAACAAACTGTGTTAATACTTTGTTATTATAGCTGAGTTCGCTTGTGAAGTTATGTTTTAAGTTGCTTCCTATGTATGTTCTATATTAAATGTTGATATAATGATCCAATAATTGTTATTGTAAAATTAATTAGAATAGGGGCCTAGCAAGCATCCATTAAATTGACCCCGCAGTTTGTAAGGCCGGCCCTGGTTGTAGGCTCTTGTTCCTTAAAGGTAATTTCATCCCCAAACTTTTGGTCTGTTCTGTAGTTCAACTGAAGCAATCTTTTAATGACAACCAGGTTTCTCGACAGGGGACTCTAGTTAGTAAATGTGGGAAAACATTGAGAATAGTGTCCCCTTGTTGTTATAGATATTGTAGTCACCAAAAAGAAAACACTCTTGTGTACCTGCTTTTAGCATGCAAATTTTTCATGGGTTCAGCTATTACAATTATCGCTGGGTGGACATGGATCTCTAATCTCCAACGATTTTCTAGTATATCTTTGTAAAAAAAATAGCTTATTGGCCACGCAGGATCTGGTTTGACCATTATAATTTTTCAAAATACAATCATCTTACAATTAACTTTGGTCTGGAAATGGAAATGTTCACACTATGTGCATTCAAGAGTTCAATTAGTAAATAGACGTGTAGAAACATTTGGCGCAACATCTTATGTCTACAGTACATATACATGTACGACCTTTCCATACACAACATCAATACTATATCACGAAACTAGAATCTTCTAGACCATATATCTACCTAGATCAAGTATTCTAGTCTTTACAACTGACTTTTACTGTTACCAAGTCTGGATATATTTCACTAAACTGGAATTTAAATACTCTGAGTAGATTCATACATGGGATTTCTCGGCATCGGTTGCAGCAGCTGGGGCGAGGTAAAAAAAAATCTTTCTGTACTTCTTAGGTTTTGTTTGTCTCTCTCTTACATATGGAGAGCTAGAAAGTCTACTTCTTAGGTTTTGTTTGTCTCTCTTTTACATATGAAGAGCTAGAAAGTGTACTTCTTAGGTTTTGTTTGTCTCTCTTTTACATATGAAGAGCTAGAAAGTCTACTTCTTAGGTTTTGTTTGTCTCTCTCTTACATATGGAGAGCTAGAAAGTGTACTTCTTAACTTTTGTTTGTCTCTCTCTTACATATGGAGAGCTGGAAAGTGTACTTCTTAGGTTTTGTTTGTCTCTCTCTTACATATGGAGAGCTAGAAAGTGTACTTCTTAGGTTTTGTTTGTCTCTCTTACATATGGAGAGCTAGAAAGTGTACTTCTTAGGTTTTGTTTGTCTCTCTCTTACATATGGAGAGCTAGAAAGTGTACTTCTTAGGTTTTGTTTGTCTCTCTTACATATGAAGAGCTAGAAAGTCTACTTCTTATTTTTTGTTTGTCTCTCTCTTACATATGAAGAGCTAGAAAGTCTACTTCTTTGGTTTTGTTTGTCTCTCTCTTACATATGGAGAGCTGGAAAGTGTACTTCTTATTTTTTGTTTGTCTCTCTTACATATGGAGAGCTAGAAAGTCTACTTCTTAGGTTTTGTTTGTCTCTCTCTTACATATGGAGAGCTTGAAAGTCTACTTCTTAGGTTTTGTTTGTCTCTCTTTTACATATGAAGAGCTAGAAAGTTTACTTCTTAGGTTTTGTTTGTCTCTCTTTTACATATGGAGAGCTAGAAAGTGTACTTCTTAGGTTTTGTATGTCTCTCTCTTACATATGGAGAGCTAGAAAGTGTACTTCTTAGGTTTTGTTTGTCTCTCATTTACATATGAAGAGCTAGAAAGTCTACTTCTTAGGTTTTGTTCGTCTCTCTTTTACATATGGAGAGCTAGAAAGTCTACTTCTTAGGTTTTGTTTGTCTATATCTTACATATGGAGAACTAGAAAGTCTACTTCTTAGGTTGTTGTTTTTTTTCTCGGTTTTTTTCTCTCTCAGTATTGCTTGAGTTACTAACATTAGAGTGTAGATGGAGATTAGATCTATGTTGTACACATTTTAGCCACGTTTCAATGTGAGTGCCGTTCCACTCTTTGTACTGACAATAATCCCACACTCTCTGAAGAGCTGGGAAAGTATTTACAAGGGTGGGCTATGAGGTGTAAAATAAAATAAAAAAATTAACGCCCTTGAAATAACTCGGTGGAGTTGCTGCCCTTGACAAGTACAGTACCATCTTCCATTCATCAACCTTTCATTTTTTTTTCGTTTTAAATTCTAGTGTTTGTATTTCTCTCGATCACTGGGTATTTCCCCATGTTTGTAGATACAAGGCTAGTAATACAAATAAACTGCAAACCATTTAGATCTCTACTGTTTCTAGCGCTTCTCATGAACTGCACAAGCATTATGTATTTTTAAAGTCTAAATTTATATATAGGCTCAGCTATAATATTATAATGTATGAAAGCTAGTCAGTAGGGACGTTTAGGTAGATGAAATCAATGACATTTATCTTATCATATAAATTACAGACCTTCCTGTGTGTAGTCGCTGAATGAACTCATTATGTTGTGTCTGTTCTATTTATGTGTATGTTTCTGTTGTGTTGTCTGTCTATGAGAAAATAGTCCTTGTCATCACAACAAATGTCTATAAGGATCAAATAAAGCAGTCCTAGTCTTATTTACGTCCTACGTGTAGCCATGCGAATAGAGTCGCGCAGGTTAATTAAAGTCAAACTGATACATCATTGATTTTCCTAATTGATTCAGGCAACCCGAACCATGATTTAATGGACTAGGGAAGAAGGACTCGAGTGAATCTCATCGTATGAAATAAGAAATGTGCCTTTATCTTTGTGTCTTTCTGACTAGTTGATTAGGTTTTGGTTTTGTAGTTGTTAGGTATGGTTCCAGTGTTTTACTTTATATTTTAGTCTTCTGTCCTGCATTGTCCCTTAATTTGGTGATTTTACGAATGCTGTTAAGTTGTGACTGCTGTCATGAAAAGTGAAATTCGTTTAGTACGTTACATCTCTATTTCGCTTCTGTTCTAATTTCTTTTTTTATCTGCCAATGGGGAATGATAAATCCACTAATGTTTAATAATAAATGTTGCTGTTTATTTAATATTTATTTTAATGCCAACCAAATGGTACACATATCACTTCAAGTGGATCTCACTTTATTTGTGGTAACTGAAAGTGTCAAACATCAGAATTTGTTTTGGTTTTTGAAACAGCAAATAAACTTTAAAACCTCAAGAAATAGTTTTGTTGAAGCGAGAATTCATCAGTGAAAGTTTGAGCAAAGTCTGTAGTTTAGCAGCCCCGTGTTGGTGTTTTTGCTGAGCCTCGTTTTTTGGTGTTTTTGCTGAGCCTCGTGTTCGTGTTTCATTGCTGAGCCTCGTGTTCGTGTTTCATTGCTGAGCCTCGTGTTGGTGTTTTTGCTGAGCCTCGAGTTCGTGTTTCATTGCTGAGCCTCGTGTTGGTGTTTTTGCTGAGCCTCGAGTTCGTGTTTCATGGCTGAGCCTCGTGTTGGTGTTTTTGCTGAGCCTCGTGTTCGTGTTTCATTGCTGAGCCTCGTGTTGGTGTTTTTGCTGAGCCTCGAGTTCGTGTTTCATTGCTGAGCCTCGTGTTGGTGTTTTTGCTGAGCCTCGAGTTCGTGTTTCATTGCTGAGCCTCGTGTTGGTGTTTTTGCTGAGCCTCGTGTTCGTGTTTCATTGCTGAGCCTCGTGTTGGTGTTTTTGCTGAGCCTCGTGTTCGTGTTTCATTGCTGAGCCTCGTGTTGGTGTTTTTGCTGAGCCTCGAGTTCGTGTTTCATTACTGAGCCTCGTGTTCATGTTTTATTGCTGAGCCTCGTGTTCGTGTTTCATTACTGAGCCTCGTGTTCGTGTTTCATTGCTGAGCCTCGTGTTGGTGTTTTTGCTGAGCCTCGAGTTCGTGTTTCATTGCTGAGCCTCGTGTTGGTGTTTTTGCTGAGCCTCGAGTTCGTGTTTCATTGCTGAGCCTCGTGTTGGTGTTTTTGCTGAGCCTCGTGTTCGTGTTTCATTGCTGAGCCTCGTGTTGGTGTTTTTGCTGAGCCTCGAGTTCGTGTTTCATTGCTGAGCCTCGTGTTGGTGTTTTTGCTGAGCCTCGAGTTCGTGTTTCATTGCTGAGCCTCGTGTTGGTGTTTTTGCTGAGCCTCGTGTTCGTGTTTCATTGCTGAGCCTTGTGTTGGTGTTTTTGCTGAGCCTCGTGTTCGTGTTTCATTGCTGAGCCTCGTGTTGTTGTTTTTGCTGAGCCTCGAGTTCGTGTTTCATTACTGAGCCTCGTGTTCATGTTTTATTGCTGACCCTCGTGTTCGTGTTTCATTACTGAGCCTCGTGTTCGTGTTTTATTGCTGAGCCTCGTGTTCGTGTTTTATTGCTGAGCCTCGTGTTCGTTTTTCATTGCTGAGCCTCGCGTTCGTGTTTTATTGCTGAGCCTCGTGTTCGTGTTTTATTGCTGAGCCTCGTGTTCGTGTTTTATTGCTGATTACTTCATTCTCTCAACTTTAATGTCATATTTATTTGAGAAACTCTTTCATTGCTCTTAGTTGTAGTTGAATGTCTGCGTGTGGCTTTGCCAAACGTTCTCCCATGACCTTGTGGTGTCTGTGTCTGTCTGTGTGTGTCTGTGTGTGTCTGTGTAGGGCTTTACGGCTTTTGCAAAGCTAACAACAACTCACTCTGTCTGGTAATTAAGCTGAAATTTTGAACAATTATTTCTTCTACGTTAAAAAAAATAAATTAATAAACTATTGGTAATTAATTCTTTTGTTCGGTATCTTGTACAAGGGAAAGAAATCGTATTTGACAGACGTCGTGGTATAAGTTGAATTAGTCCCCTTGAGGAATCTTGATCCCTGGGTGAACATTGTTTATGCAAATAAAAAATGACAAATCTTTGTTGTTACTTTTTGTGGTTGGGCGAGCAAGGAGGATTTTTAGCTCTTGAGTTTGTGTGTTCCATACCATTTGATTTCATGAGTATTTCTTCAATTAGATTAGATAGTTGAAATAAAATCTTTCATTTTTAGCTCTTGAGTTTGTGTGTTCCATACCATTTGAATTTGATTTCATGATTATTTCTTCAACTAGATTAGATAGTTGAAAGAAAATCTTTCATTTTTAGCGGCCCCCTGAAAAGGGAAAAGACGCTATTAGTTTTGTGTGGCCTGTCCGTCCGTCCGTCCCGCTTAGATCTCGTAAACTTGAAAAGATAGTGAAAATCCGACATCACAATATTTTAGACCATTCAAAGTTCTGATGCAACGGCTACTTCACATTCACTTTTACCTATCCGTTGGTCTGCTGGACCAATGGGGCACCACACAAGATCTGTTTAACCTTTTTTTCTCCATTATTTTCTGTCATTTGTCTTTGATAGAATTTCATTCTGATAATATTGAAACCTGCCTTTTTACCTGCCTGGGTGGACCACTTCGGGGGCCGATTTTTAGTTTGTGTTTCCAACTGTCTTTGTAAGCATGTTTTCATTTAGGTGTAATACAAGCAAAGAGCACTTTAATTAATTTTTTTCTCATGTGATTGAATCCCAGTCACATGACATAGCCAACCACCACACGTGTTGGATGAAAAGTCTTTATTTCTTTCGGACAAATAAAGAAGGCATTTTAATACGCAATTGTGACGTAGATCATTACATATCTTCATACCATAAACAAAGATACATTCATGAGTTCCAATAGGTTGAGAACCAGACTAGTTTATAATTGATTCTCTTAATAGAAAAATTGTTGCAACTGTAACACTATGGAGTATTGGTGGTCCACATTAGTGATACAGCATGAACCTCAAGACTATTGGGTTGGCCTATTTGTCAGAAAATAGACATACATAAGTTTGAATGCCTTAAAGAAGTAGGTTTATTCAAAATAGACTGTTGTACCTGATGAAAATGAGTAAAATGCTGACAGAAGCAGGTTTCAGAAAACATAAATTGCTCTGGAGTTGATAAAATTGAAATAACAAAATGTGAATACAGTGAGAATTACATTATAAATAAGTGGGACTGTGTGGTCGAGAGGCTAAGTGCGGCTTGAACTTGGCTTGTCTCGGCTACCTAGAAGGTTCGACACCCGACTCGGGCAGAGTTGCGTTTACTGAGCGCCTAAAGGCAGCACGGAAAACCAACTCCTAGATACACCCTCCCCCCCCCCACCCCACCGATCCACAAATGAGATTGGACCAAAGCGCTCTGAGCATGCTATAAGCATGAAAGTAGCGCTATATAACAGCTATAATAATAATAAATGTATATATCTATGTAAATAAACTGAATCTCGAGCTCCTTACACATCAATAAAATAAACGTTAAGGAAATACATAATTTATATGAGGAAGAAAAAAACTCGTCAAGATCTGAAATATCTTGGCAGCTAAGTATTCCTATATAGTTTCCAATGCGATAGGAAGGCTATCAAAGAAAGCATACATGTCACTGTCTGCTAACGATGAAACTTGAGAAACTTGTCTGGAGTAACATTTGTTAAGCCAAAGAGAGAGAACTAAAATCTCTATTTCTTCTCGTATGCAGAGTTCAGAAACGACATTTATAAAGATAGTTTTGTTTTCTTTAAGAATTTTTTATTTTTCATTTGAGGGTCAGTATTATAAGTACATGAACAAGGAGCGCATATATCTCTCTATCTCTATACGTATTCAATTCAATTATAATGGTCATCTTTATTATCCTTAAGGAAATGTTTTCTTACGATTTGTGCATTACACCATTATATATATCAAGAAAGAGAGAGAGTTCATGATTAATCTGTAAGAATATATTTACAATTGTCCCTTTATATAGTCTAAGCAAAGACACGCATGACCTAAATTTCAACCAAATACCATGTCACCTCAATTACTTGGAAATATCTCAGAAATCATATAAATCAGGAATATATTTTGAAAATCTAAATTTTGTCGGAATAAATTTGTTGGTGACCCAATTAAAAGGTCAAAGTTTAATTGCTGTTGACCTAGTGATTATGTTCTCATATATTGTTTTGGCTTACAATTTACTATTTTCGTCTATTTGTTTGTACCAAATAGTTTCTCTAGTAAGGCGAAGCTGGGGTTTATAATTAGAAAATAGATCCGTCACATAATTATTTATTCATTTAGATTTTATTTGTTTCATTTTTAGATATTTAAATGTAAAGCAAGTAAATAAAAAAGAAAATTAAAATTAAAAACAAAGCTTACGTTGTATCAATTCGTTTGGATTCATTTATACAATTCAATTAGTAACAGTTCTAGATTGGCCATAAAAACTCTTTGCCATTAGAAATACTTTTACTATCTTTTTTATTTAGCGCAATTTCGTTCTTTTAGCGTCCTCAGTACTTTATGATCCTAGAACTGTTCCAAGTAGGTAAACGAATCTCTGTCGGCTGTCGTATATCTGATCGGAGAATACTTTCTAAAAAGAGAAACCAATGTTGCTATAGAAACGTAATCTATTAGATATGGCTGATTAAATGTGTAGTAGTAATGGTAGCCAATTGCAGAAGACGGTTAAAGTTTCCCCTTTCACACCTTGCGATCTAGAAGGCAGATGTGAGGTCATCTGTTAACATCTTTAAATTTCATTCTTTGCTGATTTCCTAAAAAAAAAATACAGCTTATTATAAAATCAGTTTGAATGTTTAGCCATGCATTCAGTGACTTTTGAATAAAAGTTTACAGATCCATCAAACACAGTACTAGGATCTTTCAACAACTCAATATTTGTTTCGAATAGTCTTGATCCAACGAGTCTATAAAATACCCATTTTCTGTCAACTGTGCTAAAAACTAAAAGTCATTTTTCTGCCACACTAATTCTCGCTCATCTTGCGCTTTTGATTTAAACAAAAAAAAAAGAAAATAACAAATTTTGGACGAGAATGGTGTTAGAGCGAAAACCAAAGAGCAGACAACTCCGAGACTCTCACCAACCATCGTCTGCTTCGGGTACGCGGGTTCACGGGAAGGAGAGATGGAGCAGGAAAGAAAATATATATCCATCCACGTGGCATAATTCTAAAATCAAGTCTGGAAACATTTTTTCTCTCTCTTTCTCTCTTTCTTTCTCTCTCTTTTAAATTTGTTAGGAGATAGTTGGGGTGGGGGCTGGGGTAAGGAAGCTGCAGGGGTATATAGTCAAGTGCGTGAACAACTTCTTATCTATTTTTTTGATCACTAATAAAAAAAAATGGTTGAGCATTGAAAAAAAAAAAACAATTATTACTGGAGTGAAGGTGCTGGAGTAAACGAGGGAGGGAGGGGGGGGGAAGTGACGGTAACATTGAGAAACATTTCACAACTTTGTCTCGAGGGGGATTTACCCGGGGCACCACGTGTGGACTGCGAGCTTGGTTTTTCTTGTTCTTGATTGCTGGCCAGTTTCGCGCACTTTTTTTGTGTGTGTTTGTTCTAGATCTGTGTGTGTGTGTGTCTTATTTCCGACGATTTCAATTTCTTTCGATGGGATTATAACAGCAAGTGAACAAAGTAAATGACCACCTCTCGTTTGACTATTTCGTGTCAATTGTGCCATTGGCTGTGTTGAATGTGAAACATTACTTATTGAAGAGGTTTTAACTCGATAGTGTTGCAATTAATTTTTATACTGTTTAAATCATACCGTCCCACAGCGTTTCGCTAATTTGTTGTCATTAAATGTGTTTTAAGTTGTCAAGGATTGTTTTTTTTAGAAGTCACGTGACTTAATTTGAATTTTTGTTTTCTGAATGGATATGAGAAATAAGTACTTGTGATATTCATAAGAATGAGGTGACTTCAAATTTATTTTCTTTTTCCAAAAATATTCGTTCTTTTGTGTGTGTGTGGGAAGCTTCATTGTACTCGTGATTCAAAGAAACTGGATTATCTCCCATTAAATCAGAATGAACTGTGAAGCAAGCTAACTCTTCTGTTTTTATAGAGCATGAATGGTGCTGCTGTTACCATAACAACACAATTACCGCAAGCTTTCATCTTTCTTGTGTGTGTGTGCGCGTGTGTGTTCGTACTTCCGGCATCATGTCAAATTCGATTTATCTATTACCAGGGCCAGCCAGGCAGCCGAGGTCCAGAAGGTCCCAGAGGTGCTCCTGGTGTTGAAGGCAGGGCGGTAAGTAAGCATTTTTTCTTTGAGCTAAATTAAGATAAGTAGATCAAGTCAGGTAAAGAAGAAAGGTGTAGAAAACAAAAACGGATAGGTCAGATCTGCAAAGTATGGCAGGTCTAGTCATTTAGGTACATAAATACCGGTGTATAAGGATCAGCTTAGGTCAAAGTTGGGGGCGCTGTGGCTGAGTGATTAAGCTTGGCTACCGAACCTGGGGTCCTGGGTTCGAATCTCGGTTAAGACTGGTATTTTTAATTTTGGGATTTTTAGGGCGCCACTGAGTCCACCCAACTCTAATGACACTTTAATTGGGGAACGTAAAGGCGGTTGGTCGTTGTGCTGGTCACATGACACCCTGCTCGTTAACTGTTGCCCAAAGAAACATATGCCTTTAACATCATCTGCCCTATAGATCGCAAGGTCTGATAAGGGAACTTTTTTTTTCCTTTTTTGATGAAACTTATCAGTTGAAAAAAAAAGTAGGCGGATTGTTTCAGTGGTTCCCGTTGAATGAGGGAGTCAGGGCAGTAAATGAAGACATATCATCAGTGGCACTCAGACATCTCAACTCTAAGAGTATAGAGAAGCTCTTGGAGATTCCGATTTATGGCAGGTAACTAGAACTAGCTAGTGTCTCCGCTGTAAGGAATGTAGGAACTGTTGATATTCTATGGATTTAGATTTACGATAATGTATGTGCGTCTGCAGTTTTTAGCACTGTAAACTCAAGTTTCATTTAACTATCTCACAGACCTATATATATTATACTTAGACTGGAAAATGGATACCAATTTTTATCCGATAATGATCAGATCACAGAGCTATATATATATATTATATATATATATATATATATATATATATATATATATATATATATATATATATATATATATATATATATATATACTGATTGTTATGTACTTAGCTCTTTTACAAGCTCGCCCCGAATCTAGGAAAATCGATTTTTTCTGTCTTAGAAAAGTAATGATGTTTAGAAATAATGCAATACCATTTTGCGGATTTTAAATAGAATGGGCTATTAATTCAAGAACTAAATATTCACTCAAATCTATAAAATGAAGCCATTTCCTGTTAATTTTCATTGAGATGTTTCGAAAATCCTAGACCGAAATAATTCAAGTCTGTTGATTTTGATCATCTTATGTACATTTAAATAGATTGATTACCGAGATCTTTCTAGATTATGTATCTAAAAATTGCAAAATAATAATTATGAGACGAGAGGGCTCTTATTTTCGATGTTCAGTTACTAGATCTAGTTTTAAATATTAAATTATATGTTACATAGGTTAGGATTGAAAAAACAACACTTTAGTTCTTATAACTACATTACAAAACAACCCCGTGTTTCAGCTTTTTTGAAGTTTTTCACGACAATGTTTGTGCAGTTTTAGAGATTTCTATTTCTCCATATCTCTTTCTCTACTTGTACTGTGTTTCATTGTTTTCAAGAATTTCACTGGATACCCCGATAAATAACAGCAGGAAGTCCCTCCTGATACCTACATCATAACGTGTCACTAAAGATCGGATGAAAACCGCTCAGTGTGATATGTCTAGGTCAGTGTCGAACAAGGCTAACATGACGTCACGGGTGGGGGGGGGCGGGTATACTGCTATTCAGTTCCTCCATCAATTTTTATCAAAACTATGGGATGTATTTTTTTCTAAGCTATGAATTTTAATGTAAGTGACATTATGTAGCAGTCGAGGTGTAGAATAAAATCTCTTTTAATCTAAGTGACATTATGTAGCTATTGCAGTAGGATCAAATCTCTGCAAATCTAAGTGACATTATGAAGCTATTGCTGTAGGATCAAATCTCTGCAAATCTAAGTGACATTATGTAGCTATTGCAGTAGGATCAAATCTCTGCAAATCTAAGTGACATTATGTAGCTATTGCAGTCGAGTTGTAGAATTAAATCTCTGCAAATCTAAGTGACATTATCTAGCAGTCGAAGTGTAGAATCAAATCTCTGCAAATCTAAGTGTCATTATGTACCTATTGCAGTCGAGGTGTAGGATCTAATCTCTGCAAATCTTAGTGATAAAAATTCACTTTTTTTTCTTTAAAGTGTGATATGTTGATGAAAGTGATGCAATTTAAGTTGTATAGATATAAATCCAATAAATGGTCTAAGAGTTTACGGTGGACATCAATAAACTAGATGATTTCCATTGAAATAACAACATTGAGTTTTCAATACGACACTAACACAAAATCCTTGGCCTAGACGGAGAGAGAAAATAATGAATTAAATCATTTTTTTTAAAGAATGTTTCTCTTGTGAATTTATTTGCTGTATTTTTTGTATCTACATGTCAATAAGTTGGGAGTGTAGCAGACATGGAACATAAATAATCTCTCTCGCGCTCTCTCTCTCTCTCTCTCTCTCTCTCTCTCTCTCTCTCTCTCTCTCTCTCTCCACACGCACAAACACCTTTACTTAGATTGTTGTCATCAACTTTACTACATTGTCTGTTCTCAATTTGTATTTGTTAAATCTACAAAGGCACTAAAGGTATAGATCTTTATCATCGAGGGATAAAGACAATGAAATGAATGGAGGCATTCAAGAGGATTGACCACGACTTAATCTAACAAGCCAGCTGATTGGTCGGTGAATGTGGCATGTTGAGACCAGCCAAGTTTTTGTATTTCTTCCATTTCACCTCATTCTTGAACCTGTTCATTCATTTTTAGTTACGCTGTGAGGCATGTAGGGCAGACCAGGCTCTCTACCAGTCGTGGGTTAATGTTCTTAAATTACATCTAGTATAAAACCTTTCCGGTTGTGTTGGCCGGGGGGTGAAATGGTTAAATGTCATTCATTCTTAAAGTTTACAAAGCAACTAATGTATTTTCTCTTAACTAATACAACAGTCTTTTTTTCTAAGAGAATATTATTATTCATTCATCACACTTCACACGTAACAAACATAAATAGTACAGATTGACTTTAGCAAACAAAAATGACGGTTATTCATTAATAGCAATATACTGCAACTTCATAGTAGTTACACAAAGATAATCCAATGTAATGAAATATAATTACATCAACATCACAGCGACATCAAATATACAGAGTCCCTTAGACTATGTGTATATGCTTTATATGTATATGATGCTATTAACTCACGTCTGTATCACAGCGGGTAACAAAATATGCGTACAGCTCCAAGTACAAAAAACTAAGACTAAAATATCCGTAGTCTCTCTAGTCCCATCAACGACTGCTACCAAAAATATATATGTACTGTCTCAGATCCCATCAACGACTGCTACCAAAAATATATATACTGTCTCAGATCCCATCAACGACTGCTACCAAAAATATATATGTACTGTCTCAGATCCCATCAACGACTGCTACCAAAAATATATATGTACTGTCTCAGATCCCATCAACGACTGCTACCAAAAATATATATGTACTGTCTCAGATCCCATCAACGACTACTACCAAAAATATATATGTACTGTCTCAGATCCCATCAACGACTGCTACCAAAAATATATATGTACTGTCTCAGATCCCATCAACGACTACTACCAAAAATATGTACTGTCTCAGATCCCATCAACGACTGCTACCAAAAATATATGTACTGTCTCAGATCCCATCAACGACTGCTACCAAAAATATATGTACTGTCTCAGATCCCATCAACGACTGCTACCAAAAATATATGTACTATCTCAGATCCCATCAACGACTGCTACCAAAAATATATGTACTGTCTCAGATCCCATCAACGACTGCTACCAAAAATATATGTACTGTCTCAGATCCCATCAACGACTGCTACCAAAAATATATGTACTGTCTCAGATCCCATCAACGACTGCTACCAAAAATATATGTACTGTCTCAGATCCCATAAACGAATAACAGATAATTTCAAGCGAGACTGTGACAGACAAAAGTACAAAAGAGACAGAAGGATAAATTGACTACAAAACTAATGGATGTACTAGATCTATATCTTTATAGTTGTTGTTTTTTTAATGCTCGAATGTATCATTCAAAACTACCTCTATCTAAACTGCACATTGACTGACATTTTTGTTATTTCTGAATCACCATCAGGGTGTACATCTGAACACCAAACATTTCCCACTTCCCACAAAAACAGTGTCCACACCTTCGTCGTGTCTTATCGTCAGGACGAGGACAGGAGGCACACGCACAAACTGCACATCAGAGAAAACTCACTTCAGTAGAGCAGCACATGCTCCATCCTTTGCTGTGGGATGGACAATCGTTTCGTTTGTTTTCCTGCCTATTTTTTTATAAGCTACAAACGTTTTTTAGCGTTCATCACGTTTTCGACATTTTTCATAACTTCGTAATGTGTGGGTGTTTGAGGGGAGAAGGGAAATAACTCTTGGCAATGAGTGTAACTGGGGTTATCTTAGTAAGTAGAGCACTAGACAAACTTTGTTACACAGTGACATTCGTATTATTTGTGATAATTACATTTTTAGAGAACTTTTTCTTTTCTCGAGACTTCAACCTTAAAAATTTGTTTCGCTGCTAGATTTGACTTTAAAAAGAAGGATTGTGTGTTGTCTAAACTGACAAAACATCCGCACAACATTTGGAAACCAAATTTGTTAAACTATAGTGATACTTTTTATGGTTACTTTGATTCTTAATCCTGGGACTACTAGCTTTGAAATTCAAGCTAATTCTAGACACAAATTCCCGAATGTGACGTTTGAGTTGTTAATGATTTCAGAAGCACACATTAGCTAGAAAATTCGTTCTAGACGACATCTAAATGGTACATAATGCAAAATATATATGATAATTAAAAAAAGCTTACCTACGGGCAAGAACTCCGCACTTACAACTATATCTATCAATAATGTAGAGTTTATTTCCTTTATTTGATATCAAACAAAATAAGTCAACTCGCAAAAATTAATTAACTTATTGGTTAATTTTTTATTGATTCATCTTTTGTTAGGTAAAATAAATAATAGTTTAAAGATTCAGCTTGATCCGAGAATCGGTGTTGGAGAAATAACGTAGTCACTTATCTAAGGGGACGAAACCCTACATATTTAGCCGTAAATGAGAATAATGATGGATTATTTTTTGGAATAAAAAGAAAATAATTATCAGTAATTACTTGACTAATTGGTAACATTTTTTTTATTTATATCTAGACTATCACCTTCACATATCCCTTAGTACGTTGGATCTTTAGGGCACCAGGCAAGATTTGTCGACCGTCTTTCTCCATTCCTCCCTGTCTTTTGCCTTGGATAGAACCTCTTTCAACGGCAGACCCGTCCACTCGATTATGTTGTCTTCCCATCGCTTTCTCTGTTTGCCTCTTTTTCTTGTTCCTGGTACTGTTCCCCGAAGGACGGTCTTTGCGAGCCCTGAAGACCTTGTAATATGGCCATAAAGTTTTAGTTATTGCTTTGTTGTTGTTGTTGTTTTGCAATAGTTACCAGGCAACTCGTGGAGTCAACTAACTGTAGTAACCCTGTCTCTAATCTCTTCGTTTCTGATGCGGTCTTTAAATGTGATTCTTAGGATCCTTCTGTAGCATCTTTAATTTCCCATTGGAGTCCAAGATATTGAGGGTTTCAAAGCGTCCTCCAACTTGTGCCTCGAATATGGCAGCTATCTTGTCTCTATCAATGAATAATTGTGCAAAGTTTCAGCTTGATCCGAGGATGGGTGTGTGAGAAATAACGTGTACAAACATGTACCAGGAAGACAAATAGACAGACAGAGGGAGCTGATATAAGCTTTGTAATAAAGAGGGGGAAGCGAATGGAAAAGATCGTGACAGCATGTTACCTGGTAAGTTAACCATCAAAGAACAAACGTTTTCAAGATCTTTACTACATCCGTGTTCACCCAAACCTTGACATACATCAGACTGGTGTACTTACTTAACTCTCGCCTGACTGACTCACTTACTCCTGACTAATGAGGCCTGTGTGGCTATGGTGATATGTAATGATCAAAGTAGATGTAAAAAAAAACTGTAAAGCTCATTCTGAAATGTCTAGACTGTAGAGTAGTCGAAGTATTTTCAATGTAGTTCTGCTTAAATAATTATTTCAAACGATTATCTAGTTTCAAAACTAATTTTACTTCCATTCTTTTTGTTGAACTTTAAAGAAAAGTTCAAACTTTCAATCAATGCCCTTGTGTTAAGTACCTTAGCTCTCTATTTATGTCTACTGTTTAATAGCTTATGTATGTGTCCCTATTATTCTGTCTATTTTTACCACAAGAAAAAAACGTTTGACAAAACGTTAGACTATTCATTATTAAAAATCTAGACTCCATTTGCTCAGAAAATCCATTGCCAAAAGGAAAACGATTACCACAGACATTCCGTGTATTGTAGTTTAGTGTTCACCATTGTGTCGTCACTCGCTATGTTTAAAAACAAAAAGACATTGTATCAAGTAATAAATGGGGGGGGGGGGGCAAACCTTTAAACTGAAAACCTCTTCGCTGGCTTAATTGTTTTAAAGTGTAACCCATAGCTTAGCACTGGATAATGTTTTAATAGGATCTGAACTGCTTCAACACAAACTTAGGGGCAGACACGTCCGAGAAGCCATGACAACAACACTTCAGATCTGGTAGAAAGGGATGAAACATTCTAAACGGCCAATTGACACCCAATTTTTGTTTGTTTCAGTATTATGGCTGGTCCATTTCCTATCGACCCCTGGGAAAATAACCCACGCGATTTTATTTCACTCCTCTACAAGTGATACAAGTAAATCATGAGGTTTTTCTGAAACCCTGTTTTAAAAGCGAACCGAACGATTGAAGACATACTGACATTCTCTGCTTTTGAGTTTATTCTATTTGGATTGTTTCAAAGTAGACTAGAAGGAAGAGACTTTCACATAAACATCCTTCACATGTTGTTAAGAAGAAAACAAATTTAATTGATAGGAATACAAAAAAGTTTGTTTTTAAGACAACCGTAATGGAGATTGCAACCAGAAACCTGATGTTACAACAGAGTCTACGTGTTATCTCAGTTTAATGCTTTAATTGTTCAGTTAGGTGCTGATTGAGTTACACTGATGTTACAACAGAGTCTACGTGTTATCTCAGTTTAACGCTGTAATTGTTCAGTTAGGTGCTGATTGAGTTACACTGATGTTACAACAGAGTCTACGTGTTATCTCAGTTTAACGCTGTAGTTGTTCAGTTAGGTGCTGATTGAGTTACACTGATGTTACAACAGAGTCTACGTGTTATCTCAGTTTAACGCTGTAGTTGTTCAGTTAGGTGCTGATTGAGTTACACTGATGTTACAACAAAGTCTACGTGTTATCTCAGTTTAATGCTTTAACTGTTCAGTTAGTTGCTGATTGAGTTACACTGATATTACAATAAAGTCTACGTGTTATCTCAGTTTAATGCTTTAACTGTTCAGTTAGGTGCTGATTGAGTTACACTGATGTTACAACATAGTCTACGTGTTATCTCAGTTTAACGCTGTAATTGTTCAGTTAGGTGCTGATTGAGTTACACTGACTTATCTGGTAACCTACAACTACATCACGTGTTAGGGTTAGAAAACTTTCCTTCTTATGAATATGTATGAATCAAGACGAATGGACGGTCCTGACGCATAAGATGTGTGACAATGTTTGCAGGAATGAAGGTGTTGGGTTAGACCGTTAGAGACAACGAGTTGCCTTGACCAAGTGTGGCTGCAATTTCTCCTTTGTGTCCAGCTGCAAGTCCAGCATGCATCTTCTCTTCCCAATGTCCAGTTTGTAATTAAACATTTCAAAAATGTAGGAATGAAAGAAAACAACACGTGATTATTTCATGCCATTGTGCCATCCATTCCTTGACCATGCTCGTTCCACCCCGATAGGCAAGTCAAGGGGAATAAATCGTTCTCTCTGTCTCTTATCTCTAAACTCAAGCAGCTCGTGCGTTGACATTAGACATTAATATGCAAGATCAGTTTTACCAATAAAATTACCTACAATATCCCGGCTTCGGCTGGTCAAGCTGAAGTGGTATTTATAATACCACGATATGTAGTCTTGCATTTCGTAATTTATGGGCTTTGTGGGGGTGTAGTGTTACTATTAATGCTGCCAAAGCTCTAATGACACAACAGCAATCGAACTGTAGACCTAATAATACCATTTATTTGTACATTGTACAGTTTGTGTGTGTGTGTACACAGAATATGATTTGGTATCTGTGTACTGATTGAGTGACTTTTTACTTCCTGTATCCTGAGCTAGCTGTGAGCAGCGTACACATTTCTTCTCATGGCAGACAGACACCTGATATTCCCCCCGCTTTCCCTTCACAGGTAGATCTCGAATGCCGATCTAAACGTCTGGCCTGCATTTCATAGACTGGCCTTCACACCGTCTTAATGGCGTGTGCAATGTTTTGGGAGACGATGAGATAGTGTGGTCTCAAGTTATTTTTTTTTTCTTTTTTTTTTAATCGCTATTTAATATTTTCCTATTTTCTCTTTGTTCCCTCTCTCTTTCTCGTGTCTCTTTTCTCTTCTATCATTCTTTCTCATCTCTTTTATTGCTCATTCTTTCTAATTCGTCTCTAATTCTCTGTTTCCTATAGCCCATTTATCGAGTGCCGGATTGAAGTCAGTAAAAGCAAAGAAGTTTGTTGGAGTTCCTCCTCCCCACCCCTCTCTCTTTATGCTTCAATCAGATGCACTTAATACTAGTACTCAATCCGAGTGTCAGCTAGTTCTGAAAAGAAAGAGAGTACTTGTGCACTTAATACTAGTACTCAATCCGAGTGTCAGCTAGTTCTGAAAAGAAAGAGAGTACTTGGCACTTAATACTAGTACTCAATCCGAGTGTCAGCTAGTTCTGAAAAGAAAGAGAGTACTTGTGCACTTAATACTAGTACTCAATCCGAGTGTCAGCTATTTCTGAAAAGAAAGAGAGTACTTTGCACTTAATACTAGTACTCAATCCGAGTGTCAGCTAGTTCTGAAAAGAAAGAGAGTACTTGTGCACTTAATACTAGTACTCAATCCGAGTGTCAGCTAGTTCTGAAAAGAAAGAGAGTACTTGGCACTTAATACTAGTACTCAATCCGAGTGTCAGCTAGTTCTGAAAAGAAAGAGAGTACTTGTGCACTTAATACTAGTACTCAATCCGAGTGTCAGCTATTTCTGAAAAGAAAGAGAGTACTTTGCACTTAATACTAGTACTCAATCCGAGTGTCAGCTAGTTCTGAAAAGAAAGAGAGTACTTGTGCACTTAATACTAGTACTCAATCCGAGTGTCAGCTATTTCTAAAAAGAAAGAGAGTACTTGTGCACTTAATACTAGTACTCAATCCGAGTGTCAGCTAGTTCTGAAAAGAAAGAGAGTACTTGTGCACTTAATACTAGTACTCAATCCGAGTGTCAGCTATTTCTGAAAAGAAAGAGAGTACTTGTGCACTTAATACTAGTACTCAATCCGAGTGTCAGCTATTTCTGAAAAGAAAGAGAGTACTTGTGCACTTAATACTAGTACTCAATCCGAGTGTCAGCTATTTCTGAAAAGAAAGAGAGTACTTGTGCACTTAATACTAGTACTCAATCCGAGTGTCAGCTATTTCTGAAAAGAAAGAGAGTACTTGTGCACTTAATACTAGTACACAATCCGAGTGTCAGCTAGTTCTGAAAAGAGAGTACTTGTGCACTTAATACTAGTACTCAATCCGAGTGTCAGCTAGTTCTGAAAAGAGAGTACTTGTGCACTTAATACTAGTACTTAATCCGAGTGTCAGCTAGTTCTGAAAAGAGAGTACTTGTGCACTTAATCTCTTTTCCCAATTTCCTTTTATTTTTTGTGTCCATTTCCTTACAAATGATATATTTTTAAAACAAAGATGTCCCTTGAAAAGGTCTTGCAATGTCATCAACCCGACCCTGCTCTCATCTATAGATTATCATTGTCTTTGTATCTCTTGTCTCATCAACTTCTCCTTGAGATGCTATTGTCCATTAAACACATACAATTACAATTGATACCATTAAAAATACTTCTAAGAGACGCAAATTGAAGAGTTCTACATGCTGGAGCCAGATAGAATGAAACTATTTCTGCTCGTGTCCAGGCGTTAAACCAACAATGTTTATGAAATACGCAAGAGTCGCCCAAAAGTTGGTCAGGTTTGTCAAAGAGATGAATTAATAAATGACAGACCTTCAAAAGAGAAAATAAATAGATTTGATAGCCAAAGGACTCTGTACTTATATATGACTCTGTACTTATATATGACTCTGTACTTATATATGACTCTGTACTTATATATGACTATGTACTTATATATGACTCTGACTCTGTACTTATATATGACTCTGTACTTATATATGACTCTGTACTTATATATGACTCTGACTCTGTACTTATATATGACTCTGACTCTGTACTTATATATGACTCTGACTCTGTACTTATATATGACTTTGACTCTGTACTTATATATGACTCTGACTCTGTACTTATACATGACTCTGTACTTATATATGACTCTATACTTATATATGACTCTGTACTTATTTATGACTCTGTACTTATATATGACTCTGACTCTGTACTTATATATGACTCTGACTCTGTACTTATATATGACTCTGACTCTGTACTTATATATGACTCTGACTCTGTACTTATATATGACTCTGACTCTGTACTTATATATGACTCTGACTCTGTACTTATATATGACTCTGACTCTGTACTTATATATGACTCTGACTCTGTACTTATATATGACTCTGACTCTGTACTTATATATGACTCTGACTCTGTACTTATATATGACTCTGTACTTAGTGATCTTTCAACGTTACATCTTCTAGTCAAACGTATGGGGAGAACAAAATAATTCATTGCTTGGAGAGACAGGGTTCACCATAGAGTGGTTTCTTGAAAATCGAATTAGTTGTAACCTTTGTTTGACCTTACTTCATTCTCGCTAGAATTATAAACCTTGATGGGTGGCCAATCGGCGAGAAGAAAACAAATTTTACTGGCAGTCAGGAAACAAGATAGAAAATCAGATGTTTCATAAAAAAATCTCGGCTGGTCTCTTTGTTCAGTCAGGAAACAAGATAGAACATCAGATGTTTCATACAGAAATCTCGGCTGGTCTCTTTGTTCAGTCAGGAAACAAGATAGAACATCAGATGTTTCATAAAAAAATCTCGGCTGGTCTCTTTGTTCAGTTAGGAAACAAGATAGAACATCAGATGTTTCATACAGAAATCTCGGCTGGTCTCTTTGTTCAGTCAGGAAACGAGATAGAACATCAGATGTTTCATAAAAAAATCTCGGCTGGTCTCTTTGTTCAGTTAGGAAACAAGATAGAACATCAGATGTTTCATACAGAAATCTCGGCTGGTCTCTTTGTTCAGTCAGGAAACAAGATAGAACATCAGATGTTTCATAAAAAAATCTCGGCTGGTCTCTTTGTTCAGTTAGGAAACAAGATAGAACATCAGATGTTTCATACAGAAATCTCGGCTGGTCTCTTTGTTCAGTCAGGAAACGAGATAGAACATCAGATGTTTCATAAAAAAATCTCGGCTGGTCTCTTTGTTCAGTTAGGAAACAAGATAGAACATCAGATGTTTCATACAGAAATCTCGGCTGGTCTCTTTATTCAGTCAGGAAACAAGATAGAACATCAGATGTTTCATAAAAAAATCTCGGCTGGTCTCTTTGTTCAGTCAGGAAACAAGATAGAACATCAGATGTTTCATAAAAAAATCTCGGCTGGTCTCTTTGTTCAGTCAGGAAACAAGATAGAACATCAGATGTTTCATAAAAAAATCTCGGCTGGTCTCTTTGTTCAGTCAGGAAACAAGATAGAACATCAGATGTTTCATACAGAAATCTCGGCTGGTCTCTTTATCCATTTTCTCTTTTACTCTCTCTCTCTCTCTTAAATCCTCAATGTGAAATTTATTTTCAAACGATCATTTTACGTTTCAACTCAAATCTAACACTGACAATGAAACTATGTAACTATATAATTGAAGCTATAATACTTATTTGAAATTGACAGTATAGAAACTCTATTTCCAATCTGTAGAAACACGGCATGAAACGGTCACCATTGTTGATGTAGATGTATTGATTGAAATTCTGACTCGTACGCAGGTCAGAAAAAAAAGTTTACACCTGGCATTTAGTCTCTATCAAATGTCTAAATCAGATTTTAAAAAACTATTTTTCACTTGACCCATAGACATGAAGCGGAATTAAGTTACAGCTCTGACTTTCCAGCTAACGCAACCAACAAAATGAACAAAGCTTCAAAAGGAAAGTACTTCTTTCAGACATCTGATTGTATGGATGACTGTTAACATCATGTAGACAGCAACTAATTTCAGGTACCCATTAGAATTGAGTGGACTCAGAGCCGTCTTAGGAATCCTGAATTCAAAAGGCCAGTTTTCACCGAGATTCGAACCAGAGATCCATTGGTTCGGAAAAAAACAACGGTTTAGCACTCAACCACCACGCCCACGTAATAATTTCCTTTTTTTAAACTCTGACCTTTTTAACTCTGACCTTTTAATATCAAGAAATTAATGAAATTTCAGAACAAGTGGAAAAAACTCTTCTTTCCCAGGAGATCATTAAACAATGCTACACCTTCAGAAATGTCTGCCATTTTCGTTTTCCGGAATGCATGTCACGCCCACAAGGCCTCAGACATTTATAATCGGCTGGAGGGGGAAATAGCAAGTCTAGAATGTTCATGGTCGCGAGTATGTTTCAAGCAGTGACTGGGTGGGGTCACTCGACTGCTTTCTAAATAGATTTGGGGGATTTGTATTTATTTCTCTTCATTCTTACAGCACACTTCTTGTCTGTCTTCAGATGCCTGGACTGTTGTGTCTAGTCTCTGTTGAGATTTAGTTGCAAGAGTACTTGGTCCTTTCTTTTCTTCCAGTTTCATTTGTAAAAGATTGAACTCAAGAACTTGTGATTTAAGCACATCCTGTTCAGACGTGAGTGGTTACATTTATCAAAGCGAAGGATTTAGGTGTCCGGACATTCTTTTTTTTTTAAGTCTGTCAGTCTTAGTTTATCTTCTTTTTGTCTTTTCTTCTCTCTATCTCTCGCAATCTCTCTCTCTCTCCAATTATTATGATATTTATTTCATAGCGAAGATGTATTATAAAATATGGTGCCATTATTACAGTGGGAAAGCTCATTGTATTTAAGAAGATGCTGTAGTCTAGACAGTACTATGAGATCTACGAAGCTTTACCGTAATTTTGTTTCTTGAAGCCTTCAATTAGGATTTAGTTATACATAATGCGAAGAGACACACGATGAGATAAATGATGAGATAAATGATGAGATAAATGATGAGATAAATGATGAGATAAATGACAAGACAGTTCCGGCATGAGCACCATTCGCAATGTATATTTATGGTCAGCAGATAAATGTGGTCTTACATTGAGTGGTCTGTGAACGCTGAGACCACATTGACATCCTGGTCTCTGAACGCTAACACCACATTGACGTCCTAGTCTGTGAATGCTGAGACCACATTGACGTCCTGGTCTGTGAACTATGAGACTACATTGACGTTCTGGTCTGTGAACTATGAGACCTTATTGACGTCCTGGTCTGTGAACGCTGAGACCTTATAGACGTCCTGGTCTGTGAACGCTAAGACCACATTGACGTCCTAGTCTGTGAACTATGAGACTATATTGACGCTATGATCTTATATTCAAAGTATGCTTTCTGTTGTTGTTTTTAGGATAGGGGGATGAGAAAGAAGAATACTGAACTTAATTCATAGTAAAGTCGGTCGTCAACATCAACACCACCATGGCAACCTCTAAGTTTGGTATCCCACCAGGGAGGGGAGGGGAATGTTTTGGTAGTCATCTGTGTATATGTACCGAACAAATGTACAACATGCCCAGAGCTCCAGCTGGAAGAGGTAATGGCTTTCAGGTGGACAGATACATTACCATGAAATCTAAACTAACTGACTAGACAAGTTACTAACGCTGGTCAACAGAGACTATAGAGACCCCTAGCATGTGGAGATAAAGAGAAGTATTTGTAAAAGAAAAAAAGTTATAAAGAGAAATTCGGAAAATGTTAAGCAAAAGTTGCAGATAGATAGAGTGACTTGGTGATACCAAACCATCTAGCTATTGGATGTTAAAGAAATAGTTCTAGATAGAGAGAGAGACTTGGTGATACCAAACCATCTAGCTATTGGATGTTAAAGAAATAGTTCTAGATAGATAGAGAGACTTGGTGATACCAAACCATCTAGCTATTGGATGTTAAAGAAATAGTTCTAGATAGAGAGAGAGAGACTTGGTGATACCAAACCATCTAGCTATTGGATGTTAAAGAAATAGTTCTAGAGAGAGAGAGAGAGACTTGGTGATACCAAACCATCTAGCTATTGGATGTTAAATAAATAGTTCTAGAGAGAGAGAGAGAGAGACTTGGTGATACCAAACCATCTAGCTATTGGATGTTAAAGAAATAGTTCTAGATAGAGAGAGAGACTTGGTGATACCAAACCATCTAGCTATTGGATGTTAAAGAAATAGTTCTAGAGAGAGAGAGAGAGACTTGGTGATACCAAACCATTTAGCTATTGGATGTTAAAGAAATAGTTCTAGAGAGAGAGAGAGAGACTTGGTGATACCAAACCATCTAGCTATTGGATGTTAAAGAAATAGTTCTAGAGAGAGAGAGAGAGACTTGGTGATACCAAACCATCTAGCTATTGGATGTTAAAGAAATAGTTCTAGAGAGAGAGAGACTTGGTGATACCAAACCATCTAGCTATTGGATGTTTAAGAAATAGTTCTATAGAGAGAGAGAGAGACTTGGTGATACCAAACCATCTAGCTATTGGATGTTAAAGAAATAGTTCTAGAGAGAGAGAGAGAGACTTGGTGATACCAAACCATCTAGCTATTGGATGTTAAAGAAATAGTTCTAGAGAGAGAGAGACTTGGTGATACCAAACCATCTAGCTATTGGATGTTTAAGAAATAGTTCTATAGAGAGAGAGAGAGACTTGGTGATACCAAACCATCTAGCTATTGGATGTTAAAGAAATAGTTCTAGAGAGAGAGAGAGAGAGACTTGGTGATACAAAACCATCTAGCTATTGGATGTTAAAGAAATAGTTCTAGAGAGAGAGAGAGAGAGACTTGGTGATACAAAACCATCTAGCTATTGGATGTTAAAGAAATAGTTCTAGAGAGAGAGAGAGAGACTTGGTGATACAAAACCATCTAGCTATTGGATGTTAAAGAAATAGTTCTAGAGAGAGAGAGAGAGAGACTTGGTGATACAAAACCATCTAGCTATTGGATGTTAAAGAAATAGTTCTAGAGAGAGAGAGAGAGACTTGGTGATACAAAACCATCTAGCTATTGGATGTTAAAGAAATAGTTCTAGAGAGAGAGAGAGAGAGACTTGGTGATACAAAACCATCTAGCTATTGGATGTTTAAGAAATAGTTCTAGAGAGAGAGAGACTTGGTGATACAAAACCATCTAGCTATTGGATGTTACAAAGAGAGAACTTAAGAAAGAGTAATAATGAAAAGACGAAAAGAACGAAGAGAAGAAAGAGAGAGAGAGAGTAGAGAGAGTAGAGAGAGTAGAGAGAGAGAGTAGAGAGAGAGAGTAGAGAGAGAGAGTAGAGAGATTGAGTCATTCAAAAGAAAGAAAGTAGACGAGGTGGAAAGAGAGAAGAAATAAAAGAGAAAGAGAAGACAAGACGTAAGGTCAAAGGTCGTGCCAGCATTTTTCGTGATGTTATTAGTCAAGTGGACAAAGTCAATGTTTTAGTGGAGACAGATGGACCCCAGAAACCAAACCAACGTTAACAATGGTAACGTAGTAGCAGAGACGGCCCCTGAGGTAGTCCAACAAATGGTTCCACGCCTTATCGGGGTCCGCGTTAATCGAAACAAAATGTTTTTTTGTTGTTTAAGTACCAAACCTAGTACCAGACCTAGCACTAGACCTAGTACCAGACCGTTGTTGTACCTGTTACTAAAAGCCCAGCAATACTCATTTAAAACATAACTCGCACTTCCTAGCGCTTGTGTTTCATAAATACCAAATTGAGACATTCTTTTGTAAGAAATGTAACCAACAAAGTACTTTGATGTAATCAAGATGTTATGGTCGTACATAGGCTCAATCAAGTTCAGAAGTTCATTTAAGAAAAACATATTCTTTTTAATACCATCAAATGTTTAATGTACTATCAGTACTATCTAATCTTTGTGACACTAATAAGAATTATTTTTTTTAAAAAGAAGGGGGGGGGGTAAAGTAGATCCTCAACTTTTTATTTTATATATGAAATAATCTCATTTAATCTAGATACACCGTTCTTTCTTGTCAATTGAGTAACTTCATCCAGATATGATTAATGGCCAACTCAACGCCAATAAGATGACATGCAAAACAAACGAATTGATCGACAACTTTTATCTGATATGTTCTAGAAACACTTTTAGTTTGTCTACAGTAGTAACTCTGGGCATTGATGGCAGTAGCTGACAAAACTTTCCAGAAAAATACTAAATTATAATATTTTTGGTATTTTTTATTTATATAATGTAAAGAAAAAACAACATTTTTCAATTATTTCATGAAACCTAAAGTAACAGATCCAGATCTTTCTTAACTGATAAATAAATAAGTTATAGCTTTTATATAGTGCAACTTTCATGCTTATAGCATGCTCAGCAGAACGCTATGTCCCAATCTTATTTGTGGGGTATCTGGGAGAAGGTCTAAACTGCTCGGTCCGACCACAGACCTATATATAAAATACTATCACAGACCTATATATAAATACTATCACAGACCTATATATATATATCTGTGGCATTTTACGTCTCGAGAGACGATCTTTTCCCTTTGCAACTTCTTGTGTGACTAAAGAGGCCAATCCTTGATACACAGCTGCGATCGCAGGTTGGGCATATATAATCACCAGGCGCCGTTGCATTTTCACCCTTCTTTCTGCTTCTGTTGTGTATGACATCTGCAATCTTTGACCCTTCCTTTATGCTCTCTCTCCATGAGGATCTGTCCAGTGCCACCTCTTCCCAGTTGCCAGTGTCGATTTTGAAGAGCTTCATGTCGCGTTTGCATACATCCGTATAACGTAAAAGTGGGCGACCAGCGGCTCTCCTGCCTTCTATTAGATCGCCATACAGGATGTCCTGTGGAAGTCGACCTACTGGCATTCCACGAACGTGGCCAAGCCAGCCAAGGCGTCTGCTTCTGATTATACATAATATACTATATAGGTCAGTGCGTCCAACATTCAACACTTTATACAAACTAACAAACTCAAAGAGGTGAAGATAAAAGCATAGACAAATAGTTGTATCCAGTTCGTACCAACTGCTTCCATTCGTCAGATCGTGACGGTGATAGCGTAGACTGCTCACCCGTCACGTCATTAATTTGAAGTCTGCAGAAATGTGAACTGTTCGACAACACAGACAGAGAGAGAGAGAGAAAAAAAGAGAGGTGTCTTTATTTGTAAACCAGTTTTCCACGTGATACACTCAAGCAGTGACAACAGAATGTCCAACTAAAACACTTGGCATGTCAAACTGGGTTGTTTATGTGTAGACTTAAATGTCCTGTCAAAAGCTATTCCGTGCGTTCTTGTGAGAGAAGGTTCTAGACTTTCTAAATCAATGTACAACGAAGCAAAGAGAAGTATTAGCTGTGTCGTCTGTTGATCGACTTTACCATCTTACTAATTTGATTCGAATATTGCTTGTAAACTGAAATTTCGCAATGAGTTCACAATTTATTTGAATTATTTTGAGTCACTATTTCTAGCTTTAAGAAATGAATGTACAGAAAGAAGTTACACACTAGTTAATACATCGTTTTCTACAGCTCGTTGGTTGGGTGTCTCTGTCTCAATCTGAGACTCCCTCCCCTCGGTTATTTCTTGTTAATAAAATAGCCACCGGAAATACTGCATTCCTCATTCATCTCAGGACTTAAAGACAAGCCTTATTATTATTATATATTTATATATCTCTCTATATATAATTCTCTTCATAGCTCAAAAATTTGGACAAGAAGTAAAGGAAAGATCCCTCTTTTATTTCTGCAAGTCGGACTAGAGTTACCCTACGAAAAAAAAAAGATGAGAACAAGTAATATTCACCCGACACAAAATAGCAGGGCCGGACTTAACCGTTGTGACCAAGAAGTCGTGGAAAGATCACTCTTTTTTATTTTTTATTTTTTTACCCCACGTAGTTTTAGCGGCGAAAAAAAGAGGGGGGGGTTAAGAACAAGTAATCTACTCTGTATTCACCCGTCACTAAATAGCAGGGCCAGACTCAAAAGTTGTGGGGCCCTATGCGAAACGGATTTCGCGGGGCCAAGTTTGGATACGGATAAAAAGTGAAATTTAAGAGTTTGTATTAGAAAATAAATTCTTTGCATTTTATTCATTCTTTACTTCGTACAGAATTACTTTACGAACCTTGTGTGTAGCAAAGTCATACAGTATATCATAATAATTCTGTTTCCTACATAGATCACGCTCAATAGCAAGAATTAACTTATGTTTCAATCTATCTACGAGAATTATTGACCTCAAGTAATTCCTCATTAGTTTGAGGCGCGAGAAGCTTCTTTAACCAGATTACACAATTACTGCTAATGCATAATACCGTTTTTATTTATCGCGCGTAGGATTGGCGTTTTCCATATTGAATGACACCTCATAATGACAATTTTTGTCTATATACTTTCGTATATTTTAAGGACTTTTTTTTGGATATTTTGCAATTTCGGGAGATTTCCAGGAGCTCCTGGTAAATTGACAGAAGGGCGCAGTAAATCTGTTTTAAGTTATAAAATGGTTTAATTTAATAATTTATACACATTGAATTAGCGCGGGTCCTTTAAAAGTGCAGGGCCCACTGCGGTCGCATAGATTGCATTGGCCTAAGGCCGGCCCTGCAAAATAACGGCGTATGCTACGCCGTGGGTAGACTAGTACATATATTTACCTACCGGCTGGCTATGCCATTTGATTTCTCAATTATACTCACAATATATTTTTATTTGAAATTTGCAAGATGTTCTAATATGTATCTAATGTTTAAACATATCCTGCCATCTCTTTCATAAAGAAAAAGCTTAGTACCTATTTAAGCTTTTTACCTACCACGCTCTGGTCTGTGAATTCTAGTATCCCTGATAGGTCTACTGATGCTTCGCTATTTGTGTAACTAACCCAATAAAAGGAAATCCAATACATCTACTGTGGCCACTTAGGAAAATTACGAAAAAATTCGTGTCTATACCAAAAATATTTGCGTTTTGTGTCACATGAAGTTAATTTCAATTTCAATGTTTCTGTCTGCCTGTCTGTCTCTCTTTCAACCATTGGTGGTGTTTCCTCCTCGTTGGTCTTTTCTTTCTGACTCTCTTTCAGGGCCGAATGATTGGGCCCTAAGCTTATATGAGATATGCCTCCCCTTGTCGTCAAAATAAGACAATGTTTCCTTTGCTTTTTCTTGAAAATAATTGAAAATGAACTGGATCTATTTTATTGAACTTGTAGGAGGGGGGGGGGGGGAAAGCAAGTGGGGGCTCTAACCTTCGTTTGTGTTGCCTCTTGGTACATTCAAGGGTACAAACTATCTCCGATGTATTTAAAAAGCTTAAAAATGTTTCAAATCCTGGCCTCTTTCATGGTGGGGTATTGAATTTGCATTTGTATTACTAACCTGATAACTTCAGTGTGTTAAGTTCATACCTGACTATGATGTCATGCACACATTCGGTTCTAAACTGAAACAGATGGTCAAGAGATCATCAGTGTTTGGGGCGGGGGAGGGACTAATGGATTGAACATGACTGGCAGTAAAATCTCAATGTAAAACGTTCATGAAATGTGATTAAACTTGACTGACCAGTAAGTAGATCTAGATGTATCTAACAGTCACTCTCTTTCAATTACACAAATAAACTTGAATCAAGTCAGCAAACTTTACGTTAGTTATGACATAGATGTGTGTATGTGTTTGTATCAGCAAACTTTACGTTAGTTATGACATAGATGTGTGTATGTGTTTGTATCAGCAAACTTTACGTTCGTTATGACATAGATGTGTGTATGTGTTTGTATCAGCAAACTTTACGTTAGTTATGACATAGATGTGTGTATGTGTTTGTATCAGAACTTTTAAGTTCGTTATTACAAAGATGTGTGTATGTGTCAGGAAACTTTAAGTTACTCATTACAAAGATGTGTGTATGTGTGTAAGCAAACTTAAAGTGAGATATTACATAGATTTGTGTGTGTCAGCAAACTTTAAGTTGGTTATACATAAATGTGTATGTGTTAATGTCAGCCAAAACTCTACTAATTATTAAATAGATGTGTGTATGTGTATCGAGATGGTTTCTCACTTTTATCAATTTATTGTCTTCCCTTTACTTTAGTTTTGTAATTACATCTACTCGTTATTTTGTCCTCAGGGAAAACCAGGTCCTTCAGGACCCCAGGGTCCAGTTGGACCAGTTGGACCAATGGGTATGACTGGACCGCCGGTGAGTCTGTAACTTATGTTCTATTCTCAATCATTATTCCCACAGCCATTTATGTCTTTTTATGTCGTTCTTTTTTTTATGTCGTTCTTTTTAGGTCGTTCTTCTTTTTATGTCGTTCTTCTTTTTATGTCGTTCTTCTTTTTATGTCGTTCTTCTTTTTATGTCGTTCTTTTTTTTATGTCGTTCTTTTTTTTATGTCGTTCTTTTTTTTATGTCGTTCTTTTTTTTTATGTCGTTCTTTTTTTTTATGTCGTTCTTCTTTTTATGTCGTTCTTCTTTTTATGTCGTTCTTTTTTTTATGTCGTTCTTCTTTTTATGTCGTTCTTTTTTTTATGTCGTTCTTCTTTTTATGTCGTTCTTCTTTTTATGTCGTTCTTCTTTTTAGGTCGTTCTTCTTTTTATGTCGTTCTTTTTTTTATGTCGTTCTTTTTTTATGTCGTTCTTTTTTTTATGTCGTTCTTCTTTTTAGGTCATTCTTTTTTTTATGTCATTCTTCTTTTTAGGTCGTTCTTCTTTTTATGTCGTTCTTTTTTTTATGTCGTTCTTTTTTTTATGTCGTTCTTCTTTTTAGGTCGTTCTTCTTTTTATGTCGTTCTTCTTTTTAAGTCATTCTTCTTTTTAGGTCGTTCTTCTTTTTATGTCGTTCTTCTTTTTATGTCGTTCTTCTTTTTATGTCGTTCTTTTTATGTCGTTCTTTTTATGTCGTTCTTTTTTTTATGTCGTTCTTTTTATGTCGTTCTTCTTTTTATGTCGTTCTTTTTATGTCGTTCTTTTTTTTATGTCGTTCTTTTTATGTCGTTCTTTTTATGTCGTTCTTTTTTTATGTCGTTCTTTTTATGTCGTTCTTCTTTTTATGTCGTTCTTTTTATGTCGTTCTTTTTATGTCGTTCTTTTTATGTCGTTCTTTTTATGTCGTTCTTTTTATGTTGTTCTTTTTATGTCGTTCTTTTTATGTCGTTCTTTTTATGTCGTTCTTCTTTTTTTGTCGTTCTTTTTTGTTAGTCTGTCATTAGCGTAGACAGGCAGTGGCGTAAACATTGCACGTTTCTGTGGGGTATCTATGCTGGCTATTTAAGTATACTCTTTTCCTTCAGAAGACTCTGTGCAGACGATTAGAGCGTGTTGAGTAAGTGATGAGAGACAGGGCGTGGCCTAACAATGAAACCACGCACGTGCCATCTCATACAGGCTTTACTAATGAAATGGTTTTACCCAAGTCTCTGGGGGGGGGGGAGGGGTTATAGCAAAAGTCCTAATAGAGTTCTATTTTCTTTACTTTCATTTTTATCCTTCTCACTTGATAGTGTTTGTATTATTCAGCTTCATGGTATTGTTAACACTAATTGGGTTGTACGCTTCACTCTGTCATCCCAATGCTCCCTAACTCGAACCCTTCCTGCCCTCCGGCTGATTCGTCATAATCTTCATTTGTGAAGGAAACATATAAAATAAAAGAATTAGTTAATAATCAAATTCCGGCCTGAAAAAGAAGCTGTGTAATGGGCAACTCTCACAAGTTTATACACTACACCTTGAACGCTTTTAGTAATACGAGAGAGTAAAAGAGTAGGGAAATAGAGGTAAGGTCTATAGGTTATTGTCATGAACGGATAGATCAAACCAATAGAGTTGCTCTTTACCTTCAAGCGTGTTAGATATAGCCAACTCTAATTCGGAAGAATGGTTCAATCTAAAAGAGTTCTACAAGCTAAACATCATAAAGCAATAAGGAGCGACGGCAACGATCGACGTGAAAACTTCTGAAGTGGCGGCTGGAGGATGAATTCTCTTGGTGGAGAGGGTGAGCTTTGAACTGATTGCCATGCTTGCATATCACCTGGCCACTTAACTACAAAAAAATTGCCAGGAATAGATTTCCCCCGACCCCCCTCGGTATTGTCTCAGGTGAAATGAGCTCTATTTATACTCCAGATGTGTGTGTGCGTGTGATAAGTGTTTGCTATATATTTTTTATGACATCGCTTTCCCTTTTTATTCCATCTTTTTTTTTTTGTCAGTGTAATTTTTCAGTTTGTTGCTAGCTCATCAAAACACTTAAAATAGTATCCTAACACTGTAGATAGTCTGTACGAGTTCCCTGATTTCAAGATTAATAGCTTAAATCTGTATGCCTGACATACCATTTGTTTATGTTAAATACTGTATGTGCGATGAAAGTTTGAAGTGTATTAATGATGTTACAGATCAAAGTAATGAAAACTTGATCCTCCCTCTAGTCTGTTCTAAACTTCTGTAAAGTGATTGTGTCCCCTAGCACTCTGATGGGGTTTTTGTGTTGTCTCTCTGCTACGTCTTGCAATTGGGCTGGTCCTTAAGTAGCATTTGTTTAAGTAGCAAAATATTTATGTAAACCTAATTCTAAACAACTTATTTTCTTTTTATCAAGGGACCGCCGGGACCACCAGGTGAAAAGGGGTCCACGGTAAGTGAAAATGTTGTTTTAAGGTTTCAAATTTGAGTGTGAAGGTACTATAGCAACTAATGTACATTTATCATTATTACTGTGGCCAATGGTTTACTAACATTATGTCACATGAACTGTGCAATAACCAATCGCGTTCCTTCCTCAACTGATGAAATGTACACATCAGAGCATCTAAGGCCAGAGTGGAATTTTTGTAAAATGTTTGGTAAAATGTTTTCCATGTTTCGGATGTTCCTTCAGAGTGGAAAATAATTTACTTCCTAGTCCAAACATCCCGCAGGACGACGGGGGATGGGAGCGGGCAGGGTTTGAACCCGAGACCATTGATAAGTCCACACGACCAGGAAGCCTTTCTTAGATCCTTCTGCGCCGTTCGGCACATTGGGCGGCAAGCTGTCTCCTTAAAGATCTGTTGTAAGTGTCTGGACTTCCAATTAAAATCCCAGCCTCTTTGACATCATTTAACGTAACCCTCTATTCTGCAACCAATCATATATATATATATATGATTGTAAAATGTTTAGTAGAAAGACATTCTTTGAGACTCCTGGCCTACAATTGAAACAAAACAAAATCTCAACAGAATGTTGCTGTTAGGTCAAGAGGTGGGTGAAATAGTTTTCTGCAGGTTGTGCTGGTGAGATGAGCTTCAGTTTCAGGGGCATAAATCACATGACAATATGCACGCCACTTAAGGCACACAAGCAAATGAATAATGTCAAATCCATCTATTAAACATTCAGTATAAGGAAGAATATCTGCTTGCATATAATATTCAAAGCTTATCTGACGGCGTTTCCCGTGCAAAGAATTCCTATTGAAATATCATTACACTATTGAGTTCCTCCGTTCTGTGTGCCACATTGAGTTCGCTGGTGTTGGCTGCCACATTGAGTTCGCTGGTGTTGGCTGCCACATTGAGTTCGCTGGTGTTGGCTGCCACATTGAGTTCGCTGGTGTTGGCTGCCACATTGAGTTCGCTGGTGTTGGCTGCCACATTGAGTTCGCTGGTGTTGGCTGCCACATTGAGTTCGCTGGTGTTGGCTGCCACATTGAGTTCGCTGGTGTTGCTTAGCCACCCCCTTGATGTATTCTAATTATAAGGCACTAAATATAGTCTTGTATGTGTGTTTAGTAACGACACTTGCGAATGAAGTAGACACCAGATCTTGTTCATCTATGCTGCCGTCTTGATCTAAAATTCAGATCCCTCCCCCCTCCTCCCTTTATGCAGGTTTCTTCCAGTCCTCCGAATCCCCAAACCCTTTTTTTTCCTTAGTTCTCAATCTCCCCCCCCCCCTCCTCCTTGTCCTGAAATGCTGCACTGCGTAATTTTTTGTTTAACCTACTGAGAGATGCTGACAAGTTAAGCGTAGTAATTAGTGAAGAAAATATAGATCAGTGATAATCTAGGTCTCACCCTTATCTTATAAAATACAGACGTTACTACAAAAAAAAAAGATAATTTCGTCCTACGCGTGTTCCTAGGTCAATCTAGTCATGCATGCAATGACTTATATTCTGCAAAGTCATTGGTTTTCCTGGCTGACTCAGGTAACCCATTCCTTGCTCTAATAGCATTAGGAAGGAAGATGCATTTGTACAAATTATCCCTTAGCATATGGAACAAGGAATGCGCCTTTATCTTTGTGTCTTTCTGAGTACTTGATTCTAACAGCTTCCTCACGTTTCAAGGCCGTGCTCTGTTAGCCGTGAAGCTGGTGGGTCAAACAGCTACGTAAACATGAGCACGATTTTACTTTTGAGTATTGCGTCTACCTGCAACAAACGGAAAGATGTTGAGTTATTGATTCATTAATGGGCGAGACATTTAATTTGAGTTTAGAAAAACTGATTAGCTTAATCTACAGGGATGTGACTTCCAAACGGCAATTATTTTTGTTTTTGTTTCAAATCTTTTTTTTTTTTCGAAATAAAAATGTTAACAAGATTTAGTACTTTCACTCCCAGCATAGAACTCATCCTTCGAACTAAATAAATGTCGGCTAAATAGCAAACAATGAGGCGATTTAAAACCAAACCATCTGGATGGGAAGATATTCCAGATAGATTGCGCTTAAATAGTTAATAACACTCTCAGAATTAATCAATTTAAAACTTGTTTTGCCCTTAACATAGACGAATGTACTTACTTATAAAGCTTATAGCTACTCACTCTGTCTGGTAAAAAATGTTGAAACGCTATTTCTCCGACACACAATCTCGAATCAAGCTGAAATTTTGCACACTTATTTCTTTTAACAGACAACATAATAATCTTTTTTTTTTAAATTAATCAACTAGTTAATTAACTCTTGGTAATTAATTATTTGTTTGCTATCAAGGGAAACAAATTTTACTGGACTGAAGTGGTTGTATACGCTGAATTAGTCCCCTTTAACGGTAGCCGCTTCAAATTATACAAACAATAGATAACTATCCAATCTATTTTCAAAGGCATCTTGTCGGCTTGAGGAGGCTTGAGCCATTTGTTCGAATGCAGGTCGTTTCCCCAGTTTTAAATAATTTGTATGTATGTGTTTATTTATATATTTATTTATTTGTGTGTATATGCTTTTAAAAAGCGAATACGGTTAAAAAAAAATCACCCAGATATTCCTTTCTCCCCCCCCCCCCCAATTTACCCAACTGGTCCAGATAAGTGATAGGATGAAAGAATAGTGAGAACGCTAAGCAAAAACAATTGGTGAAAATATTTCTAATCGCACAGATTTAGTGTTGGTCTAGAATCCCTAGATGTATTACAAACTTAATTACTTGACTGATTCAAACTAATTGATACTGCTACATTTTTTATAAGCTGTGTTTTTTTTAAAAGTATTTTTGGGTTTTTCTTGTTTGCTTTTAGAACTATATCCCTGCACAAGTGATCGAAGGAGACTCCAGGGGACCAATGGGTCTGATGGTAAGTCTTCTGTACAGGGTGGATCCAGTACTTCTATTTAGCATTCAAAGTTTGTTTATATTCATGTTCATTTCGATTGGTTCCATCTATTCTACACGTCAGTATTTAGTACAAGGCTTATGTTACAGCTTGTCAAACACTCATTTTAATTCCATCTCAACAACAAGTGTGCCATGTTTACTAGACACTTGTCAGATGAAAGGTTCATTAAAATTTCTTGTATAAAGGGGATTAATTTTTTTTAAAGATCAAAGTTGATTTTTATTGCGCATTTTTTAAACGAATTCTACAAGACAAAGGCTAAATTCAAAACTAGTGTGGTCATTGGTCATATCAATCAGTTTGTTTGTTGATCTAATGTTTGGTCATGTCAATCAGTTTGTGTGTTGATCTAATGTTTGGACATTGGGCACGCCCACGGAGATCTCCAGAAACAGAAATGTGATATGTGTCCTTCAACTTCTTGACAATGAATGACATCATAAGTAACCCGATGGTCTGGGAACTTGCCAGAAATGAAATCGACATTTTAAGGGTTTGCTGAGCAGTGCAAAAGTAAAAAAAAAAAAAACTATTTATATATACTCTCTCTCTCTCTCTCTCTCTCTCTCACACACACACACACACACACCTTGTCTTACTGCGCCTAGTTCGTTCTCATTATTCTCTCCATTTGCATATGAGTTTGTTTGTTTGTTTGTTTATTTTGCTCCCCGTGTTTCTCAATTATTATAGCTACTAGCTTAATAAATTTAGCTTACAATTTCTAGATTAAAGAGTTTGTGTTATCATACTAACTCAGAGGAGGCCCCAACCAGATCCGCCAACAGACAAGGAATTTTCAAGCCACGATTTTTGTTTTAATTGTCTAAAGTAATCAAATTTAAGATAATCATTTGGCGTTGTTGTTTTGGTTTTTTAGTTGAAAACAGACTGAACAGCCATTAGACTTCTAGATCTTTTGCCTAAATATAGTATGTCAGAACAGCAATTTCAGATAATCTTTTGGCGTTGCTTTTCCCTTGAAAAATATTGAACAAGTTTATTATTTTTACTCTTAGGTAATATATTTGTGCCAAAAAAAGAAATCATCTTTTTAATATCTTTTTAATTTTGTTTTGTCCGACAGACAGACGACACAAAATTAATATCGTTTTTTTTCTTGTGTGTTACAGGGGCCGCTTAAAACAAGAAAAAATAGATTTAAGTTTATTAACAGAATAAAATTACGCTGATGAATAGATCATTTCTAAATTTAGATCTAGTCTGCAGATGATAGATAACATAATAACATCATATCGAGTGTCTTACACGTGTTATCTTAAAATTATTAAATGCAAACGTTTAGAGCTGGGTTCTATGTAGAATGACGCTATGTGCATATGGAGGACATGCCAGGATTCGTTAACTGCGCCGAGCTTTGCAAGATCTAAAATATCATGTTATCGGATTTTCAATATATTGTATAGTTTTTGCGATCTAAACGTCACAGACGGACAGACATACAGATTACACAAAACTAATAGGGGCACCTCTGTTACGTCGACCACCTTTGAGCTCACCAAAAAAGACTGCCTTTGGCATACGTTCGTCCCCCATAAGGAGTACGTGCCCTGCCCAGCGTAACTCTCGGACAATAAGAAGTTCCTCTTTTGTGTATCCTTCTAAAATGTCTAGAATCAATATAAGTCTACTTTAAATGAAATTCTGGATAGCTTTATCTTGTATACATGTATTTATTTACCTGACACGGAATTAATTAACGCTTGAAATCCTCTTACCTAATTTTACTAACAAATGTCTGAAGGCTTTCTGTGTTAGTCAATGACAAACTACACGTTAAAGCACAAAATGATGTCGGATTTTGACAGTACCATACTTGTATCTGCTTCTAGACAGTACCATACTTGTATCTGTTTCTAGACAGTACTGCACTTGTATCTTCTTCTAGACAGTACTGTACTTGTATCTGCTTCTAGACAGTAGTGCACTTGTATCTGCTTCTAGACAGTAGTGCACTTGTATCTGCTTCTAGACAGTACTGCACTTGTATCTGCTTCTAGACAGTACCATACTTGTATCTGCTTCTAGACAGTACTGCACTTGTATCTGCTTCTAGACAGTACCATACTTGTATCTGCTTCTAGACAGTACTGCACTTGTATCTGCTTCTAGACAGTAGTGCACTTGTATCTGCTTCTAGACAGTAGTGCACTTGTATCTGCTTCTAGACAGTACTGCACTTGTATCTGCTTCTAGACAGTACCATACTTGTATCTGCTTCTAGACAGTACTGCACTTGTATCTGCTTCTAGACAGTACCATACTTGTATCTGCTTCTAGACAGTACTGCACTTGTATCTGCTTCTAGACAGTACCATACTTGTATCTGCTTCTAGACAGTATTGCACTTGTATCTGCTTCTAGACAGTACCATACTTGTATCTGCTTCTAGACAGTACTGCACTTGTATCTGCTTCTAGACAGTACCATACTTGTATCTGCTTCTAGACAGTACTGCACTTGTATCTGCTTCTAGACAGTACCATACTTGTATCTGCTTCTAGACAGTACTGCACTTGTATCTGCTTCTAGACAGTACCATACTTGTATCTGCTTCTAGACATTACTGCACTTGTATCTTCTTCTAGACAGTACTGTACTTGTATCTGCTTCTAGACAGTACTGCACTTGTATCTGCTTCTAGACAGTAGTGCACTTGTATCTGCTTCTAGACAGTACCATACTTGTATCTGCTTCTAGACAGTACTGCACTTGTATCTGCTTCTAGACAGTATTGCACTTGTATCTGCTTCTAGATAGTACTGCACTTGTATCTGCTTCTAGACAGTTCCATACGTGTATCTCCTAGACTTTCATCGGTGGTTCTCTTCCTTGATACTTCAATATCAGCCTCCCTTGGATGACTAATTTGTTAAATAAAGGATATATACCCGAAGTCATTGTTGGGAATATTTTTGTAATTACGAGAATGAACGATCAGATAAAGACTACAAATCTGAAGAGTTCCTTTTTCGTTCTGTCAGTTCTCAATGTAATCGTGTACATGGCGATTAGAATAGAAAGTCCCCCCAACAGTAGGCCTATAGAAAACCACAGCTCACGTCTTAACGTTTTACATTGCTTCTTTCGAGTAAAACTATTGGACTATTATAGGCTTGGAAGAAAGTCTTTGAAGTGTAACTTTTAAAATGGTTACTTTCTGACATTTAATATTGCAATTAATATATTCATTATGGTTCTGAGACATGGACACTGTACAAAAACAACTAAGACTTCTTGAGTGCTTTCACTAAAGATGCTTGCGCTCCATCATGGACATACGGTGGCAGGACGCACTACAAACAGCGATGTCCTTGCCAATGCCGGTATGGACCGTATAGAGGGACTTCTTATGGTCCGACAGTTGCACTGGGTAAGGCACGTATCCCGTATGGGAGACGAACGTATGCCAAAGGCAGTCTTTTTTGGTGAGCTAAAAGGTGGTCGTAGAGAGCACCTGGTTCTATGCGGCCTCCGAACGATACAGCTGGAGGTCACTCACAAGACCGCGGGATACACATTTGAGATCAAAAGAAAATCTGCAGACGGCGAAAATCTAAATCGACCACCTGCAGACAATGGTTATGCTGGATGTGGCAAAATATGTAGGTCAAAGCTGGGGCTTCCGTCTCGAAGACAAGCCTTACTATTATGGCTTTTGTAAGAATCATCAAATAATGCAAAATCTCTACGTTATAGTGTAAAATGTGCACCTTGTAACAAAGTAAAACAGGGCAATTTTTCCTAAGAGACTTAAAAACATCGCGTTAGTATTCTTAGGACGCGTTATTGTGAGGCATCTCTGTTTCTCCGACAACCTTTCAGCTTACTAAAAAAAAAAGATTGCCAAAAATATATTCGTCCCCCTTACTGAATAAGTGCCCTGCAAAGCGTGACTGTCGGATTATAAGAAGTTCATACTATTTTGCAAGAATATCGCTGTTTGTATTGCGGTCTTTGGTGAAGAAGATGTCTTAGTTGTTTTCTATAAAGTACTCATGTCTCAGATCCACATAGATGGGTTGAGAGAATCACTGGTTGACACTGATTTTTTGTAAACAGGCGGAGCGATTTATTTCGCCACACTCTCGCTTGGAGGCGTCCAAAAGCACGACTATCCCTGATCACATATCAACCTCTCTTTTAAGCAATGCATCATTTGATACTATGCTTCCCAGATTATGTAAAGTTATCTACCACTTTAAGGGATGTCTATGCACGGTGATCTTTGAGCTGAGTAGGTTTTATTGGGTGACTTCTGGAACATGACTTCTGTTTTACCAAAGTTTATAGGTTAACCAAAAAAAAAGCAGCAGCGTGATGAAAATTCGTTGAACGCGAGCTGGATATCACCAGGGCCAGTTTTATGCCTATCCTGCCGCAGTGGACACCGAAGGTCCAAAAGCCCCGCGCTAATTCTAGGTGTAAATTTTTAAATTAAACCAGTATAATTTATAATAGTGTTCCCGTGGTCTCCTTGTTTTCAAGGAGCTCCTGGAAATCTCCTGAAACTCATACAAATGTCCTTAAAAAGACAAAACTGTCATTTTGGGGTGTCAATCAATATGGTAAACGCCAGTCCTACGCGAGATATAAAAAAACGGCATCGTCAGCTTTCATTTAATAATAAATGTAATGCAAATACGAATTTATTTTCTAATACAAAATCTTTATTTTCACTTATTATCCTTATCCCTGCCCTTACTGGTCTGCGCGCAATCCATTTCACATAGGGCCCCGCAAATGTTAGGGCCGGCCCTGGTTGTGCAAGTAAGACATAGATAAACTGTGTTATGAACATTTCCTTTTTTTTGGTATGGGACAGTAGACTTCGAAGCTTAAACACATTGCAATAATTCACCAGCAAAATAATAACAAAGTGAAAGCTAGCTACGGGTGTACGCAATTAAAGTGTAAACAATTTATAAATTCTTTAAAACGCAATAACTAATCATACAGAAAGATATTTAATTTCATTATTTTTCTTCCATAGTTTTATAATGGATAAAAGTACAAAAGATCGTGCGCAAATGTTTGATTACGTCAATTGAATCATTAAATTTTTTTCTTGCTTGCGAAGAAATGTCTTAGTGTACTGCTGTGAGCCTAGTGATGTAAGCGGTATCAAGTTTTTTTTCCCATTGACGTCATATAGAAATTTTCATTCATAAAACATTCCAGCCAAAATTAATTTTTCGATAATGAGACATTTTCAAACCGATATAACTGTCGACCTCGAGTTTACCCGATGTGGCCAATAAGTTGAGAATTTTTTTCTTACTAATATGCACATACCTTTAAATTTTAAAGAAAATCGTTAGAGCCGTTTTCGAAAGAAAATTTATATATATAAATATAAATATATATACATACATACATACATACATACATACATACAAGAATTGCTCGCTTAAGAGTATAGGATTCTAAAAATAGCATCTAGTCATAGTAGGCCTTCATGTACTACATTAGTTATTACATAGACACACACACACACACTCCATAACACATTTGGCCTTTTTTTTTTGACTTATGTAATGACTATCTATCTATACTATCAAGTAATTTTGACTATTGTAAATGCATCCACAGGGTCCACCAGGAAACCAAGGACAACAGGGCATGGTGAGTAACATTTAGTTATAGTAACTATTCACATTCAGAGAGAGAGAAGGAATTGATTGATTCATCGCTCTCTCCTACTCGTACATGACAAGGGACATAGTAGGTATGATACCTAACGACTGATGACATTACTTTGGAAAGTCACATACGTGTACTTGCGATTTTGTGTATGTGACTGTGTTTGGCATAAGCCAAGCGATGTGTGTCTGTGTGCAAAGTGTTAAAAGAGTCAGGCTGTTTTTTGTTTTGTTTCCCTATCTATTTTGACCATGCCACATCACACAATCTTTGTGAAGCACAATCTAATTCCTAGTCACTTTTTGATATTCTATAAGTACATGAGGGTTTTGGTTTGGTTTGGTTTTGTTTGGTGTGTTATATGAAAGTGGGCAGAGGACAAAATCTTTATTTCTAGAAAAAAAAAAAACATGAAATGTGAAAGAAATTACTCATATCTAGTGTCAGTACTACCTCGAATTGTTAGGAATTCTCTCCATCTCTCAGGGTGGAATCTTTTTAAACTTCACATTCTTGGATCAAATTGAAACTTGGTACAATTTTTCATTGTCGATGGCAATACACGAATCAATGAATAAATTAACGAATTATTTAATCAATTAGTCTTAATAAATTAATTTTGTTTTATATAGAAAATATACTAAGCTAAAGGGAGATTAGTCTTGTATGAAGCATTAAGTCTTTCGCTAAAATTTTTAAAGTAACTGTGACGATATATTTATAGAGTGCAAGATAACTCGAGTTAACGACCAACCTGGAACTAGGAAAACCTGGAACTAGAAATAACTTTAATAATATACACACTTTCTAAATGTACAATACAATTTAATGAAACACATGTACTGCCGCCGTTCAAGCTCTCAAACTAGCCATGTAGCCCTTTAATTACTTTTTACCCTCTTCGTCCACACATGATCTGATCACATCTTTCATTTATTCCTCTCCGTGTGTCTTTTGTCTTAGCATCTCTTTCAACGACAGGCCCGTCCATTCTTTGATGTTGTCTTCCCATCACTTTCTCTGTCTGTCTCTTCTTTGATGTCTTCCCACCACTTTCTCTGTCTGTCTCTTCTTTGATGTCTTCCCATCACTTTCTCTCTGTCTCTTCTTTGATGTCTTACCACCAATTTCTCTGTCTGTCTCTTCTTTGATGTCTTCCCACCACTTTCTCTGTCTGTCTCTTCTTTGATGTCTTCCCATCACTTTCTCTGTCTGTCTCTTCTTTGATGTCTTCCCATCACTTTCTCTGTCTTTCTCTTCTTTGATGTCTTCCCACCACTTTCTCTGTCTGTCTCTTCTTTGATGTCTTCCCATCACTTTCTCTGTCTGTCTCTTCTTTGATGTCTTCCCACCACTTTCTCTGTCTGTCTCTTCTTTGATGTCTTCCCATCACTTTCTCTGTCTGTCTCTTCTTTGATGTCTTCCCACCACTTTCTCTGTCTGTCTCTTCTTTGATGTCTTCCCATCACTTTCTCTGTCTGTCTCTTCTTTGATGTCTTCCCACCACTTTCTCTGTCTGTCTCTTCTTTGATGTCTTCCCACCACTTTCTCTGTCTGTCTCTTCTTTGATGTCTTACCATCACTTTCTCTGTTTGTCTCTTCTTTGATGTCTTCCCATCACTTTCTCTGTCCTTCTCTTCTTTGATGTCTTCCCATCACTTTCTCTGTTTGTCTCTTCTTTGATGTCTTACCATCACTTTCTCTGTCTTTCTCTTCTTTGATGTTTGTCTTCCCACCACTTTCTCTGTCTGTCTCTTCTTTGATGTCTTACCATCACTTTCTCTGTTTGTCTCTTCTTTGATGTATTACCATCACTTTCTCTGTCTGTCTCTTCTTTGATGTTTGTCTTCCCATCACTTTCTCTGTCTTTCTCTTCTTTGATGTCTTCCCATCACTTTCTCTGTCTGTCTCTTCTTTGATGTTGTCTTCCCATCACTTTCTCTGTCTGTCTCTTCTTTGATGTTTGTCTTCCCATCACTTTCTCTGTCTGTCTCTTCTTTGATGTTGTCTTCCCATCACTTTCTCTGTCTGTCTCTTCTTTGATGTTGTCTTCCCATCACTTTCTCTGTCTGTCTCTTCTTTGATGTTTGTCTTCCCATCACTTTCTCTGTCTGTCTATTCTTTGATGTTGTCTTCCCATCACTTTCTCTGTCTGCCTATTCTTTGATGTTGTCTTCCCATCACTTTCTCTGTCTGTCTCTTCTTTGATGTTGTCTTCCCATCACTTTCTCTGTCTGCCTATTCTTTGATGTTGTCTTCCCATCACTTTCTCTGTCTGTCTCTTCTTTGATGTTGTCTTCCCATCACTTTCTCTGTCTGTCTCTTCTTTGATGTTGTCTTCCCATCACTTTCTCTGTCTGTCTCTTCTTTGATGTTGTCTTCCCATCACTTTCTCTGTCTGTCTCTTCTTTGATGTTGTCTTCCCATCACTTTCTCTGTCTGTCTCTTCTTTGATGTTGTCTTCCCATCACTTTCTCTGTCTGTCTCTTCTTTGATGTTGTCTTCTCATCGCTTTCTCTGTCTGTCTCTTCTTTGATGTTGTCTTCCCATCACTTTCTCTGTCTGCCTATTCTTTGATGTTGTCTTCCCATCACTTTCTCTGTCTGCCTATTCTTTGATGTTGTCTTCCCATCACTTTCTCTGTCTGTCTCTTCTTTGATGTTGTCTTCCCATCACTTTCTCTGTCTGTCTCTTCTTTGATGTTGTCTTCCCATCACTTTCTCTGTCTGTCTCTTCTTTGATGTTGTCTTCCCATCACTTTCTCTGTCTGTCTCTTCTTTGATGTTGTCTTCCCATCACTTTCTCTGTCTGTCTCTTCTTTGATGTTGTCTTCCCATCACTTTCTCTGTCTGCCTATTCTTCTTTTCCATGGTAGGCTTACTGTTCCTTGCAGAAAATGTTTTTGCTAGCCCCGAGTCCTCAACCTAGTGTAAGGGTCCTTCAATACTTACTCTAACCTATCTTCAATTATCTAATGTAACCTAGTGCTACCTCCTTTCACTATTTATTATTCCATCTTAGTGCTACCACCCCTTATTACATACTCCTATCTAGAGCTACATCCTATTAACCGTTTGAAGCGAATGAGTCCATTTCGTTTTCATGTTATTTTGTTTTAACCCTTAAGACCAATTGGGAATAGGTCACTTCATCCATGGATGTACATGTTTAGTGCAGCCCCTGGAATTCCATGATGTCATCAATTTTGGAAAGATATAAACGCAACTAAGGAAAACGTGGAGAGAGAGAATGTTGGTTTCAAAAAAAAAAAGTTTAACATCAAAATCTTCAACAACAACAAAAAATAAGCAAAAAAAAATAAATTATTTTCTGTCTCCCTCCTCCCCTCCCCCTCATGTTCTCACACTTTTTTCTTCTCCCGTGTGTATGCGTGTGTACGCATGCGTGTGTACGTATGCGTGTGATTGTATGCGCGTGTACGTATGCGTGTGATTGTATGCGTGTGTACGTATGCGTGTGATTGTATGCGTATGTACGTATGCGTGTGATTGTATGCGTGTGTACGTATGCGTGTGATTGTATGCGTGTGTACGTATGCGTGTGTACGTATGCGTGTGTACGTATGCGTGTGTATGTATGTGTGTGTACGTATGCTTGTGTACGTATGCTTGTGATTGTATGCGTGTGTATGCGTGAGCGTGTGCATTTGCAGTTTATTTGTTTACATAGCAAAAAACTAAATTGGTAAGTGTAGACTTACATATAAACGTATAGATTTGGACTTGATAAGGCCCTAAACTTTTTAATTTAGCTATGGGGCCCCCTTGTAAGCCAGATTTTCCTTTGCTCTTTCTTCAAATGATTGAAAATATCATTGGAACTATTTTTGGGGGGGGTGGGGGAAGCCCCCAAGTAAACTATACCTTGTGTTGTCTGTAGGTACATCCAGCACTGTATGGCCTACATATATTAGTTTAGAATGAATGCTAATGTAGCAGAAGTACGAATGACAATAAATATTACAAAAATGAACACTGACTATGTCGAATGGCTAATATATTTATTAGATTGTTATTTTGATGTAGCCATGTTTGACCTGAACACCCTAATATTTTGATTTTTTTTAACATTGTGGATAGCCAGGAGAACGAGGCCCGATGGGAAAACCCGGAATAGCTGGACCACAAGGGGTGCCCGGTGTACCGGGATTACCGGGCCCACCTGGTGCTTCAGGAGAAAGAGGATTACGTGGACAGACCGGCATGCCTGGTATGCCCGGACAACCTGTAAGCAGCAATTTCTAGAAATGTCTTTATAAAGTGTGTATCTCTAGATTCTTTGTGTCTCTGTGTCTCTTTCATTTCGTTTAGAGACGTACTGGTTCTCATGGTTGTAGTTCAATAATCTTGAGTTCCATTGTCTGACCTCTCAATTCTTTTCAGCCACATGGTGATGTCGTTCACCGTTTGGCCATGAAAACTGGTGAAAACTTAACAACACTGACTTGAAGGGAACATTACATGTCTAGATAGAATTCCGGGCGCAGGGCATATCAAATTTCATTTCATTTTGTTAGGACATAGCAAGTTTCATTTCATATTTTGTTCAGGGCATAACAAGGTTCATTTTATTTCATTCTCAATGCGAATAAGGAGCTACACATGCCTGTACCTTTTGGATAATTTTTTCTAGTACAGTTTGCATTTCTTTACAAAAATGCACTTTGATTAATATGGAAAGACTTTAAACAATCATGTTACAATTAAATCTCACTCTTATTATTCTAGCTTTTGAAAGATAGACTTAAATGAGCAGACGGGTTCTGGACGCTGCACAGTTAACTGCTATTTGGATTTCGATATATGTTTAGGACTCATGATTTGAACTTAGTCTTAGAATCTAGACTGCAAAACTTTTTTTAAAATATCATGCAGTAATCTATGTCAGTGCCTCACTAGTGTACAAGTCAAGCTGCTTGATATTGGTATACACATTGAGAGTGTCCAAAGTTTTGGGTGATCTTAGTCAAATGTAATGTTTTGATGCTTTTAATGACTAGATGTACAGATTCCTACATTTAATATGTTTCATTGTGCAGGGTCGCAGTATATCAGAAAACGAAGTGAGAGAATTATGTTATAAAGTGCTCAGAGGTAAGAAATCTCAAGGTGGGACATTTCAATTCGACATCTTTCAATCACTCTACATAACCGCTCTATACTAGTCTCAACTACTCTGTACTAGTCTCAACCACTCTGTACTATTCTCAACCACTCTATACTAGTCTCAACCACTCTATACTAGTCTCAACCACTCTGTACTAGTCTCAACCACTCTGTACTATTCTCAACCACTCTATACTAGTCTCAACCACTCTATACTAGTGTTGATTATAATGTATACACTAGAATATAATTATTTCAATATTAGCGAATGCTGGAGATGTTCATGAGTTTTGAAAACATTTTCCTTAGACATGAACTTCTCCAAGTTAGGTATACAAACGTGACTAGGTTTTCTCCAGGCTTGAACTTCTCCAAGTTGGGTATACAAACGTGACTGTAGGTTTTCTCCAGGCTTGAACTTCTCCATGTTGGGTATACAAACGTGGCTGTAAGTTTTCTCCAGGCTTGAACTTCTCCATGTTGGGTATACAAACGTGACTGTAGGTTTTCTCCAGGCTTGAACTTCTCCAAGTTGGGTATACAAACATGACTGTAGGTTTTCTCCAGGCTTGAACTTCTCCAAATCGGGTATACAAACGTGACTAGGTTTTCTCCAGACTTGAACTTCTCCATGTTGGGTATACAAACGTGACTGTAGGTTTTCTCCAGGCTTGAACTTCTCCAAGTTGGGTATACAAACGTGACTGTAGGTTTTCTCCAGACTTGAACTTCTCTTGACTGGAGTAAAGTGTCTCTTCTTCTCTGATGCTCACTCTTCTGTTGAATCAGTTGCACTTAATTTATTGACTAAGCTACTCAAAAAGCCCAAACTCCACAATCTTATCTTTCTTCTGTAAGAGTTCAAAGACATTTTTTATACATGTACTTCTTTATGTGTTCCAGACCAGTGCTTGCATTATACTTAACAATGTGGGTTTTTTTTATCACACACTAGCTGTTCACGTTCTGTCTAATAACCAATAGAATAAAAAAAAGTTTTAAATTCGGTATGTAGATGCAAGAATTGTTTCACTGATTTTCATGTTTACACTTGAAACAAAAGAGTAAAACTGTATACTGTTTACATCTTTTGTAATAATACATAGTACCATAAATTACTTTGATTGTCTTCTCAATATTTAGAGATCTTCTCTTTGACTACATCACCCAAGTTCGAAATTTCAAAAACTTATAAGAATATTTAAAGAGTCACTGGTTATTTATTTGACTTGTATTCACATTTGTGATAAATATGTCCGAAATGTGTGTGCGAAAATAAATAAATGTATTTACTATCGTTCATTTACTATTGTACAGAACAATTAGAAGATTTGACAGCAGGTTTACAAGGCCCACCGGGACCACCGGGCCAAGGTCGGCCAGGTAAAAACGGTCGCCCAGGACCTCCAGGTGCTCCAGGTATGTTATTCCAGTGCTCAGATTCTTAGCCCATACCTGACCTTCTTTCATCTTCATATGTGGTGTTATTGTTTAGGTGTTGACTTGTTCAACATTATATTCATTGATATTTTCCCCATACACTATATCCCAAGTTCCCTTGCATTTCAGAATCAATATTGTTGTACATATACACATGCCTTTATTGTATATAACCTCATGTATGTTTGACCCTATTAACAAATGTGTTGAGAGTCCCGAATCACTGAATTGAGAAGTGTGTAGTCGAACACATAAACTAGTTCATTTTCAGTTGTAGCTCTTGTTGGTTTGGTGGTGATTTTAGTAAGTGTTTTTTTTTAAATACTCTTTCTCTCATGATTTCTCACAATGAAGAGCCAAAATGATTAAATACGGATCTCTGAACATTTGTTAATCATTCGTACAATCATTCGTATAATCATTCGTATAATCCTACCCTAACAACACATTTGCTAAATTCTATTTTTTATAAAAATATAAAGCAGCTTTAGTTACGCCTATTTTCTTTACTTTTGAGCCTCACTATTTGATCATTGTTTCCGCTATACCCTTGCTCATTTTGGTTTCCCTCTCTCTCTCTCTCTCTCTCTCTCTCTCTCTCTTTATGATCCTTCTCTCTCCCTCTCTCTCTCCCTTAAACGGAAACCAACATTTGACTATTTACAGCTTTCTGAATATTTGCATAAGTCTGTGGATATTTATACAGATCTTTTGATATTCATCACAATTATGTAGCTTTAAAGTAGACATGGGAAACGAACCGAAACCGAACCTCACTTACGACCGAACCGAACCCGAACTTTACTATTGATCGGGTACGAACCGAACAGGACGAACTGTCCTTACCCTAACCGAACTGCATCAAGATTTTACTATATTCTTGTAAGCAGAAAATTAGGTTTTCATTGAGATGATTTGACAGTTATTTTTATTTCTTGGAAAACTGCTGTTTCTTGAGCTGGTAGTGTCCGTGACATCTTGGGTGTGCATCTTTCCTGCATCATTTTGGGTTGTCTTCTTTTGGTATCAACGCGAAGGGTGCAGTACCATTGAATATTTGTACGTTCATGAAATGGGAGATTCGAGAAACGAAAAGTAAATCCTGAATGTAGAAAATGTCCGGGAAAATGGAGAGAGCTTTAGTTTTTGTGGATCATGAAAGTAAGCAAATATGTCTGATGTGTATAGAACTGTTTGTGGCTGTGTATAGAACTGTTTGTGGCTGTGTATAGAACTGTTTGTGGCTGTGTATAGAACTGTTTGTGGCTGTGTATAGAACTGTTTGTGGCTGTGTATAGAACTGTTTGTGGCTGTGTATAGAACTGTTTGTGGCTGTGTATAGAACTGTTTGTGGCTGTGTATAGAACTGTTTGTGGCTGTGTATAGAACTGTTTGTGGCTGTGTATAGAACTGTTTGTGGCTGTGTATAGAACTGTTTGTGGCTGTGTATAGAACTGTTTGTGGCTGTGTATAGAACTGTTTGTGGCTGTGTATAGAACTGTTTGTGGCTGTGTATAGAACTGTTTGTGGCTGTGTATAGAACTGTTTGTGGCTGTGTATAGAACTGTTTGTGGCTGTGTATAGAACTGTTTGTGGCTGTGTATAGAACTGTTTGTGGCTGTGTATAGAACTGTTTGTGGCTGTGTATAGAACTGTTTGTGGCTGTGTATAGAACTGTTTGTGGATGTGTATAGAACTGTTTGTGGCTGTGTATAGAACTGTTTGTGGATGTGTATATATAACGTAACGTTAAACAGCATTATGAAATCAAAAACATCAACAAATAAGGCGACATTCTTAGTTTAAGTCGCGAAGATCACATCTTTAAGTTACGTCTAGAGCTTTAGAGGATGATGAGAATATTTACCAAGAAGGGACAAAAAAAAAAGAGTCGGCGGTAAGGGCATACGACAGAATTGCTCACATTTTAAGTAGTGAATTGAAGCCTTTTTTTTTTTTTGGCGGCGATTGCGTAAAAAGTGGGTTACTATCAGTGATGGAAGAAATGTGTCATGCAAATAAGAATGCAGTTGAAGCCGCCAGCCTTTTTCGCATGACAATGAGAACTCTTAATTTAAAACTAAAAGATAGAGCAGCAGATTTCGAAATGTTTTCTATTGCCGAAATATCTGATACTGCTTAGACATGGGGCCACATCTAGCAGTGGGATTTTCAGAAGTTGGTTTCGGATAAACTTCCTACATCTTATGAATTAATGTAAGCATTATATCCACGGGTTTCTAAGAAAAGTCTTTTATTTAATTGTGTGTGTGTCTTGTCTGTTATGTGGTCGCGACAGAGTGTCGTGAATTCAAATGGCCCTTGGATGAATATGGTTGGACATCTCTGATTTATCTAGTAAATTGAATTGAGCTTTATTACATGCACATAGATGTTGCTACTAATTCATTTCATAACATCGAACCGAACCCGAACTAAAATCTGACCGAACCGATCTCGAACTTTAAAAGATGTTTCGATACCCAACTCTACTTTAGAGCTCTACGGCCATCCAAAATCTTTTTGGTTAATTTTTTAAGGCTATAAGCTAAAACAAACAACTCCATCTGTAACCTAACCATACTGTTGTGTCCCCAATCTGTTGTCCAATTTAAAATCATAAATCATATAACAAGCAAAAACAAAAGTATTATTTTTAAATTAAATGATCTTGTTTAGGTTTTTCTGATTATATATTAGTTTATTATTAGTAGTGTTCAATCTATCCTTTGTTGCTAGAATATTGCCTATGCACTTTATAATAATGCCAATTAATCATGTACAGAAGTGTGTTGAGATTTTTTTTAAAGATTTATTCTAGTGCACTCACCTATGTCAAAGATGAATGTGCAGACAAAAAAAAAGTTTATATTAGGCTGTATACTTAAATCATGCTTAAATAGTGAAATCCAATATTAATGATTTTAAAAGAATCAAGTTAAATATATAAAAGTATCAATTTCCAATATATCTTTCCAATCAGATTGCTGATCCATTCAATAGATAGATCTCTCTCTTTACAGACTATTGCTGAGCCATTCAATAGATAGATCTCTCTCTCTTTACAAACTATTGCTGATCCATTCAATAGATAGATCTCTCTCTTTACAGACTATTGCTGAGCCATTCAATAGATAGATCTCTCTCTTTACAGACTATTGCTGAGCCATTCAATAGATAGATCTCTCTCTTTACAGACTATTGCTGAGCCATTCAATAGATAGATCTCTCTCTTTACAGACTATTGCTGAGCCATTCAATAGATAGATCTCTCTCTTTAAAGACTATTGCTGAGCCATTCAATAGATAGATCTCTCTCTTTACAGACTATTGCAGACGTTGTTACGGACCAAACTGATGCTTAAGAAAACTTCTAGCGTGTCCAACGTTTCTGTTGTATTGTGCCCCACGTCTGCATGCTCTCTAACCTTTTGCAATCATCAACCATCAAGCCCCGCCTCTAAGGGCTATGTCTCTCCTCACCACCCCACCCCCCTCTCACCATTCGCACTGCATGACGTCACTGCTGCACAGTTTAGCCTTTGCCTTCCTCCTCTTTACATTCTTTTTTATAACAGGTGAACGTGGCCCCCCTGGGCCCCCTGGAGAACGAGGTTTTCTTGGGTTACATGGTTTGTCGGGGCCCGCGGGCCCACCCGGCCCTGAAGGTAATATTTGATACTCGCTCTTTGTGTCTAATCCTTTTCTTTTTTTCTTTTTTTATTTCTATTAAACTTTTTTTTTCTTTGTTTCCCCTTCACATAGTGTACAAAAAATACATTCTTAGATCTATAATTGATATAATAACTAGAAGGCTTTTTTTTAAATGACATACACCTATATATTATTTGTATATTATATCTTTGCAAACTTTACTAGATAACTGAGTGCAATGTAAACTATTTTATTGCTGTAGTTGTTGTGAGCTGCTGTTGTTGTTTCCTAGTACTGAACCATGTACTCTTGTAGTGTACGCTACATGCTTTCTAAAATATTTATCTTTGTCTTGCATGTGGAAATCTCATTGGAGATTAGTATCTCAATGGAGCTGTAACGGTGTGAACGTGAATGTTCTAGGCTAGGGCTAGCTGAGTTAAATGTTCTAGGCTAGGGCTAGCTGAGTTAAATGTTCTATGGCTAGTGGAGTAAAGTGTTCTTTGGCTAGCTGTGTTCAGTGTTGTTCTTGTCAAGGAAACAGCTACATATGTAATACAGTGATGCTCAAACTATGGCTAGCTGGCTATATCCTTCCCCCAACTCGATGTTAAGTTGTATTGGACTCTATGGCGGAGGTGATGAGGTCCGCGTTTAGGGCTTCACTGCCGTAGACGATGTTTTAAATAATTGCTTGATCATTAGTGCATTTTGAGCATCTGGTCATTGACTGTGTGTCCTAGATCTTCATGATACATTCCCCGACCTGGTCGTTGACTGTGTCTTAGATCTTCATGATACATAACCCGACCTGGTCATTGACTGTGTGTCCTAGATCTTCATGATACATTCCCCGACCTGGTCATTGACTGTGTTTTAGATCTTCATGATACATTCCCCGACCTGGTCATTGACTGTGTGTCCTAGATCTTCATGATACATTCCCCGACCTGGTCATTGACTGCGTGTCCTAGATCTTCATTATACATTCCCCGACCTGGTCATTGACTGTGTGTCCTAGATCTTCATGATACATTCCCCGACCTGGTCATTGACTGTGTGTCCTAGATCTTCATGATACATTCCCCGACCTGGTCATTGACTGTGTGTCCTAGATCTTCATGATACATTCCCCGACCTGGTCATTGACTGTGTGTCCTAGATCTTCATGATACATTCCCCGACCTGGTCGTTGACTGTGTGTCCTAGATCTTCATGATACATTCCCCGACCTGGTCATTAACTGTGTGTCCTAGATCTTCATGATACATTCCCCGACCTGGTCATTGACTGTGTGTCCTAGATCTTCATGATACATTCCCCGAGCTGGTCATTGACTGTGTTCTAGATCTCCATGATACATTCCCCGACCTGGTCATTGACTGTGTGTCCTAGATCTTCATGATACATTCCTCGACCTAATCATTGACTGTGTCCTAGATCTTCATGATACATTCCCCGACCTAATCATTGACTGTGTCCTAGATCTTCATGATACATTCCCCGACCTGGTCATTGACTGTGTCCTAGATCTTCATGATACATTCCCCGACCTGGTCATTGACTGTGTGTCCTAGATCTTCATGATACATTCCCCGACCTAATCATTGACTGTGTCCTAGATCTTCATGATACATTCCCCGACCTAATCATTGACTGTGTCCTAGATCTTCATGATTCATTCCCCGACCTAATCATTGGATGTTTCCTAGATCTTCATGATACACTCCCCGACCTAATCATTGGCTGTGTCCTAGATCTTCATGATACATTCCCCGACCTGGTCATTGACTGTATGTCCTAGATCTTCATGATACATTCCCCGACAGATTGAAACGAAACTGTATTAATATGGTTACATATTTATTTACAACTTAACCTACTACAATACGTGAACCTAGAAATACAATATTGTTCTTAGAATATTTTTTTAAACACGGAACAATTGCCCATCCTAGAGGTTAGTGCGTACATTGGTGACTGGTCATTAGTAGTACAAATAGAAACGCGATAACAGGAACTCTCCTGACTCTTATACGACTTAGCTTATAACCAAATTATGTACAATATTATGATTAAACCGATAAGGTGGTCTGAGCATAAAACATTACAGCGCGAACGCACGCTATAAATAGGGATAGTCATAGTTGCTTTGATGAACCTCGAACCAAACCATTAACATCTAGAGTTGCTGCCGATGTTGATGTCTGATAGGGTGATGCTTTAAGAGCTTGTACCAGTTAGAATGTGTGTGTTTGTGTTGTCAGATTTTAGATGTTATAAACACTGTTAGCTGGTTTCATTAGGAAGACCTGACATGATCACATGACTAAGTATTGGGAAAACTTATCGAATAAGTTTACACTCCACATTATTTCTATCTTATTTCAAGATAAAGATGTTTAGTTCAGTGCATTAAAGGGAAGTCACTGAAACTTAGAAACTACTTCTGCGGATTGTGCAGAATGTTTTATGGGATGTTACCATCTTTTACTTTTTACCGTAGATGAGTTTTTTTGTTGTTTTTTTTAAGTGGGACAGAAAAAGTTAGCCCTGACAACTTACAGATTTTGACTTCACAGATTTCAATAATTTTTATCTGTGTAAAAATGTTGGTTCTTTTAACAATAGAGCACTTTAAGACATCTTTTAGTGTATCTCTTGTGGTGTATCAAGTTTATTTGGTCCTTACTGAAATGAGACCTGATGAATGCGTGTCGATATCGCTTTCCATTTGAATGATTAGTTCTCTCAAAACCTCTGGTCTCCAAGTTCAGCTATTCCCTGTGTCATTTAAACAAAACGTAATTCATTAAATGTATGTTATGTAAGTGAACACTTAATTGACCAAGTCAAATTTGAATGTATTTAATGGGAAGGAATGCCACATCTGAGATTGTTATTTTGACACCTGAGATTGGTGAATCTACGAGGTCGAAGGCCGAACACCTGAGGGAAGCTCATTTAAGTATTTTTCAATTTAAGTATTTTTCAATCTTCCACCCATACATGATGGGTTGCACTGTAAAAGGCCATGATGAATATGGATGTGCTTTCTTGCATACTCACCAAGCACAGTGAACTGAGTACTGGCGCGCTAACGAAGATTCTAAAATTGTTAACAGACGCCAAGCTTTGGACGCGAAACATGTGTACTGGGCATGCGTGGGTAGTTAGTAGCGTCCTTTTCAACTAATTTCACAAATCAAAATCAAATATATTTCAATGTGTCCTTGTTTGACAGTGTACGTGCTGTGTGTGTGATGGTCAATTTAAGGTGTGTGTGTGTCTTGTTTTGTGTATGTCATTGAGACCAATACTTTTTACTTGCTCTGTGAACAGGTCAACGTGGACCAATGGGTGAGAAGGGAGAGGCGGGAGAAGCAATAATTGGACCACCAGGATCACATGGCCCACCAGGTAGTTGTTTTTTTTTAGTTTTGTTTTAAATGCAGCTTTTTTTTTTTTTTTGTTTACATAAAGTTTACGACACTCTCATCAAGGTAATAGATAGAGCGGTAGGGGCGGGAGGATACATTTCAACTGAGTATTGTTGATTTCAAAGAAAGAGTTGCTTAATTAGCAGGCAGCGGGCTTTATACAAAGGTACGAGCATTGCGCCTACTATTTGCTACACATAAAAATCAATGTCTCTCGCACTTGTGTTTGTAATTGTTTTAAATAAGTATTCAGTTCACTACTTGCACAGTTTGAACCCGTTTATAAATGTATCAGCGAGTCTATTATAGCATTGTTTTTCTATAGCACAATCAAAAAAATATTTAAAGTCTTATGTAACTTTATCATTGGTCACGCCCTTATTGAAGGCATGCAGGGCTGTTTGTAATTGTATCTGCATTAGTTATAGGCGCTTGTAATTTGATCCAAATGTTTTATGACGGGAATTACTAACATAATCTTGCTTCGCGATGTGAGAATCTCGTCTTACTGTAATACAAATTTTAAAATCTTTTGGCTATGAGTCCTTTGAATCATTCAGAAACATGGCCTTGCACTGGAATCATTGATCTTACACTCATATCATTTCTTTCTACAAGGCCCACCAGGTTCTACAGGAGAAGGCACACAAGGGAGACCTGGAGAGAGGGGTCTACCCGGACTACCAGGCAGCCACGGACATAGAGGACCCCCGGGCCCTCCCGGACCACCAGGCTACTGTGAGTTCTGCAATTACGGCATGCAGCAGTTCCCTCCCCAGACGAGAAACAACGTAAAGGGTCCTTGAGGCTGAATGGTTTTGAGCATAAGACATGCGCGCGCACACACACATGCACACTCACACCAGGGAGGGGGGGGCCTTGTTTATTTTCTGTTTGTCATTGCATCTCCATGTGGCTGTAGAGACTCTGGCCAACACTAGACCACTTTGATGGTCTCTTGTCATGGGGTGAAACATTGAAATATCTGATCTTCTATTTAAAAATATATATAGATATAAATTTCTCATTATGTATGTAGTTTCAATCTATTAGGCTATAAGCTGACAGAACTGGGCTAGTTCAAGCACCAGAAATAGGTTGGAGAGGTGCAGAACATCTGGAACTAAGACCAGCGAGACGCGAGTTGTTTTTTAATATAGTTTGTACGGTTCCTTCTTATCCCCATTTTCTATTAATAAATAAACTCGCAACTCGCGATAGTAACATTTTTTGGAGTGCATTGGTCAAGCGCACTCGCCACAGCTAATAATATATGTCCATGATATCTGCATTCTTACATTTGTGTTGGCCTTGAGACTGTAAAGTGTAGTTTACTTTATGTAGAAATGGGTTTGGGCTTAGGGATTTTTCTGGGTAATGGAGTGAGAGTTCTTGTTTCAAATAGATCTAGTGAGTGATCTTCCCTGTTTATGATTTTGAGCGTTACACGATCGTAGACCTCTGCTATTGTTTAGATAAAGTACAAATGGCAACATGTATTTATTGTCCTAAACATTTCTATTTCTTTCTATTAATCATTCGACTCTACCTTATGAAGTATGCAATGCAATGCTAGTAAAGATATTGTTCAATCCGGAGTAAGGAAGATCTAGTGATGTGCTTCTTACTTCTCAGGACAACTCTGAGGAGAAATGTGTACAAACTGACTTGTAGCCACTAACGGGTTATTTTTGTTCTCGTTACGTAACATTTTGTGTTTGTTCTCCTTGATTTCTTGGAGTCCACTTTGGCCTTACGCAAATCTAAATGGTGCTTCCTGCTTAACATAATCATATCATCGTGAACTCATTTTATTGTGTGAGTATTTAGATAGGATAACTAAGTATGGCAATGATACTGTCTTGTAATACATGCATATGTGTCCTCATCAATGTACCATTAGATTGTGTTCCCTCAGAGGGATTAGTTTTTTATTTATTTCAGCCTCAGCCAGTGGCAACCTTTCATTGATTTGCTATTTTGTTTCACTTTTTTTTTTAATTTATTTCTTTTCATTCTATGATAGTTAAGACATTGACTATAAAATCCATCAAATTTAGTTATGTTTTATTTTTTAACCATGACAATCTCTTCCTTAAAGTAAATCTTTTTCAATAAATTCTGCATTTAGATTTTAGAACTGACTTAACAAGTAGCAATAATTCAAGACTAAAAATGATCTACTTTGTATAAGAATTTCTAGACTTCTTTTAGACGTGACACATTGAGATTCTTCTAGACTTCTTTTAGACGTGACACATTGAGATTCTTCTTCTTATATTTTTCTCAATCTTTTCATTTTGTTCAATGCTTTTAGTTTTTGTTCACATAGAAATCTTCTTTAGGATTGAGTTCTACAATGAAACTGTACTTGTAGTGCATGTGTTGAGACTAATGTAATATTTCATGACATGTATTTATTATAAACAACTCTGTTATTTCTGGTTAGTGTGAGAAATGTGACTGTATATTGCCTCAGCTACAGAAAGCATACTGCTGTAATGTTGTTTTCAATGACCATGCAAGATGGTTCATCTATTCTCCAACTAAATGATGCTACGTTTAGTTAGCAAGCAACCATTTTTTTGTGTGTGTATCATAGAACTATTGAATGCATCTATTTATAAATCTCTCGACTATCTGTACTGGTGAAATGCTTGTGGTCTAACTAAATTATTGTTTAAATGTGCCTTGTTCTTCTCTGTTACTGCTAATACTTCACTGTGTACTCCTAACTTGTGAGACTAATAACATTCAGTAATTAACAATCTTCTTGATTAACCGTTTTTTTTAAATATCATGTTAATGAAGTTCACCTGTTTTTCTTGATAACAATTTTAACATTAAGATTTGTCACACATTGTTTGGTTGTTTGTTAATGCTAATTGGAAATTGATCACATACACGAGGTAAAGAAAACCTTGAAGTGTGTTTACTGTTTTAATAATAATAATAACAATGCTTATCTAAATGCCTGTATATCTGATTCAATAAACATATTTTTAACTAATTCACATTATATTTATATATCATTATTCTACTCCAAATGAAACTTTTTTTGCATAGCTGTCGATCCTTTACATCAATAAAACTAAATTTAAAATATTACATACGGTATAAAAAATTATTTTTTTATTTTTTTAAGTGGGAAAATTGGTTCAATGCTCAGTTTGTAAATGTGCCTTTCATTTTAATGTGCCTATGTGTTAATCATGTAAGAAAAAAAATACCTTGGTTAAATAGTTAATTTAATTAATTGGGAAAAGAACATTTTATCAACTCATTTAGTTCATAGATTGCATAACTTCAAGAAGACAGTATGTATTGAATAACTTAATGTAATCCTCACATTTTTATCAAATGTACTTGGCTAGTGTGCATACCTTCAACAAATATAAAAGCTATTTGATAGTTCAATATTTAGAGGTACCCAATAGTAAAGATTAATTTTTAATAACCTAAATGTGATCAAATGATTGTAAACAACCAATAGATGTGTGAATTATAAACATCAAAACCACAACAACAGGTGTATGGATGGATCTTACAATTTAACACTATGACAAATGTTTGTTCAGAAAGTTACAAAATATATTTTTTGTTTGAAAATAACAAGTTTAATAAAAATTTTAATACCACGATGTTTTGTGTGTTATTTATTCTTTTTTTTTTTAACTTTGTCTACCAAAGAGCTACAGGATTCTTAATACTTCTGACACGAACATAAATCAATGAAAAAATAAAAACACAATGAAAAAAAAATGGTGTCCTGATGTTGTCAACAAATTGTTTAAAAAATTTTGAAAATCCTTTTGCTGATACAGTAAACAATTTCTTCATGGACTAGTCAGATTCTTATAGCTAAGCATTACAACATATACAAGTGGAGTAAAAACATAATTGAAATAATAGTTAATGTACACTTCAAACAGGACTATAGTAGATGCATCAAACAAAAGTAGACTACTCAACAGGTGTGAGTTTAGTAATAGAGTGGATTATAAGTCACCCAGTGGGCCTGTTTTCTTGACTTGGCATCTTCACTGCTGGTAAACAAAGACTTGAATGTCTGACTGGCTTTTGGATCATTCTGTATGCTTGACTGGGTGGAGTTTGTCAGTTTAGATTTTCCTACTCTATCAGTTGAGGACTTCCCATTGCTGGTGATGAAGCGACCAATGCCAGGTCTTGAATCCTTAATGACTTTACTGCTAGTGCTCTCCTGTCTATTAGAACTAGTTGATGCTGTAGTAGTTAGCTGACCGTTCACACTCACAGCTGCAGAAGTTTCAGATTCATTTGTACATTGCTGTTTACTAGATGTTGCAACTATTGAGTAAAAAGAAAAAAAAACATTTTTTAGTCTCTTTTCAACATCAGAAATGAAAAATTGGCAAACTGTAAAATATACATATTACGATAATACAACAGTGCACAAGACAGAAGAGAGAGCTTGCCGCGTCTCAGTGTGCTAACCCAAAGAGTAGGGCTGACCAAGTTATTAGGTTGCATTGTGTATGTGTAAGAACAAAACATGGCTATTGATAGTGTCACAGATTCCTTATTATATTTATACATATAACTCGATAGAATCTACCTTAGGTCTCGATACGTCTAGGTGTCCCTGGTTCAGTTCTAGTTAACGAAATAAAACAATGAAACCACTAGACCAAACACATAAACTTTAATCAGCTTTTCTGCATATCACACACGCTGGTCTCTGTCTAACAACCAACACACTTCCGGTCATTCGCGCAGATTGTAAAAATAGATTATACATACATACACACATTCATCCGTGACAGATAGATTGAAAAATCTTGAAGACCTTGGAGACATGAATGTAACAAACCTAATTTAGGAATATTTAGAGAAAGAGAAAGGTCAAGAGAGAATGTTAAGAAGCTGGAAGAAAAAACTCAACAAGGGCATAAAAAAAAAAGCCTTTATCCGATACTAAATTAGGGACGTAAAACTATCCAGGTCATTGTTCCAAGTACTGTGAGGATACATATTTAAGAAATGTATTTGAGTAGTAATCTCAGAACAATAAGAAAGGATAAGGAAATACAACAAGCTTAGAGACGCTAGGAGTAATGGCAATATGGATGCTTAGTAAAGAAAACTTCATGACAGTTTCCCTTGTAAATGAATGTTTAAAGGTTGATGAAAGTGTTCTCAAGTTATTTGAAGTGTGTCTGAGAGAGCTGAGCAGCGGTGGTTTATTTATTCAATGATAATATGTATGTCATGAGGTTAGTATTTTATTTGTACAAGGAATTTATATTTTATGTTTGTTAATAGCTTGATGACTTGTTTTATTGAACTGACTTTGAAAGCACTAAACTCAAGGAAAATATCTACTATCGTGTTTCTTCAGTATATTTAAATAAAGGCATAGAGGCACCTCTGAATTTGTATATGTAGTATCTCCAAAATAAGTTGTGACAAAAAGTAATACCTTCTCCTAAATCCTTAGAGAGTTTGTGTTTCTCTGCTCTTTTATTTTTCTGTTGTAAAACAAAGATTTTAAAACATTATAAAAAATGTCTGTCATTGTCTTTTTGTGTCTATCTAGTTTATAAAAGTAATTTAATAAATCTTTATGTTAAAAACTGTTAAAAACAAATTTTAAATTTCTATACCAATAACACTTTTCATAAAATAGAGAATGTGATTTATTAAATTTACGTACCTTTGAAAGTTTGGCTAAAGATCGTCTCAATTCCATATTTCTTCTCATGTCAGCCACTTCCTCTTCAGTTCCATTAAGCGCAATGACATCCTCGTCTTTGTAAGATTTCCCACACTGGGCGTAGGTGTAAATACACACAATTATTTCATCATTTATTGAAAGAGCAAAAAAAAAATTTTAATTATTTTTTGTTTATGCCTCAACATAAAACAAATTTGCTACAACAAATCTGATTTATTAGTTTGGCATTTGGTGGTCAATACAAAGACCAAAGTTCATTTTCGGTAAATCTATTGAGTCTAAGCCAATTAAAAATGAAAATCCAAAATGTGTACATAATTTAAACTTAACAAAACTATTTTAATATGATCAAGTGAGCAGGAATTGTTTTATTTGTAACATTATCATCTGATTTAACATTGATGTGAAGTGATACAGGAGTAATGAATTAAATGAATACTGTGACACAAACATCTTTAAAAAAAATTTATGCTAAAATGCAGTAACTAACTTTCATTTTATGCAAACAAATAAGTTGCTAGTGTGTAAATAAAGAACTTTTAACTTGTTACAGATAGTTTTATGCAAGTCAGGAAATGATTCAAATGCTGTGAATGCAAGAATCAATTAAAAGATTGCCATTTTTTTTTTTTTTTTTTTTTTTTAATGCTGTGAGCTACAATATGTCTGCAATAGGGCAATATAAATTGATTTATTACTAATTTTTTAAATTAAGACCTCTGAGCTAGTTAAGAAAATACATGCAAATAAGTACAAAATATCTGATGAGGAAAGTAAATGCAGTTGGTAATTGAGCTGACTACATATCATCCTCATAGGTGGTAAAAGAGACATTAATAAACACAATTATTTTGACATCTTTAAGCCATAGAACATTGTCACCAGTAAAATATCTTACCTTGTGACATACATCAGTTTTAACTTCTTTCAATGCTCTCTCAGACATAACACAACCACAGGACCAAATAAAACAAAATCTGGAAAAATTGTACATAAAAAATTTAGGAATAAAAAAAAATATCTTAATGTATAGCTTGAAGCCAAAGAAATTTAAAAAAAAAAAAATTACTTAAATGTGCCACTCATTTCTAAGCCAACAACAGGGCAAATAAAGTCAGAGATACTAGGATCTGTGTAACTGTCTCCTTTATCTGCATCTTTAGGCCTTTTCTCTGGATTATCAGTTAGATTGAGCTCTTGAACATCCTACAGACAAAGCAAAAGTGAACAATGTCTTCGTGTGAAACTCTTTAAAAAAAAAACATGTAAGTTTTTAAAACTTTTTTCTCACTCTAGTCAGAATTTTAATCAATGAGTATTTTAAAATAAGACATGTACCTTTAATCCACGTAAATGATCCAACTGTGCAGCTACATCAAATTTACTTCTGTCAAGTAGAAACTCAAGAATGGACTCTTTGTTGTACAATCTACAAGAAAAATTATAAGTCTTTTTGAAATAAGTGAAATAATGTAAACAGTCTTAGTTAATTGTGACAATATTTTCTTATTAACACATTCACCTTGTGTTAAGCATCTAATGAAATTAGGTTAAAGGAGACTAGATCAACTAAATCCTGCTATTTCTACTATCTAATTTATCTCTTTACCTTCCAAGTTCACATGCCACTATAGGTTTAACCAAAGCTTCTTGACTGATTGCACAATGTTTCCATTTGAAAGCTAACTCTGAAATCTTATCTTTCTGATAATAAAAAAAAAATTAATAAAATTTTAAAAACATGAAAAAAAAAAAAAGAAGTATTGTACAAGTAAAAAACAAAAAATACAAACATTCTTATTACAATATTAATATTCTTCAGAACTATGTCTGATCATTCATACTCCATCCTATTGCTGGAAATATTTAAATGAAGAATCAGAATAGAAATACTTAAATAAATACAATATTTATTCTAAAACTTGTAACCACTATAATATAATACTTTGTTTCACAAATAATATGAAATAATACAATTAAAAATTTTATAAATATAAAATGGTAAATGCTTCTACTTAAATAGTCCCACTAATCTGCCTCTTTACCCTTGCTTCAAATGAGCTAATCTATTTTTAGCACATGGAAATTTCCATTAGCTTAAACTAAGTAATTGTAAAAAATGTCAAAATAAAGCCTTGATGCACAATTATAGTATGTTCTCAAACTTGATCTGTGACCAAACAAATTTAAGTTTTAAACAAAATGACCATAACAAGTTCATTATGTAACACATTTAATTGCAGGTTAGTGGTACAATTAGAAATAGTCATCCTTATTCTCCCTAAAAAGGAATTTGGGATTAAACGAGGATTAAGACAAGGTGACTCACTTTCTTGCATGATCTTCTATTTGACACTGAAAAGAGTTATAAGAAATATAGACATAAACACAAGGGGAACTATTACTAACTACTTCAGGAGAGAAACATGGGTCCACAACCAACAGGGACAATATACAGCCAACCTCTACAATACCTTGCTTATCCCAATGACATTGCCTTATTGGGTAAAGATACATCTGACATTGCTAGAGCTTTCACAGTACTAGAAGAAGCATCTCGACCAGCAGGACTTGAGGTCAATGATAGTAAAACCAAGTACATCACAATGACAAGAGACAATCAAACAGACACAAATTTGAATATGTCCAAACTTTCAAATAGCTAGGAAGTACAATTGATTTAAAAAATGACCTACTAACAGAAATAAACGAAAGAATAGGAGGCAACCACAGAGCATTTTACAGCACGCGTCATTTACAATATTAAGGAAAACCCAAAAAATGATACTAATACAAAAAAGCATAAGACCAGCAGCGATGTATGCAAGTGAGACCTGGACACTGACAAAGACAACCAAAAATCTACTAAATACTTGGGAACGAAAAATTCTTAGGAAAATCTATGGTGCTATAAAAGATGAAACAGGGTGGAGGACACTAACCATGAGATATATATATCAATTGTATGAGGACCCACCGATACTGACAGAGAAAAAAAGGACAGACTACGTTGGGCAGGTCACCTTAAAAGAATGTCAGAGGAGCGAAAATTGTATACAGACAAAAACCAAAAGGCAGACGACCCAAAGGCAGACCCTGAATGCCATGGACTGGTGAGGTGGAGGCAGATCTGCAACAGTTTAGGGTTAGGGCATGGAGTCGAAAGGCCCAGGAGAGATCTGAATGGAGGAATGTGTTGAAGCAGGCCAGAGCCATCCATGGGCTGTAGCACCACAGGGATGGATGGATATTCTCCTTAAACTGTAATTGATTTTGGGACTCCATTTTTTTTTTCTATTTTTGGCCAAGAAGTGAATGAAATAGATCTAGAATTAGATACTTTAGTAATCTTTACTCTTGATCTAGATCTAATCTTATAGATTACAGATTCTATGTTGCTTCAAAAAGGAAGATTGAATCATTAATTACATCCTATGCATTTCATGTGTTATTATTATTATTAGTATTATTATTTCATGAGCTACTTAGTCAACTTAGTGACATAATCGAGTCCGTCTAGTCACAGTCTAGTGTGACTGACTAGTCAGAGTAGACACTAGTCAGATACTATTACTAGATTTAGTGATCACTAGTCTCAATTACTAATTACCTTTTCCCCTTTCTTTTTTGTTCGTACAAGCTCATCTCTTTTAGGAATTGTGCCACCATCACATCCCATTCTGATTTAGATCTAGAATAAATTAGATCTATAATAATAAAATAATTCTCTATAAAAGTACTAATCAATAATTCTCTATAAAAGTACTAATCTAAAATGTCTAAATCTAGATTAATGATTAATCTTGAATTCTAGATTCAAGTTCCAAAATTGAAAATACTAATCATAATGATTAGTGGATTAGTCTAATCTTAAATCTATTATTTCTAATTCTATGTGAGTATGATTATATAATGATAGTATGTCGACTATGACTGATGTTAGTATGTAACAGTTTGTAAAATTGTTACTTGTAATATGGCAATAAAAATCAATATGCCTAATAACTAATATGTTTGTTTTAAAACTAGTCTATGTGATATGTTATTGTTATGTGATATGTGTGTCACGTACTATGTCGTCTATGTGTATGTCTATACTATATCTTAATTATCTAGTCTAGATTCTATATCTACATCTAATACTCTAAATTTATTTTATCTATCATTTAGATCTAGACTATTTACATCTATTTAATTTATTTATATCTAGAACCCTCACTATTTAAGCTAGAGATCTAGATCTAGACTTGTGTATTTTGGTTTGTAGACGGAAGTAGATCTAAATATAAACACAGACAAATAGAAACACAAATGTCTATCGTTACATCCAAAGAATAATAATGTAAAAAAAAGTACTATATACACGACAATTAAGTCTCGGAGATAGATTATACAATATAGATTGACACAGTCGTTTAAAAAAAAATAAAGCAAAATATTAAGTGTACAAAAAAAAAAGTATTTGTATCAATTAGGTTGGATTAGTCATGTATTTTAATCTTCAATAGAACTAGACCAGTGTGTGTCAAATTTAACTGTGTTCCGCGGAACCCTATAATGACAATGAACCGCGTGACCCGAAATGGAACAATTACTAGATCTAGATGTAGATGATGTAGATCTAGTAGGCCACTGCGTGAATTTACCAACTTAGACTTAGGTCCTCCCGCGCCGTTCGGAGCATTGGGTGGCAAGCTGTCTCCACAAAATATGTCACTGGTAATGTCTGTAGCCTCCTCCCACTTGGTGTCCACGTATGCCTACTGTTCTGAGGTCTTCCATGAAGGTACTGGCGGCAAGTTATACAAGGACGTCCCTGTTTGCGCTTTCCTCGAATTGGCCACCACGTCATCGCAACTATTGGTGTGCGTAGTTCATTTTGTTGGAGAACATGTCCCGCAAACCTCATGCCACGCTATCACAACCTCCCACACGGGATACGTGCCCTACCCAGCGTATAGTGTCCATACACTGCAGGAAAATTCCTGGATGTTGGTTACTGTAAAAAAAAAAAAAAATGGCATAGGCATATGCTAGTAAAAACATACTTTAAGTCCGATGTTCTTTTTAATCTTGAAAAAGTGAGGTTACTAAACGACTATTTGTAATAGGTTGTAGCAGATATTGTATTGTTATTTTAGGTCTATTATTGAGTACGATTTCTGGAAGGGTTGGGTTTCGCCAATAATTAAAGTGCGGTGCACCGGTTGCTAAATTTATATTTAATGTGTGTCTACCAGAACGGAATCAAGCTATTAAGTCTATATCTACGGGTGTTCAACGTGGTACATTCCGGATTTTTGATACATGCCTATGACTGCCTAAAGCGATATCCAGTAAAATTCAAATAATTCGAACTCGCATTATAGGCCTAAATTAAAATTCCGCTTAATTCAGATTCACTTCCTTTATTTTTCCTTCTTCGTCATTATTTTTAAAAAAGGTTAATAGTGCAAAGTCAGTTACGCTCGGTTCCGGATAATTCTGATGAAACGTCGTTTTTTTTTTCTCGCGCTTGCATCCCCATATAGATATAGTCACTAAATTTATAAATACTTCGGAATCATATTATTAAAATCAAATCTCGATCTAGATTCAAATGTAATGTAAAAAAAAAATTGTTTCCAACCAGTGTACTATGTTTACATTTTAAAAGAAAAAGATGAGTAGATAGGCCTAGTATAGACGTGACCTCCATGACCCCATATCAAAGGTGCCGGTATAGGTCATGAGCATAGAAATATAAAGTGACTTATCTCCCATATGCAAAGTTAAGCAATAGTGTATTAGTGTAGTCTAGATCTAATATCGGTAAAAAATATTTATAATTTATATAGTAATATAGCTGTATTATAATTATTATATTAGAATTATTAGATCTATGATTCTATCTAGAACTAGTCATAGGTCATAGTCTTGTGAGACTAGGGCCTAGTATCTATATAGATTAAATAGATAAATTTAAAAAAAAAAAAAATTTTAAATTATGTCGAGTCCAAGTGACTAGACTCTAGAAATCTAGATTTAGTCGTATGTTAAGTTAGATAAATTAAGTCAATAAAGAATATGGAATCAATTTGTAAATATAAAGACAAGTCACAAAGTCCCACAGTCAATAATAATAATAATAATCTTTATTAGACCATACTATTATATATATATATATATTATTTATCTATAGTACTCTTTACTATTTAGATTTAAATATAGACTAATATAATAATAAGCATAGTGTATACTCTATACAATACTACTTTTATTGGTCGAAACAAATGGAAATTCAGTTTGATTACAATTGACCACCTCAGTGTAACTAATGTAACAATAACAATGCATGAACAACATTCACACATCAAACACGAAACACATACTATACAACCAGCACTTTATGAATTGGATTCCTATATACTTCTCAATGATGCAGATGACCTTGTAACACTCTGTCTGACCAAAAGTGGGATATATATTTGAGTTTTTTAATCTTTCTGTATTTTTCCTTATGGAAAGGAGATGACCACTTTGTTTAGATCTGATGTAACAGGGTTTAATGGGTGCAGGATGTCTTTCAGGAGAGGCATCTTTCATGAAAAAAGTTCTTCAAGAGATGGTAGCTGCTGTGTTTGAGTGATATACGATGCTTTTTTAATTACTCTATTTAGTCTAGATGGTGATGGCAAAGTTAATTAGACTACTGATGGTTTCTGTATAGAAAAGTTTAATTATTGTTTTGCCGATTGCCAATTTTCTTCGCTTTCTACAATAGAAGAGTCATTGATGAATTTTGGTGTAAGGTTTTGACAAGTGTTCACTGCATTTCAGTTTATTATTGATGGTTGTACTAATGTACATAGGTATATTTATACTCTTGCACTTGTCTACGTTTGGATGTTAATCTGAATTTCTGCATGATGGCCTTTATATATTTTATACCTTTATATATTTTATACCTTTATATTAACCTAAATATTGACATCACACTGCCAAACTATTGCCAGTATGTCTCCCTCCCCACAAGGCAGGGTAGAACGCTTGACAAATGCTACGTAAACATTAAGCAGGCTTACAAATGTAAAAGTTTATTCCCACTTGGAGAATCTGACCATGTATTAGTCCATCTTATACCAAATTACAAACCTAATCTTAAAACTACAAAGAAAAGAAAACAAAGTATAAGGCTAGCAACGAAGAGTTTATGAATGCTAAAAATAAACTGAGAAAAGCAATAATTGAAGAGAAAAAAACATACAAAGAAATTGAGAATTTCTTTGCCAAGAACAAGTCAAAACAATGCTGGGAGGGATTAAAGAAAATAACAGGCTGCGCCTCAAAACGAGAACAAATTTCAGTGGCTGATGATGAGAAATTCGCCAACGAACTAAATTATTTTTATTCTCGTTTTGACAAAGAAGATTTTGTTGATCTACACAAAGAACTTTTCAACACTCTGTCCAAAGGAAAACAAGAGCCCTACGTCAATTTTGTAACTGAGGATGAAGTGACCTTGTTATTTAAAAGAGTAGACGTAACAAAAGCTTCTGGACCAGACAAAATTAGTGGCAAGCTGATCAAGCTATGTGCGGAGCAATTCTCTTCTATCTTCTGTCATATCTTGAACCAGTCATTGCAAACATGCGTAATTCCACACATCTGGAAAACTTCAGAGATCATACCAGTGCCTAAGAAACCAAAAATAGATTGCTTAAATGATTTCCGCCCAGTAGCACTAACACCTATTGTTATGAAATGTTTTAAAAAATATATGCTTAAACAACTTGTAGCAAAAGTCAATAACAGCTTAGACCCTCACCAATTTGCATACAAAGCAGCTAGAGGAACTGAGGATGCCATTCTATTGCTTTTGGACCAGCTTTATAAGCATCTCGATATACCCAAAACATATGCACGAGTCCTCTTCATAGATTTCTCCTCTGCTTTCAATACCATACAGCCACATCTAATGATAAACAAACTGAGTAACTTAAATGTAAGCCCTTACTTACAAGCATGGGTTCTAAACCCCAGTATGTTAAAGTCAACAACACCAAATCGTCAACTCGAGTACTATGTACGGGTGCTCCATAAGGTTGTGTACTTTCTCCTGTACTATACACTCTTTACACTAATGACATAAGAAGCATCTATGACTCAGTTAAACTCATTAAATTTGCTGATGATACTGCCATAGTGGGTCTTATTTCAGGAGACGAAACTCAGTATCGAAGCTCGATAGAAGAGTTTACAAACTGGTGCACTGACAACTTTCTAGAACTGAATGTAACAAAAACTAAATAACTTATAATAGATTTTAGAAAGAAAAAACAAACTATACGTGAACTGCAAATAAACACTACATCTATAGAACAAGTAAAGGCATATAAATATCTAGGCGTTATCATCAACAACAAGCTTTCATGGGAAGACCACCTTGGAACTCTGACAAAGAAAACAGCCCAGCGACTCTTTTTTCTATACAAACTCAATAGCTTTAAACTAAACAAGAAGATCCTTGAGACATTTTATGGCGCGACTATACAAAATCTGCTAACATACGGAATAAGTTGTTGGCAAGGTAACGCCTCATCTAAACTGTTGCGACATCTAGAAAACATCATTAAAAAAGCATCAAAAATTACACTCACAACATTACCACATTTAAAGGAACTTTTTGAACAAATGTGCCTTAAAAAAATCGAAAAAATCTTGGAAGACAACGGCCATCCGCTCCATCAGAACTACGCCAGGTCGTCGCGAAGTGGGCGACTGCTGTCAATCAAAACAAGAACGGAGCGGTACAAAAACTTGTTCGTTCCTCACTCGGTCAGACTCTATCACCGCCAGGGAACATGAAATGCACCAAGATACCTGTGTGTAGTCGCTGAATTAACTCTTTATGTTGTCTGTCAGGTGGGTTTTGTCGCTTAGGTAGGGTATGATATTATGGTCCCGTACCCTAACCTGAACAGAGTAACGCAAGAACATAAAGGTACCAGCATGTAAGATACCAACATTGAATAACAATTATTCCACTGAACATTTAGTGAATAACAACAGTTGTCAACAGGAACAATATTTAATTAAACTTAATTGTAATTTCCAACATATTTACATGTACATCAATATCATTGAAGTTAGCATTTGATTAATAATTAGTCTAGTATCACACCAACAAGTTTCCGTAACACACCTTCATGCTCACACTCCATCTCGGCGCCCAATAGAATCTCAACTCTCTACACCTCAACACCGATAGTTACTACACAACTCCAAGGGCAGAAAGACGACACACTTTCCCATAGCCCAAAGCCTAACACCCTGAAACGAAAAGAAAACCTAGATCTAGCGATGCCGCTACAAGAAAGAACTTTTCAATAGCGACACCCGTACAGAAAGATCAGCTTACTTAATAAAACTATGTACTTACGTACCCTTACAAGGGGAACCAAAAAACCAGCTACCCAGCTCACTAAGCAGCTCTCTCTCTCTTGCGGAAACTAAGGATGACGTAAACACACACACACACACAATATTCTAGACAACAAAACGCACTTAAAAGAAACTTCTTCCTATACGCTAAAACACCAATATTAAATGGAAAGAAAACTTCACGCGCGCACGACATTTATGTGTATTTTTTTGTTGTGTTGTCTTTATATGAGAAACGAGTCCTTGTAATCACAACAAATTTCCGTAAGGATCAATAAAGCAGTCTTAGTCTTAGTCTTAGTTTTCTGAAGATTTAAAATTAGAAAGTTGTCTATACACCATTGGTAAAAAGTGTTAATTGTTGAATAGTACAGATGTTCATCACCTGCAATAAAGCTGATGATGTGTGTTTACAGCGAATTTCATGATGGGAGTATCAGCTGATTGGCTCCAAATGTCATTGGTGTAGATGGTATACAATACTGGTGAAAGAAAGCTCCTCTGCGGCACTCCGGTACTAAGCTCTCTCGTGCCTTACACATGCCTGTTCACTTTGACATATTGTGGGTGTTTAACAAGAAAGTTTAGAACCTAAGCTTGCGTGTGTTTGCTAACATTGAAGTCAGATAGTTTTTGTATCATGAGATGTGGTTGGATGGTATTGAAGGCGAATGAGAAGTCAAGTAATAATACTCTAGCATAGTGTTTCTGAGTATCGAGATGATGGTATAGATGATTCAGCATTAATAGTATTGCATCTTTGTTACTTCTTGACAGTTTGTAGGCATACTGTTGCAGGTCAAGATGTGTTTCTAGTTCTTTCAGTAGACTCTTTAGAATCATAGAGCAAAGAATAGTACTTTGTAACACTGTAAAAAAAAAAACTTAAACTAATAGCATTAAAAAGATAAATCTAGTTCTATTGTTATTTCACTACATTTTAAAAGGGGTCCAATAAATGATTACAATTAATAAAACCACATTGATTTTTGTTTTATTTAGAGAACAAAATACCATAATCAGTGATGGCAATTTTCTGAAAATTTTCTTCTGATCCGATTTTCTAACAAAAAAATCTAAAATTTTGTTGTTGTTTTTTTAAATCAGACTTTAAAAAAAAATATTTTTTTTTCATGAAAAAAAAAATCATACTTTATTATTTTTCCATTTTTGGAAAAATGTGAAATAAGATTTTTGATTTGTTTAGAACATGTGCGCATACAGTCTTTTGACACAGTTAAAGTTCTATTTTTAATAAAATCTTGTGTTACCATACATTGTCTTATAAGTCTAGATCTCAGACTAGACTACAGTGACTAGAGTGGTTTAAATCAGTCTATATAGATAAATTCTAGCCTGAGCAAGTGCGGAATAAGGCAGAGAGACCAGTAGAGTTTGATACAGTGGTATAAGAGTTGATATGGCAGTAGGGTTGTCATCAGTGAAGCTTTTGTACAGTCAGTATTATATTTTCAATTGTACAGTATTGGCTGTGATTTATTGGACATTTAAGTGTTACATTATTTCAGAGCCCTGAGTTGTCAAGCTCTTTATGTTGGTAGTGTTATATAGTATGGTTTGCAGAGAGCCTGGATAGTTTTTGAAAGTTGTTGCAATATTGATAATAAATAATCACACAGACTAATAGATTCAGGTACTATGGCACAATATTGTTCCATTGGGTTTTATGATAATTTTTTTAAGACTGTAAAAATAGTCTAACAACAGGTGACCATTCACATGCTTTATTACATGAAAAAAGTTTCTTGGTAGAAGTATGGATAAGCTATACATTTTAAAAGCACTTAATATTTTTGTGCATTTTTGAACAGAATAATTAATTGTTAAGTTCCATTGCTTGTAGTACACTGAAATATTTATTATTTTCAATCTATATGTCAACAAAGAGCAGATAACTTGGAATAACTTTTAGTATGAAATCACCAATTTTATTTTTAATTTAGCTTAAATGTATAATATATACATGCAACAACAGAGCCAGATACCAAACATGTTTGTGTGTATGACAAACCCCCAATTCTGTCTTTCAAATTTCAATAATTTCAAACAAAAACCTATTGAGCTTAAATGCCATTTTCTCTTGATACTTATTGGTTCTGAAGTTGTGACAGTTATTATGGATACAATGTAATAGGAAATCATTTTAATCTTTTGATAGTGTCTAGTAATGTCCCCTGTTGTTTTTTTAAGAGTAGTAGTAATAGTAATAAGTTAATAGCAGTAATGATAAACTTTGTAAAATTTATTTAAAATTAGGAAATTTTTTTTTTTTTTAATGGTGATATATATTAAAGTTAACTCAACAATACAGATCAGTGATTAGGTATTAAATGATTTGTTTCTTGTCTATTCCAGTTGAAGTGTTTAGTAAGAACAATGTCAACAGAGTTGAAAGATACTGTTCTTGTGACAGGTGGTGCTGGTTATGTTGGCAGTCATACAGTGATCACTTTGGTAGAAGAAAATTATAAAGTAGTGGTCATAGATAATTTTGCTAATGGAAACAGAGGTTAGAATATAATAATTTCTTTTACTTTTTTTTTTTGAATGCGTGTGTAAAAAGTAACTCTCTGATCAAATATGTATAGAGATGAAGTAAAAAATACTAACATGTGAAATATGATTTTTTTTTTAATTGGGTACTTTTTCAAAGAATAGCTTAAATGTACCCTACATTTTAATGGGGGCAACAGTCACACAAACATACATCTGAGTTTAAGAAAGAATGGCTGAAATTGCAGTGTGAATTTTACAGAGTTGTTCTAGGTGTTTAAAATTCAATAAAATTTGATATTAGTACAACAAATATTTAGATCTTTAAAATAAAATTGTTCTTTATGTTTGTCACTTCATTGTTTTTGTTTTTTGTTCAGAAAGCATCAACAGAATCGAGGCCTTGACCAACACATCCATACCTTGTTATGATGTAGACTTGCTGAATAAGGAGGACATTCAGAAAGTTTTTAAAAAAGTAAATTACATGTGTTTGTGTTTGTACTGAGTCTCAGACATTGGCTTTACCTAAAGATTAAAGTTCCCCCCACCCCAATTTCTTCATTGAATTTAAACTAATAGCTTGTAAATACAAATTATGTGTAATAAAATCTCTTTCTTTGAGCATTGTCAGACATTGGTATCACTGGTGGTTAAGCTCCTTTTGTCTATAGAATACTCCTGGCAAGCTGATATGGCTTCTACTAACATGTGAAGGTTAGATGCACCTTTTGCATATAATAACTGGTGCTTAGGGGAGTTACTTATCTAGGAGAGTGCTACTCTGATGTCCAACCTCTGCTGCTTTACATATATTATTCTGTTTGTAAATGTTTTTTTACATGTTTCAGATGTTCCTTCATAGCTGAAGGTCATCTACTTCCTAGTTCAAACCTCCTACAAAATGATGGCAGTGGGCAGGGTATGAACCAGGAACCATTGAAATGATAGAATGACAGTCTAGCACGCATACTAAAAGTGAACATACAGACCAGGAAGTTTTAACATTTTTTATTGGTTTAACATTGTAATAATATGTCTAAATTTTTGTTTCCCCACAGCACCCAGATATCTCTTGTGTGATCCACTTTGCAGCATTGAAAGCTGTTGGAGAATCTGTTGAGAAACCACTTTTATATTATAGGGTGAATGTGTTGGGAACAATCAATTTAATCGAGGTAATATTAACTCACAAGTCTCATGTCCTCTGTACTCAGAGGTAATATTAACTCACAAGTCTCCTGTCCTCTGTACTCAGAGGTAATATTAACTCACATGTCTCATGTCCTCTATACTCAGAGATAATATTAACTCACAAGTCTCATGTCCTCTGTACTCAGAGGTAATATTAACTCACAAGTCTCATATCCTCTGTACTCAGAGGTAATATTAACTCACACGTCTCCTGTCCTCTGTACTCAGAGGTAATATTAACTCACAAGTCTCATGTCCTCTGTACTCAGAGGTAATATTATCTCCTAACTCACAAGTCTCATGTCCTCTGTTCTCAAGACAAAGAATTTCATATCTACATGATTATTTGATATATTTTATTTATTTATATCTCAAATATCTTGTATCAATAGATATATTTCTTTTCTCAGGCCATGACTGATGCTAGAGTAACAAAAATCATTTTCTCAAGTTCAGCAACTGTATATGGTGATCCCAAGTACCTTCCTATGGATGAGAAGCACCCTGTAGGAAACTGCACTAGTCCTTATGCTAAATCGAAGCAGTTTGTGGAAGAAATATTGTTTGACATTTGTAGGATTAAACCAGTAGGTTGATTTCACACATTTATTAGACTTAATTTTTTGTGGTGTTCCCCGGTACTTGAAGTATTAGGCTATAATTTATTAATTGGAGCAGGGATTATTGTGAAAATTTATGGATAAATCTGTTTACTTAATCTTGTAATCCTAGACTATTTGAACTCCTTAATTGCTGCAAGTTTTTGTTACTTTTTTGCCTTTATTCAATTAAGAATTCCAGCAGAACGTTTTTGAGGTCTTGTTTTTAAGTAGTCAGCAGTTGTCCATATAACGTCTATAATAGACGTTCAGATCTTATGTAATAGTGGTTTAATGGGTGAAGGTTATCTTTAAGAATCGTGAGTGTTTTGGAAAGGCATCTTTCATGGAAAAGCTCTTCTAGAGATGGTAGCTGTGTTCGAGTGATATACGTCTCCTTTTAATTAGAACTAAAACACTGTCGGTCTGAGTGTTACAAGATCATCTGTCATCATCGAGAAGTTCATAGAAGTCTAATTCATAAAGAGCTGGTTGTGAGTGTGTATGTATTTCGTGTGTGAATGTTGTTCGTATTTGCATCTATAATGTTATTGTTACAGTAGTTATGCTGAGGTTGTCAATGGTAATCAAACTGAATTTCCATTTGATTGGATCAATAAAAATTATCTTATCTTATATCTTATCTTATAATAAGCAACACCTGATAAAGTTGGCAATTCTGTGTGAAACTCAAACTTAGAGCTCTTCTGTGTTTCAAAAGTCTATGTGACCAATAGCTATGATTATTTAACAAATTTACTACATGTTCCAGAATTCTAGAACTTGAAGAAAAGTTACTTCTATTTTCACAATTTTACATTCTTTTAGGATTTTCTTTTAGTAAAAATGATCTAAATCTACTATGTTGCTAAAGACACCAACTTAAAAGTTTTGGGAAAAAACTTAAATAAAACATGGCATTGTCTTGTTCATTGTAAAACACTGCCAAACAGTTTCAATAAGATTGTTTGATGGCTGCTTATTCAACAAGTTACATTAATATTGACTTGACTTTGAGCATCTCTTATCACATCTAGAACCCAAGAAATCCCATCTACATCAATACCACTTTTTTAGAGTTTTTTAGATTAGTTTTTCATTTTAGCTCTCATATTTATGTTTGTAATGTTATCACAGCGCCTTGAGCTACATTGTGTTTGTTAACAGAGCTTTATATATAAAATTATTATTATAAATTATAACATCTACCTTTATGCCTCATTAGTTATCTATCAATTACATCAACCAAATGTCATTGTAGATAGGATAGATAACAAATGTCTACTCCATATATAAAGACATATATTCTACTTTAGCGTGTTGCAGCCAAACCAAGTCATCCACAATGGCAAAGTATAATCCTTTAATATATTAAATTAAAACTATTTAAAAGTAGAGTTTAGAATTTTATATTTTTCAAGACAAAACTCAATTTAAATTTGTTTGTTCTCAGGACACACAATCAACTTTTTGGGGTCCCAATTAGTCAATCTTGAAATTCAGTTGCTCAATGTTTATGTTTATTAACTCTGATTATGCAGTGTACACAATTTTTAAACCCTTAACTTTTTGTTTTAAAAAATACTGTCAATTACTTCTGTTGCTTTTTGAATGTAAAGATTTATTGTTATACAAATAAAATCAAAGTACAACAGAACAAAAATCCACCAAAATAAACAAAAATGTTTATCTAAAAAAAATTTACTTTGTCTAAAACTCCAAGTGTATCCTAAATTGTTCTATTTATTCAGACTACTCCTCGTCCCCCCCCCCCCAAAAGGGTTGTAAACCAACAGATGAATTACTAATGAGTCTGTTGTAGTTACATTTAGCCAGTAAACATAATTTAAACATTAAGATTTAATAAAAATAAAAAAATGTTTCTCTAGGAATGGAGTGTGATGGTTCTTCGATACTTCAATCCTGTTGGGGCCCACTCTTCAGGGATGATCGGGGAAGATCCGCAGGGAACTCCTAATAACCTGACACCTTATGTCTCACAAGTGGCCATTGGCAAGAGGGCAGAGCTCTTGATTTATGGAAATGATTACAATACACATGATGGTACAGGTACAAACATTTTTGTATAATAGAATTTTTCCCCTAGATCTTTAAGCTACTGTCAAGTTGAAGTGATCTAAAAGATATCAGATTGAATAAATTGAAAAGATTTGATCATGTCCTTTGCTGTTCAGGTAAGTAAACAGAAACAGCTATTACCTTCTGAATGGCTCAACTCAGATTTAATTAGGCTTAGGCTATGAGAAAATGTTTGGCCACAAAAAGAATTGAGATCTATTTATAAGATAAATTTAAATGGATGATGTTAAAAGATATTCTGCTCTGCTAACAAATGTATTCGTAAGATATTTTCACAGCCTAATTTTTGTTTTGTTTTGAGCTGTTTATTGATTGAATAGATTTTTGTGTTAGATCTATAAATAATTCACTAATAAAAAAAAATGTAACTCCAGTTTTTATCCTTTTTTTTTTCCCTTTAACTTGAACTGAATCATGAATAAAGAAAAATATGTATTGATTAAACATCACTTGCTAAGGAGTGATATTTTTTTATATGTGTATATATGAATAGGCTTGGTACAGTTTTTTCAATATTATTGAGCATCTGTGTTGTATAGTCAGTCAGATATATAAATGAAATTTTGAAATAATAAAGATATTTCTATTATTATTTCTTTACAAATTATAATAGTGTTTTAATTTATGTCATTTTTTAAATGTATATTATAACAGAAAGTTAAAAATGCAATGTAATTAACAGGTCACAGAGACAAATTAAGTGTACAAATACTTTATTAAATTACAGTCTTAGGAAGAAAAGATGAAGGTTAAAACACTATTGATCAGGTTATTGACCTGTAATACATTAGAAGCAGAAGTTTTAGATTTTCCTTTAATTAGAGGCTATTTTTATTTAATACAGGTGTTAGAGATTATTTACACATCACAGACTTGGCAAGTGGTCACATTGCTGCAATGAAAAAGCTTAAAGATTCTACTGGCTTCAAGGTGAAAATGTCATTGCATTGATGTTGAGAAAGGAAGAAAAGACCTAACCTTGGCGAAACAAATATATTTTAAAACATATTTAAAAACTGTATTAAACAGTTACATTTTTTTTCTTGTGATACATTGAATTGTGTAGATCTTCAGTTGGGAGAATAGATATAGTGGATTCTTTGCCCTTGCATTCTTAATTGTAAATAAAATTCAAAACTAGGCTAAACTTCTTGCAAATTAGGCTTGTGACAATAGTAAATTACAAGGCTAAACTCCGGAGAGCTGTTACTTAATAAACTGAAATGTGGCATTTTTACATTTAATAAATCTTTAAAAAGTCTTAGTGAAATATTTGTTTCAACAGGTTTACAATCTTGGAACTGGAAAGGGCTCATCAGTTTTAGATGTTGTCAAAGCATTTGAGAAAGTGAGCGGGAAAAAGGTAATTTTGACTCCTGGCATCCATGTATCTTAAACTATAAGATATGTGGACTCCTAATATTTGTTTAACTAAGAGATTTGATAATGATTTTGACTCTACTCAACTTGTAAAATATACAGTTAAAAGATATTTTATGATAGAGACTAAAAGGTGATAAGCATTATACTCTATGGACAGCAAAATACAGCAGCAGTTTAGCAGAAAGAGAAAAACAAAAACTCTAACCAGAGATTAGGCTGAAAAAAAAGGCCTAAAAAAATAATTCTTTACACATGACAATTTCAAGAAAATGTAAAATAGTAGAATTGAAATAAGTATCGCACACATGATGTCATAGACTAACCAATCACAGAAGGTGTGGCAGAAATACCTGAAACATTTGGGGGTCTCTAAAAAATAAAAATAATTATATGTCAGATTTAGTAGGTTAAAATAGTTGTGGCAATGACTTACTGAAAATAACTACTTGAGAACAAAAAACTGTGAAAGTAACTCTTGAATGGGTAAGTTTATTCTAGAAATATAAGTGACAATGTTATACAAATGGAAAAAAAAATCTAGGTCAGTTAAATTGTAATTGTAGTTTAAATGTGCTTTATTCTTTCAATAAATATATTAGACTGGTATTGCTAATAAAAAAAATATTTTTGGGAAATTTAATCACTGCAGTTTTGATAGTTAAAATAGTAAGTAATAACAGGTTTAATTTTTTTTTTCTTTCAACCCAAGTGAGCGAAATTTTGTTTGCCTCAGTCTCTGTGTCTTCTTTCAAAATTCCATTACAATTAAACATTGCACTCTATCCAGAAGAAATGAAGAAACTAATAATGAATAGAATAAATGAGAAATGGACAAGCTGTCATCAAGCACAAGAAAGATGATGCCTATTATAAGCTATCCCGACAAGATCAATGTCTTATCTTTCGTCTCAGAACCGGACACAACAGAATGAGACAGCATATGTTCCAGAAGCTCAAAATGGGAACTAGTTAAATCTGCCCATGTGGAGTGTCACTAGAAAATGCTTACCATGTCCTTCAAAACTGCATTCTTTTACAAGAGACCTGTACAAGACACTAGCCCCAAAAACATCCCTATAGAAAGAAAACTATATGGAGAGCTTCCTTATTTGGAAATCACTGCACAGTTCATATCATATATTGGTCTAGTCATCTGAATGGTCTAACATAATAATGAGAACAAGGAAGAAGAAGAAAAAACCTCTATTACACCAAGCATACAACAACAAGTTACATATTGTGATCATTATCATTGAATGTGTGACATCTCTTTGCATGTGACAAATGGAAGTCATAGTTTAAACATTTAAAATCTTGAATACATAAAAAAATGAACTGATACCTTCATCTATTCATGCCTAGTTCTAATACTCTGCAGATCAATTATAACATTGTAAATAGAAGAGATGGTGATGTGGCTACCATGTGTGCTGACCCTGCCAAAGCTAAAGCTGAACTTGATTGGACTGCTAAATATACTCTTGAAGATATGTGTAAGTGAACACTGCTGTTAAAGACAATCTTTGAAATACTCATTTTTAGTCCCATTTACTTAAATGATTTACTCTCATTGTTTTTTTTAGTTGTGATATTTCTTTGTATAATACAATTTAAAGCTCTATAATATCAACGTTATTGACAAAATTTATTTTTTTAATATATTTATCGTTGTATTCCATTGTTAATGCATTATATAATTGTTTTTTTAGGTCGAGATCTTTGGAACTGGCAGTTAAAAAATCCAAATGGATTTAGAAAAGTAAATGGCCTTGCTCATTGATGAAGTGAATCGAATTGAAGAGTAGAAACCAGGTGGTGGTAGCAAAATTGTGGTTGGGGTATCATTCTTTGATCTCATTGATTGGTTCTATATACAATGATATTTACACTTTAAAAAAAAGGAATGAAAATATTTTTGACAAGTGTCCACTAGATAGTTTTCTTAGAATTTTTTAGTGTAAATATAAGGATCTACTATATTTTTTACAGCAAAAACAAATTAAGTGCAATATGTAGCACTCTAATTTACTACTGCATAGATAGGCTTATATATATATAAAGAGAGAAGAGAGATTTTATTTGTGCATTTATGAAGTATATTTTATTTTAGCCACTTCTCAAACCATTTGACTTGCTACAACTGTGTGTAATTTCTCCTCCTTTTTTGAAACCACATTCATTGGTGTATTACGAACTCTGTTGTAATGAATCCACTCCTTCATTTTATCTACATTTTCTTTTGACATCCTGGTCTCTTGCTGGCTTTTTAAATTATCTTGAAAGGATCTAGGTTAAAGAATACATCGTAGCACTAGTATTTATAGTGTTCATAACTTCACAGTGTTTTGCTATCCATTTTGTTTTTCTTTTTTTTGTGTGTTTTCTTACTTGAAGTGTAGGCTGTCCAAGAGAATCCCTTGTTTCATATCTATCTTGGCTATCATCTCCACTCACAGCTTGATTTTCTTTCTTGATATAAGGCAAAAAAACTCAACACACTTATCATTGCATACAAGTATTAAAATTATTGTAACTCACCACACAACTATTCATTATTAGAATTAAGTTTACAAAGACAGTTTGTGTGGAGACACAAACTCAAAATTGGCACAACTAATCATTATTATAATTAAAAAATGACTAAATTGAAATGCTAATTATATTATGAATTCATCAAAATGTATTTTTTGTCAGTAAATTTACATAAAAAATCATTTAAATGTAATTAAAGTATAGTATTTCATGCCAATGACATGTTGTATGTATGTTGGATGAAATGTTTTCAAATCTAATCTCTGATAAGTTCAACAACAAAGACTTCACTTAATTCTGAAATATCACTTACCTGCATCAGGACTTGTAGATCTCATTTAAAACTCTAATTTTATATTAAATTCTAATTTTTATTTCAAGTTGTAAAATGTCTACATGTTTATTTTGACTACTCTTGTTAAAAGTTTCACCCTTAAAAATTGTTATAAAATTTACTTTTATAAAATTAGCTTTGATATTTATTAGTAAATCAAACATGTGTTCTCAAATGGTTGTGATTATAAGCCTTAATCTATATGTTCTTGCCTTTTTTTTTTTATATGTGATGCATTTTGTTTTTTTAACTCTAGTGACATGGTTGAAAACATAGGTTTGTTATTGTTTTTAATTTTAAAACAACTTTCAATTGTGTATTCATTTTTTTTTTTTTTTTATTAAAATCTGTATTGCATATATTACAATCATTTTTATGATAAATTCTTTAATCATTTTTTATGAGACCATTAAGTATCAAAAAAAAATCCTTCTGGTCATTTACAAAATGTTTAATGTACTTATTATGCTATGTAAATTATACTGTTGAGCCTGTACATTAGTTATTGTACCTATATTTTACTTATATTTATAAATTAGAATGGAGTGGAGATTAGATGATAAAATGTGTGACTGCCAAACTGAGGGTCTTGTTCAAATCATGTGAGGGGCTATGCATTTTTTTATTTAGTGTTTCACCATAGTTAACTGAAGACTGTTAAAGGATATCAATTATCTAACAATTATATGTGATCCAAAATACTAATCATTGCATATAAAATTCTATACAAAAATACCAGCACATTCCACATTTTGTACAAAGCTTCTATCAACTCACTCTGTATGTCTGGTTTGTAGGCCTACACTTTTTTTCTCCCACACCCAATCTCGGATCAAGCGGAAATTTTGCACAATTATTTCTTTTACCTGACAACAGCAGAATCAATTTTAAAAAAATCAACCAATTAGTTAATTAACTATTGGTAATTAATTATATTGTTTGGTATCTCAAACTAGGGAAAGAATTTATACTTAACTGAAGTGGTGGTATAAGCTGAATTAGTCCCCTTTATAGGTCATTTGAGGCTTATGGACACAACATGAAAAATAGGATGAGACTATAGAAACAATAGATAACTATACAATCTTCCACGTTCATAGGCTCTCCTCTAGCAGAGTGGTTACCATGTTGGCTTGAACCATGAGTTCAAATTCATGTCCTTCATCTTTTTATTTTATTTTTATAAATGCTTTTTAAATTTTATGCTGAGTCTAGATCTATTAAAAATTTAATTACATGACTGATCCAAACTAATTGGTACAACAATATAAGCTTTGTTTTTTTTTTTAAAGTATTTTTTAAATATTTTCTTGTTTTATTACTGTCACATGTATATCAAAATGTTGTTCTCTCTAAAGGTCCGTGAAGAGGACTCCATGGAGGTGGCACTACATAATATTTCTCTATGATAGAAATAACCTCTTATGAACCATTAACATATACCTTACTATTAAATCAACTAATTAGCCTAATTTCATTTTGCATTTGTTGTACTTCTATTACCTTACTCAAAATACATATTACAAATATAATGTACAAAAGGATATATATATATATATATGTATATCCTGTCCATTCAAGATTTGTCAACTGCCTTTCTCTATTCCTTTCTGTCTTTTGCCTTGGAACCTTTTTCAATTGCAGGCCTGTCCATTCTTTTATGTTCTCTGTCTGCCTCTACTTTTTCGTGGTACTGTTTCTGAAAAGAAGGTCTTTGTAATCTGGCCATAAATTTTAGTTGCTTTTTTTTTTACAGTAGTTGGCAGGTCATTGAGGGATCCAATCGCTGTAAAAACCGTCTCTAATCTCTTCGTTTGTGGTGTGTCTTTAAACTGGGAAAAAATCATTATATATAATTAATTATATATTTATATAATGATTTTTTCCCAGTTTATTATCTTTTTTTCCACATTATTCTAGTACCTTTATACAATTGTAATTTTAAAAAATGGGATAATGTGGTTATCTTACTTTGGTTAATGTCACAATATAATGGTTTTGAATGTTAGTGTTTATTTTAGATCTTTAAAATGATAATTAGATTGTATTTTGTAATAGCCATGCAGACATGCATGAAAAATACTTCATTTTTTACATTGATTTTTTGTCTTAAAAGTTATAATTTTGATTTTTTTTTTTTTTTCATTCATTATTTTGGGCAAGGTATATTCTAATTGGAATTTCTATGTTTATGTTGATGAATTTTAATTTCATTGTTGACACTCTTCATTTCCATTTACAGAATTTTTTTATTTATATTGTTTTGATATAGATCTATATATTATATATATATATATATATATATACACCACATTTTGAAAGCATTGGAATTGGGTTAATAAATATTATAATATTGTTTATTAGTGTTGATTTTTTAAATTTAAATTAAGTTTTCAAAATTCATGCAATCTTATTGTGTTGGAGGCTTGATCAAGTCACTAGTGCAAAATCCCAAATATTATTATTATTTTTATTCTAGATCTAGTCTTTCTTGTGTCAACTGGTTGTATTATTTATTGGACATCATTCTAGTGTACTAATACACTTATGTAAGTGTACACATTGTTTACATCTCAGTTTTGTGCACAGTGCAAACACCCCCCCCCCCCCCACATTACTGTAAGGTTGTTTGAGTCTAGTTCTGAGGTCATGCATGCTGGAAACATTACATTACATAATTATTTTCATGACTCACTGTGCTTATGCTGCTTGACTGTTGTGGTTGTTAGGGCTGATTAAATCTAGTGTAGGTAGAGCCTTCCAATGGTTTATTTCTGCTCCATACCACGATTGTTTGCTAACATAATTTCAGTCTATAAAACAAGGGTGGTCAAGACTTAAGTCATCTTTGATTACCCTGTAGACTTACTTATAATAAATAATGCTATCAACGAGACAGACAAAAAAGGATTGCCATCTAGAATCCCTAACGCTGAGCTTCACATGTTAAAAGCAGAGAACACCATCATAATCACAGCACAGTTGTTTTTTTTTAAATTAAAATAAGCCCTTGAGCCGGTTAGCAAAAGTGATTTGCAGCAAAGAAACACTTTTTTAAGAATACATTTCTATCTTATCTTCTTATCTTATATAATACAGACGATACTTCAAAAAAGAAGATGATTACGTCCTACGCGTCATGCATTTAGTCATGCATATTAACCAATGACTTAAATTCTGCCAAGTCACTGGTTTTTCTGGCTAGCTCAGGCAACCCATTCCATGCTCTAATAGCACTAGGGAAGAAGGAGTATTTGTACAAATTTGTCCTAGCATATGGGACGAGGAATGTGCCTTTATTTTTGTGTCTTTCAGAGTATTTTATTAAATTTTGTTTTTGTATTTGAAGATTATGGTTCAGTGTTTTATGTATAATTGCTACTTTACTTTTGAGTCTTCTGTCCTGAAGGCTTTCTAAATTTAGTGATTTTACTAATGGTGTTACCCTAGTCAAATGTGAATATTCGTTTGTTATGAATCTCACTGCTCTATTTTGTGTTTGTTCCAGTTTCTTTATGTTTTCTTGAGTTGAGGGGTCCCACACGGTGGATGCATATTCTATTATTGGCCTAACCAAGGTTAAATAACATTTTAGTTTTATGTTCTTATTTGATTTATAGAAATTTCTTTTAATAAACCCTAATGCTTTGTTGGATTTTTTTATAGTTTCATCAATATGTGGATTCCATGACAGTTTTTCATTTATTATAACACCTAGGTATTTTGAGTTTTTAGTCTGTGTTACTGGTTTGCCATGAATAAGATAAGTGGAATTAATTTGTTTAATTTTTTTTGTTACTCTTAACAACTGACATTTTTCTGGGTGGAAAGACATGCTCCAATTTGATTCCCATTTCTGTAATTCATCTAATTCTCTTTGTAAAATATCTGTGTCTTGTTTTGTTTTTATTGTTCTATATATTATGCAATCGTCTGCAAATAATCTGACTTTTGTTCCTGAACTAATGCAATTTGGTAAATCATTTATGTAAATTAAAAATAGTAGTGGACCCAAGACTGTTCCTTGAGGTACACCTGAGTTTACTGTTATTGGTGTCGATTTAGAGCCATTTATTATTACAGTTTGTTCTCTCCCTATCAGAAAATCTTTAATCCACTGATGCAGTGGACCGTTAATGCCGAAATATTTTAATTTTTTAAGCAAACTATGGTGGTGAACTTTGTCAAAAGCCTTGGAAAAATCTAGTAAGATAGCATCTATTTGTTCACTATATTTATCTGTATAACGGTCTTATGCATCTGATCTAGATTTAGACTACCAGGTATGTAGGCTAACGGTCTAGAATTAGAATCTTTTCGCTATCTAAGCTGAGGGTTAGTCTAAGTACCAGGTGACCGAGCCTCGATCGGTTGAATAATTTGTTGAGGAAACATTTTTGTAATGACAAAGACTCCCAATCCGAAGAGTTCTTGTGTTCTTTTAGTTCTAAATGTCAATGTACAAGGCAATTAGAATAGAAAGTCTCTTAAGTCCCCATACAGAAATTAATCATCTTCATTTTTGAAGTAGCCTAACGTCTGTATTTCACAAGATAAGATACAGTCTAGAAAACTGCAGCTCACATCGAGTCGTTTACATTACGTCTTTTGCCTAAACGTATTGGGCTATTATTGGCTTGGAAAGAAGTCTTTGCAGTGTAACTTCTCAAATGGTTACGATCAGACATTAATTGTATATTCATCAAGTCTTTAGTACGAAAGACCAAGTGATGCAATATCCCAGGGTAAAACATGGACTTTTTTTTCTTTTAACAAAATTAAATGTCAGAAAGACTTAAAAACATTGCGTCAGTATTCTAAAGAAAGATTCATCAAATCAATTTTGGACAAAAAATTCGGAGCAGTCAATGAATTCGCATACGCTGCCGCTTCTTTTGTTTTATCAATAAACTTTAAAAATACAAAAAAAAAAAAAAAAACACTCGTCATGTTCCAGAATTAACCCAAAGATCCCCGTAAATTGACGTGGTAGACCACTTCACATATCTAGCAAGCATGGTATCTAATGATGCATCGTTTTTAAGGGAAATTGATAACCGTCTGATCAGGGCATGTAGTGCTTTAAATTTAGACGCCTCCAGGAATGAGTTGGCTGTATAAATCGCTCCGCCTGCCTACAAAAATCAGTGTCTACCAAGCAGTGGTTCTCTCAACCCTTCTATGTGGATCTGAGACATGGGTATTTTGTAAAAAAAAAAAAAAGTGCCGGTACTCAGTGATGGATTGCCTAACTTTTAACTACAAGTAAATTAATAATAAACGTTTAAGTACAAGAAAAGTAATAATTTATTCCCCACATTGAAAAAGGTGCCGTTACGCCGTACCGGTGCGTATCGTCACACAAAAAAAAAAGCACTGGGTATTATACAGAAAGCATAAAAAAGCTTTCACCAACGATGTTTTCGCTCCATCATGAACTTACGATGGCAAGACCACATTACAAACAGCGATGTTCTGACGAACGCCGGTATGGACAGTATAGAACTATAGATGGACTTCTAATGGTCTGATAGTTACGCTGGAGAAAGAACTTATATCCCGTGGGGGGGGGGGGCGAACTTTTTCTCAAGGCAGTCTTTTTTTGTGTGAGCTGATAGATGGTAGACGTAACAAAGATGTCCCACAGACACGCTTTAGGCATCCACTTGCTTTAACTGACATAGAAAAGGGCATCAGACTGCAGGCGGCTTCAGAAAGAGGTAGCCGGACATTTTTTTTTTTTTTACAAAGCCCGCGGGATACACAAAAGAAAATCTACTGCCAATGACAGATGTTGACGCCGAAAAGAGAATCAATTAAAATCGACCACAGGCGTATAATGGTTATGTTTGCGTTGGATGTTGCAAACTATGTGGATCTTAGCAGGCGCCTCCACAGCGAGAGAATGACGAAATAAATCGCTCTGCCTGCCTATAAAAATCAGTGTCAACCAAGCAGTGGTTCTCTCAATACTTCTATATGTATCTGAGACATGGGTAGCCTACTATGCAGAAAGCAATTAAGAATTCTTGAAAGCTTTCACCAAAGATATGTTTGCTCGTTTGGGTAAAACTTCCGATCTAAGACCCCTTTTGAAGAATGTTATGCAATTTTTGGTCATGTACAGTGGCAAGATTGCACTACAAAAAGCGATGTTGTTGCGGATGCCGGTATGGACAGTAGACCTATAGGGAGGGTCTTCTTATAGTCAGATAGTTACGCTTGGCAGGGCACGTTTCCCATATAGGGGGGGGGGGGAGGACGGACTTAAATGACTGATTTTTTGCTTTGATTTTGTTTATTTTAGGTGAGATTTTAATACTAAACCATCACTTGCCCCAACGCAGCCAAAGGGGGGGGGGTCCCGAAATAAATCCTGGCTACCCCCATGAGGAGATGAACGTATGCCAAATGCAATCTTTTTTAGTGAGCTGAAGCACTTCTTTAGAATACTAACACAATGTTTTAAGTCTCTTACGAAAAAAATGCGGTATTTTACTTTGTTAGGCTACAGAATGCATATTGTACCCTATAGGCCTAAACTAGAGATTTTGCATCACTTGATGTTTCGTACTAAAGCCGTAATGGATATAGGCCTACTAATTGCAATATTAAATTCTGAACGTTACCATTTGAGAAGTAACAATTCAAAGATTTTCTTCCAAGCCAGTAATAGGCCAATAGTTTTAGGCAAAAAGATGCAATGTAAAACGACACGACGTGAGCTGTGGTTTGTATTAGATTGTATGGGGACTTTCTGTTCTAATCATAGACTATAATATCTTTATATTGTCACACAAGAAGTTGCAAAGGGAAAAGATCGTCTCTCGAGAAGTAAAATGACACTGATTTACATATATAGTCTATAGTTCTAAATCGCCACGTACAATGTCATTTATCTTATTTTATCTTATCTTATATAATACAGACATTACTTCAAAAAAGAAGATGATTATATTAGGCTACGTCCTACGCGTCATGCATTTAGTCATGCATATTAACCAATGACCTAAATTCTGCCAAGTCACTGGTTTTCCTGGCTTATTCAGGCAACCTATTCCATGCTCTAATAGCACTAGGGAAGAAGGAGCATTTGTACAAACTTGTCCTAGCATATGGAACGAGGAATGTGCCGCGGGTTATCTTTGTGTCTTTCTGAGTATTTAATTAAATTTTGTTTTGTATTTGAAGATTGTGATTCCGTGTTTTGTATATAATTGTTACTTTACTTCTAAGTCTTCTGTCCAGAAGGCTTTCTAAATTTAGTGATTTTACTAAAGGTGTTAGGCCTACTCTAGTGAAATGTGAATATTCGTTTGTTATGAATCTCACTGCTCTATTTTGTGTGTTACAGTTTCTTAATGTTTTCTCGAGGGGTCCCAAACAGAGGATGCATATTCTGTTATTTAGAACTAACAGTACACAAAAGGAGCTTATCGGATTGGTAGTCTTGGCCCGATCACTCATTCGCATCATTACGAAAATGTTTCTAAAATGAGTTCGGGCAAACGTCTTATTGTAACGAGCCAGGTTCGGTTACCTGGAACTATAGATATAGATCTACTTGCTTTCTTTAACTTCTTTACATTTTATTCATTATTTGCGGCAATATACGTTTGTATTGTTCCATGGTTTCGATGCAATATATTCGGTAAAGTGCGGTAAATTTGGTGAAGTGCGTTCTCGTTGCTTACGAGACAAGACGAGATATAGTCATATGAGAGAAGCTAGAGATTATATCCAAAACAACTGAAGATAAAATGCAGGCAGCGAACAGGGCACCACCAGGCGTTGTTCCCGTACCCACGGAACCAACAAAACGACATGGAACACCTCTTGGAATCGTTTATACGATTGTTATTTCAATTGCAGTATTTTTACTTGTTTTGGATGGTAAGTTTCATCTCAAAGTTAATCTTATCTCTTATGAGTTCTGCATCGATAAACTTATCAACCAAGTACCAAGGCAATGTCCAATGTCATGTCTAATTTTACTTCAAACCTTACATTTACAAACTGTACATGTAGTGTAAATAAGATTGTATGCAGACAACTGAATAAACCATTTTAATAGGACGAGTCAAGGGCACAGACTCTAGAAATATGTTGATTCTAGATCTAAAGACAAGTCTAGATTACTCTAGAATCTAGATTAGATCTAGAATCTAGACTAGAATAGATTAGATTTTTAGATCCAAGATCTAGATTCTAGTGTCACTAGTGATTCTAGAGTCTACAATCTAGAAAAGTAGAATCTAGTAATTAAGTATAATCAATGATAATCTATTCTTTCAACTACTCTACTTAACTCTACTGTCTCTAGATAGTCCTAGATCTAAGTCTAAGGTCAAGAGTTAGAGTCTAGATCTAGTCAGTCTAGTGATAAGTGACCTAGTCTAACTAATCTAGAAATCTAGACTTAGAATTGATTCAGATTTAGTATTATTGTTAGATCTATGTATTATTATTATCTAGAGTAAAAGATGTTTATCGGCCTCGCTAAGCCAAGCTCTGGCCATTTTTTTGTGTTTCGAAATCCATAACTCTGTAACGGTCTAACCTATGAAAAAAATGAGGGCGTCAATGAATTTATCATCCTTTTGTCTATAAAAATAAGCTATTTTGTATTGTATCACTACGCATAGTTAAAATTAAGTCTGATGTAAAGAGGGGTAGGGTCATTGTTTTCATGCGTAAAAGTTTCGACATGATTTTTTTTCCTGTCAAAATTGTTGGCCGGTTTGGAGATTTATGGATACATCAAAGGAAATATATATATTCTTCCTCTTCTTCTAGCCAGCTTTATTGCTGCTGAGCTGTAAATATATATATAAAACATGTTATCATTATGAATTTTCATCCTTAATTAAGTTTTTTTGTACATTAGCGTAACGACACAAGCCATTGTCACTTTTCCCACGAGCTAAATTTGTGGATGTGAGCATTGGTAAAAAAGTTTAAGCTTAAAAGATTTTAGTTCTTGTATTGCCTGAACATTTAATAGAAACTTAAAATTATGTGTATAATATTATATTAAAACTTATTAACTCTGTACAGTATTTTCACAATTCATTAAAACATTAACTGTGTACTGTAGTGAGATTTAATTTCTTTACAAATTTCTTTTTTTTTTTATTTAGGACTCTACTATTTAATAACTGCAAAAGGTGCTCGAATTGACTATGGCTGGTAAATTTTATTTCTTTATAAAATTTTGTAATGCCTATTGAGCCTAGAAATTCTGCTGACTTGTATATTGATGTTCTCTTTATATATGTATATATTTATTTATGTTTTTGTTGTATACATTAAAATCTAATCAATTTAAATTTCTCCTTAGGTTTTTCATGTCAACATCTCCTTATATGTGGGCGTTGATTGGAGTTGGCCTGGCCATTTCATTATCAGTTGTTGGAGCTGCCTGGTAATACTTGTTTGCTTTCTTTTGAAATTGGCTTGCAATGTCGAATGTCAGCATAAACATTAGTTAGGTGTTGAAGTCATGGCATTTTGAATTGAAACATGGCATTTTGGACTTTTTTTTTTTTTGTCGTTTAATTTTTCTTTAAATGCCTCATTTTGTACATTCACATCATTAGAGGCAGTCACTTTCTCAATTAGCTGTGTAATCCACTAAGGTAGAATAATAGGTGAGGGGACTGTTCAGTGTTTGAGCAGCAAATCAGATGAAGATAAATCTCAAACTGTTAAGTCCCTGGCTTCATAAACTAGTTACTTCTTTCCTTCCATTAAATCTTTATCCCCCCCCCCCCCCCCCCCCATTGCAGCAGTTTTAGTGTTTGTTAAGTGTCCTTGCTACTTACCTAAGCACATGATAGAAAAAACACACCATGACATTTTGTAATTATTTTATTTATAGTTTTATTTCTGGTGAATCTTGTACAGGAGTGAAACACTTATTTTAGGCAAATGTATAGGGCCTAAAGTGAAAGATGTGTATAAGACCTACCCTTTTCATTTCATTTAGTATGTTGTGCTAAACAGGAACTGAGTAAAGTTAACTAAATGTTGTGCTTATTTATTATGTGTATTAATTATATGACTTTCGTTTTATAAAAATCTAAAATATTATCATCTGTCTGTTGCAGGGGTATTTACACAACTGGTGTCAGTATAGCTGGTGGTGGTGTGAAGGCACCAAGAATTAAGACCAAAAATTTAATTAGCATCATTTTTTGTGAAGCAGTAGCCATTTATGGTATTATCATGGCTATAGTCATCAGTACCAACCTAAGTGTAAGTAGTTAGTGAAGTGCATGTCTGACAGCTTGGTATATACCTAACCTAGCCAAAAAAACAACAACAACAGTTAAGTAACATTTTATGTAACATTTTCATCTCTCTGTCCTCTGAAATTATACAGCTGTAGCAGTAAGAGAGACTGTTGAACAAAATATCCAAGTGAAAATAATCTTGATTGAAATGGAAGTACAATGATAATAGAGAGAAGATTGTTAGCAACTCAAAAGTGGAGACAAACAAATTTTGATGAAACATTTTTTAACCCATTTTATCAATTTTCTTCATCATAAACATTTCATCACAAATGACTTCTGAACGCACACACACAAAAATTGAATCTACAATAATTGTGCTGAATAGCTCTAATTACTGAATCTGTTTACTAAAAAAAAAGTTTTTTTCTTTTTTTGGTTTAGGCTGTTGATATGAGCATCCTCACAAAAACAGATAAAATTTATGCCAACTACCAAGCAGGTAGGTCAAATATTATTAGCAGTTGTTTTATGTTTGTGCATTAACTGACACGACTCCAAGATTGTCTTTAGCCTGCTGCATTACCTCTATGTAATTCCAATTATTTCTAGGTTTCAAAATGTTTGGAGCTGGCTTGACTGTAGGTCTGTGTAACCTGGCCTGTGGTATCTGTGTTGGTGTTGTTGGATCAGGAGCTGCTCTTGCTGATGCTGCTAATGGTGCTCTCTTTGTCAAAATTCTTATTATAGAAATCTTTGGTTCAGCCATTGGTCTTTTTGGACTCATCATAGCTATTTTGCAGGTTTTTATCCTTTTCTTTTTTTTTTTTTTATTAAAAAAAAAATAAGTTTGCATAGAAACATAAGGAGCAGTTAGTTTAAAAATTTTATGCAATGATCTGGTGTGTAGAATACAATATATAGAATAAACTTTTTTAAACCTAATCTTCAGATTTAAAAAAATAAATTACACATTCTGTTGTATTGAATTTGACATTACAACTAATGCTTGCTTTTTTTTAAAAATAACATACGCTTGTAAAAAAAAACAAAAAAAAACTATTAGCTTATTTTGGTTTATTGAGAAAGTCACAAGAGAAATTTCAGCCCTTTGTTTGGCTTAAATTCCATTGTTGACTAAAAAGAATCTTATGTGTTTAATACAAACAAATGAAACACATTTATTTGTCATCTGGGGGATGCTGACATTCAGAAAAAATAGTATTTCTGTTTTAAATGTAAAAAAAAAGATTCCAAACAAAATTTAATCTCCAGTCATGCTAAATTCAATTTATTGTAGATTGTCAAAAATATATTTATACACACACACACTTGTCTACTATTTTTAATATACATTAGAATGGTTATGGCAATGCCCAGTAAACATAGTAAAAAATATAATAATAATGTAGCGTAACTCTTAACACACTTTACATGTTTTTATCCCATTCCAGACCTGCCTACCATTACCCAAAATGCATATTCCTTATGCAAAATCTCCCAAAAATGACAGACAGTATGCAAATACGAATTTAACCCGCTGCATTACACATTTCGAATCCTTTTTATTTCCTCTCTAGCTTACGAGCGGCCACAGAGGTCAGTTGAAGCCATCCTATAGGGGGGGTGGGGGGCAGAAAGGTGGGGTGAACACATTGTGTCCACATCTATACGTTGATTGGTTATTAATAGCTTTAGTCTACAAATGAAGAACGCGAGAGTGAGAGAGTGGTGAGTTGGTACCATTCCGTTAGCTACAACACCAATTTTTTCTTTTTTTTCTTTTTTTTTTTTTTTTTTTTTTTTGTAAGTGGAATGAGTAGAAATTAATTATGTTGGAGCATTAAAAAAAAGTTGAATGCAAAAAAAGAATCCCTGATTCCCATTGTAGACCTGGATTCTAGATCTATGTATAGTCTATGCCCTACGTTTGTAGCGGACCCACTGGATCGATAACACTCTTGAGCCCAGATCTAGATATGTAGATCTAGATATAGATCTAATGTAATCATGACATCTGTTCTATTTTAAAGTTTCTAAATGTATACAATCTAGTAAGAAGATGTATATAGATTCAGATCTAAATAATTAAATAGTAAAACCACATGAGATCTAGATCTAATTTATATAATTTAGGCTAAGATTAACTTCATTTAAGATCTTTATACATCTAGAATTCTTTTTGTCTTTTCTGGCACGGGTATCTAGGAGTCTAGACCAGAATATCTATTACTATAGTTGTAGAAATGAATATGAATTAAAGTATTAGGTAGATTTAGATTTTAGATCTAGTCTCACTGCAACTACTAAATTATATAATCTAGATTTATATTCTTAATTTACTTGTGGCAGTTGTGATACAGATTTGATGGCCTGTATTAATTTAAAAGGAAATAGTCTTCTTTAATATATATCTAGATCTATATATATTAGATATATATACAATTTTTGACAAGATAGTCGATCGCGCAAGTGTTACACATTCTGGTGCCAAAATACATATTTTGACCATCAGTGTTACACATTTGGACTTTTTTTGGTAGGCAGGTCTGCCAGTCTATAAACAATTGTGTCATTGTCCAAACTTCATTAACTGTGTTTATTTCACCATGAACATTTTTTTAACCAGGTTTTGGTCATTATAATTTAAATCTATGCTTTTATATTATCTGCTATATTATCTGCACATGCACATAACTGTACATGTATTAACACGCACACCTATAAATACAAGTCTAAAAGATTTCATGGTATTTAAAAAAATAACTCTTTAAAAGGGCAAACAAGTTGTTTTTTTTTTTTTTTAAATTATTTTTCTATTTATTGATTAATTTTTCTTGATTAGATGGATTTATTTGATGTATTCTAGGGTAACATGGAAAGCTTAAGTTAATTTTTATTTCTTTGTTTTTGTTATCTGTAGGTGACTAGTGCAAACATGGAGGCTGAAACATAATGTGATAAAATGTCTGCAAACTTGATCTGTGATGCTCCTGAAGTCACTTGAAAATGTCCTACTTTCATGCTCTCTTATTAACTAATAAATCATTCAGTAGTTAACTAGCAGAAATGCCCCCCAAATTTTTTCAACCAATTTTAATAGTTTTACTTCCTAAATTAATCCAACTGCTCAAATATTTTGGATAAATTCCAAGTTTTAGAAAATGATTATTTTGTACTCAGCTAATGTAAGCCCCATATGGCTCAATATCTTGGGCATATATTATTGACTGAATCTATATTAATCTGGAATTTTATTTTTCATGGAAGTTACTATTTGTGTAATTGTAAAACAAATATGCTGCTGCTAAAGTAAACATTGAACAAAACAAACATTCACAAAGATTGTAATCAACTTATGTATGTACTTTAATGTTGTCTGGTTCTCTTAGTTCAAAAGATCAACTTTTGTAAATAGTTCAACACAACAACCAAAAATAATCTAGATCATTTTTTTTTTGTGAGTGAATGTAATAAGTTGGTTGAGAAAGAAACAATTAAAACAAAACAAAACATAGGTACTGAATAGAAATAAACTTTTAGCTTTAATTTTTTTTTTAAATTCTTGTATTTTTACATTCCTATAGAATCTTTTTTTTTTTTTTTTTTAGTAGTATTTTTGTACATTTGTATAAATGTGTCATTTTGGCTGTGTTTAGCACTGTACATAGGAGTGGATGACATGTTGTATTGTTAGTTGTTTCTGTAATTTCTTTAGTATAATGTATTAACTTATTAGTTAGGATGGTGATATGTGTTCTGTGGAATTAAACATGAATATAAGCCTGAATTGGTTAATTCTTTAATTTCTTCCTTCCACTTTGTAATGTTTATTGTATTCTGCTCACCTAGTGCATATTGGCTTGGCATAGTTATGTAAACATTGTTTTACCACTTTGCTCATTCATATTCCTTAGAATTGAAAACATGCATTAGTGTACACATCTGGTTATTTATATATATATCTCCTTTATGGTTGAAGATGAGCACATTATATGACCTTGAAGATGGCTTAAGTCCAGTCCTCGCACACATGGCATGGGTAAATTAGGTCTGCTGCTGAAGTTTGCTTCTTCTCAGCCTTTTGTTAGCTCTTTGTTCTTTCATGCTGGCCTTGTCTTGTATCTTGAGACTCACAGCTTCGCACCATGAGGAGTGATCCAGAGCTAGTGTTTCCTAGCTGTGAATGTCAATATCACATATCTTGAGGGTGCTATTAAGGGTGTCTTTGTATTGCTTGTGTTAACCACCCTAAAAGTGCTTTCCTGCACACAGATCCCCATAAAGAAGTCATTGTGGAAGGTAGTATAGTGAATTAATAAATACATTTGTAATACACATGTACGTTTTGTTTCCTTTGGCTATTAAGTCCTGCAACAGGTCAAACTGACTTCTCCACATTGAAAAGTGACCATCTCTTTCCTTGATGGATAAAACTACAGTTAAGTTGAATGCCCAAATAAATGTGATGTAACTGCCTCAATGTTAGCTGCTGCACTAAAAATAGAAATAATTGCTTTGTTGAAAAAGTATTCTTGTGATCATTATGGACCAGTAGGTTGTAAATCAATTTCAATGCACAGTAGCATAATTACTCATGTAGTTGTTCATAAATAATTTTATTAAAAATTTAACCCCCCCCCCCCCCCCCCCCCCGGGTATTTTTTCCATTATTATATTTTGAAAACCTGTGTGTTTATTCTACCTCACAAACTACACAGACAAGCCTAAAGTCATTCAACTTTCCTTCTGCCTTCCTGACCTCATGCTACTCTCCACAACAAACACTGAAATTCTTTAACACTGTTCAGTTACATTTGGGAGACCACTGTAACTGTTAATAATAATAATTTAAATAACTGTAACATAAACATGGTTTTTAAAATGACTAAATGATCTAAAACATTGTTATTTCATTTGAATTGTTTTTGTTACGTACCAGTAACAAATCTTCAGACCCCCCCCCCCCCTTGGTTGTTATGTAATATTCAAACGTTTCTTTACTTGTTTCTTTATGAACTATCTTAACATCATGGCTGATTCACAACATTAGTTGAAGTACAAAGACTGTCAGTCCCAGTGTTTTAATATTATTAGAATGAAGGACTCTCTAATGTCTTTATATTTTAATTTAGAATCCATGTTCTAGCTTTCAGAAGTATTTAGTGTTCCAGAATAAAAATAATGAGATGACTTCATCCAAGCTTGCAACTCAATACAAATAGAACACAAAAACCTTAATACGTGTAATTTAAGAAAAGTCATTTATTTACAGTTTTTATCAATAAAATGACATTTAAAAAACAACAATTTCAACACAACTTTGTGGGCACTAAGAGATACATCTGAAACAATGTGGACTCTCATAAGTCAACAGTATCAAATATAAATATGTACAAGCATGGTCTATGATGTGCATTCATGTGATATGCTTGTGGTCATTTTCTCATAAAAAACAAAGTGTAATGGAAATAAATAGTTGTGAATGTACAAAATGTTGAGACACCATGTTCATATTGTGGAGATATCAGACATGACAAAAACTTTGAAAACCAACTTTGCTAAACAGATAAGAGTATACACAAATAAATTACCCTCTCATCAATTCTAGAAAGAATATAATAAACACATCAGAATAGAAAGAAATCAGGAAAAGACAATGCTAGTAAATATGACCAACTTTGGTGTTAGATTTCCACTTCTATTTTACAATTTAACTACATAAAAAGTTTCACCGAGTGACAAAGGATGCTTAGTTCCATTTGTGTACTGTAACTATAGACTAATAATTCTTGTCCACATGGACTTAAATTTTACAGCTAATTAAAGCACAGACCCTCATCCACCATATTATATGATATATAATTATCTTATATAATACAGACGTTACTTAGTTGAAACCACTGGAGTGCTTCATTGCACATAATACCTTAGGAGTCATTATTACATTTTCAAGCTATAAAACTCAAGGGAGAGCACCAATCTGTCTCCTCCTTTTTTGGTGGAGTTGCTAATAAATGCAATAACCAAATTCATTGATCCATTTTATAATGAAAACATATATGGCTAAGCTGTAACAGCCTTACAAAGAGATCAGTTTAAAAAATCACTTTAATATATCAGCAATAATTTTATATTTCCATTGTGGGTAGCCATTTATCTCTATATGGTGGACCATCATTTTAATAGAAACATAATTTGGTATGTGCTATTCAACACAATTCACCATTAGGCTATAGACACAACTTTTGTTAACAAATTAATACATTCATAAACAAAATAATTCAACATTCAGCTCATATCACTAAGTTTTTTTTTTTGTTCACTATTAAAATAGAAAACAATGACAGTACATAATAAGAAGTATTACTTTGATCTTTAGAAAGAAATTGGTTGATAAAGTTCAAGGGAAGTTTAATAAAAAAAAAAAAAAAGAACAGCCAAGAGGTAGATAAAACACCAAGACATTTTCTGTTATCACAACATTATTATGGCCTCTAGATAAAGCAGTTCTAATTTTGATGATTTTTTAAAAAGATCTCTAGAAGACAACTATTTACTTTGAGAACTAGATATATTTTCTTTTAGTTGTTGACAGAAGTCTTTTCATACTTAGAAAAGTAAATTGAAGAAAACCTTTTATTTCAGCCTTTTATTAATATTGATAGTTAATTTGCTTCAAATGTTCTATATAACTTTTTGTTGAAAAAAAAAAAGAAAAGACTAAAGAAAACTGTAAAAGCAGTTCAAAGATTTTTGAAAAAAAAAGTTCTTACTAGGAGAGGACTATAAGCTCTTCTAGCTCAATTTTTTCTTAAAATTTTTTCAATGAAAACGATTGAAAGGTGAGGGCTTTTCATGAAAAATTAGAGAAAATTGTTACAATTGTAACAATCCAAATGAAATTTCTTTGATTACACATTTCATCAACATTTGAGTAACAAGTTAACACAATTAAAAAAGGAATGGAAATAAGCAATCTCTCTATTGAAAATAACATCAGATACAAAGCTTATTCAGTTTCAAGAGGTAAGTTCTAAAACAAAAAGGTTTAAATATAATTTAGCTCAACTTTCTAGTGGAATAAAATTGGACCTTAAAGTGGAGAGAAACAAAAAAGGACCTTTTCAATCCACTGATAAATCCTTCATTCAATCTAGCTACTCAAAACCATATAGACCAAAAACAAAGCATTTATTTAGCTAAGTAGAATTATTTCTTCTACAAACTACAAATCTCTGGCAGCTCCTATAAGTGAACAAAAATATGAACAAAACAAAACTGAAAAGATACTATCCCACAACTATCAACCTCATAGATTGTAACTAGCTTAATGTTTTACTGTTTTACTAGAATGACATAAATTTCATTTCCTCACATAAACAATATTTAAGAGAAATAATTTTCTTGATAAACATGAAATCTTAAAATTCCAATTGTTAAGTAGCAATTAATGAACATTCAACAATTGATACCATACATCACTGTACAAGTTATCTTGTGTTAGCACACAGACAGACAAAACTTTATACAAAGATCACACAGTCCTTTAAAATGTCATTTACTATGCCTAGTGTAAGCTTTATATACAGTCTTGGTCATTTTGAAATTACTTTTAGTGTTATCAACCACTGTTTAGATTAGTTTTAACTGATGAGAGGTAATTATAGCTGACTGTTGAGAAAATAACACCCTAAAGAAATTCAATTCAATGTGAATTTAGGGCTCAAAGTCATTCACCTAAAGGACAAAATTAGGCTTTCTTCATAAATGTATATGCCAGTGAAAGTTCAATTCATAATTTTTTAATGAGGGAATAGTAAAACCAGGAAATAGCTAAAGGCAATCTCACTAGTTGAACAGGAAAAAAATAAGCCTGATTAAAATTCATTAGTTTTATTCATCTTAACTGATAATTGTAAAAACATGACATGTAATAGATCAACAAGAGGAAATGAGACCTATTGGTTTTGAATATAAAAGATACAGCTTCAATTCAAGTTACATAGAAATAGTCACATTGCAGTACCAAGCTCAAAAACATTTTTAAAAAAGTTAATAGAAACAAAAAGGAAAGACAATTTATTTAAATATTATCTTTTGCAATGTAAAGGCATTCATGTTATCAGTCAATTATATCAATCACTTGCAAGACATCAAGAATTCTTTGACTTAAAGACATATCCCAAACAAAAAGAAACTACAGCTACATTGAAGCTATACAGTAGTATCAACAGGGTAATTGATGTCTGTATAAATTTACTTCTTAAAACTCTTGGTTTTAAATAGATAGTTGTATTTACAACAAAAAAACAACAACTCACAACTTAGTAGCTGCCATACACTATTTCTATAATTCCTAGAAATGGGATCAACACTCAGGCTAATTATGATCTAAAGTAAAAATTGTTTAAATTCTATATATTAAAACTATTCTTGGCTCTTTGCTTGGTGGCTTCTTCCAACAAGACGGTTAAGGATTTGTGAAGGGAAGTGAAAGTTGGCCGGGAGTTTGGTTTTTTGTGCCAACAAGATTTCATGAGTTCTGAAACTACAGATGCAACATTTTCTGTGGGCTGTAGTGTGTGTCCAGATCGGAGGTAGTTTATGACTTCTTCATGCGTCATTCCATAATATGGCTGTAGTGCAAATGAGAAAATTTCCCACAAAAGAACACCAAAAGACCACACATCTGACTGTGACGAGAACTTATTGTACAAGATGGCCTCCGGGGGCATCCAGCGTATAGGAATAGCATCCTTGTCACTCCCATGGTAATAATCCATACTATGTATGCTGCAAGCTAATCCAAAATCTGAAATTTTTACAGTAAGACCATTGCCAACAAGGCAGTTCCGAGTGGCTAAATCACGATGGACATAGCCCCTTTCCGATATATAAACCATCCCATTAGCAATTTGGCGGGCCATATGCAGTTGGTCCACCATGTCTATGCTGCCTAAGTCATCCATAGATGGAACTGAGCTGGCATCACTCCTACGCAAACACTGGTCTGGGCTGCACAGCCTAAGAAATTCATTTAAATCTCCTTTGCTCATGTATTCAAACAGAAGGCACATTGGCTTGCCCACAGTGCATACACCAAGGAGCCGAACAATGTTGGGATGGTCAAACTCAACCATTAAGGAAGCTTCTTTCTCAAAGTCTGCTTGGATAGTGTCTGAAGCATCTTCTTTAAGCATTTTTATTGCAATAATCTGTCCCTCTCCACTCTTAGTGGATGAGTCACAGAGGAGGTGCTCACCTAAGAGTTTAGTGTCACTACAGTTATATGCAGAATGGATCTCAAGATGCCTGAGATCACCTTTGCTAGAGAATGGGTTGCGACTGTGTTTACAATTTTTACCACAGCTAAGGCTGTGCTTGCTGCCACTAAGTTTACCACCTGTGATATGGGAGTTTCCATTACTGCAGATGATTCTGGCCTTGAAGACTCGACCAAAGGCACCCTGACCTATGTCTTCAATGAAAACTATATCATTTCTAGGAAATTCTAGAGTCTCAAGCTTTGGATTCAATCTGTTGGATTTCATCTGAAAAAGAAAATAAATGAAATTGATCAGATCACAAGTTATGAATAACGTATAACTCAATTTTAAATTTGTGCAACAATGAGACTTTATATAAAAATCAAGAATGAATTTAGTTGTAGAGGCTGTAGTTTTTAAGTGACATTTGATTTATTATTCTGCTCTCGTATTCAATGTAGCTGACATATATCTAGCTTTTTATCATTAGAGAGTGTCAAGCAAGGATGTGTACTGGCAAATACTCTGTTTGGCATATTCTTTTCCTGCCTACTGCATTATGTTTAGTGTCATCAACAAGTCACTAAAGGTGTACTTCTTCATACAAGATCTTCTGTGAAACTCTTCAATGTATCCAGATAGAGGGAAAAAACTAAAGTTAGAAAGGTACTAAACAAGGAACTCCTCTACACTGATGATGCAGCTATTGTTGCTGACTCTGCTATCCAGCTTCAGATAAACTAACTATCATGGTTGATAAACTAACTATCATGAATGTTTGGCTTAAATATTAGTGAAAGCAAGACCGAAATAGTTGTTCAGAACACTAGCACTGCACCTCATGTGACAATTAATGGCCAACCACTGGAAATTGTTGACCATTTTTGTTATCTAGGCTACATCATCTCCAAAGCTGTGCTACTAGATAAGTGCTAGAAAGAGCAGTGTACCAGGACATCTGTGCTGTTACCAGCAGCAGACGCCTTAGATGGCTAGGTCATGTTCACAGAAAGCCACAAGGTCGAATCTCACTAGACATTCTTTATGGTGATCTAACAGAAGGCAGGAGAGTTGCTGGTCAGGAGAGCTGCTGGTGGCCAACTATTAAGGTATAATAATGGTGTGCACACGTGACATGAAGCTCTTCAAAATCAACACTAACAATTAATAATTGAAGCACTGGCTAGAGTCATTTGGAAAGCAAGCATAAAGGAAGGGTTCGCTGATGGATTGCATGCAAAAAGTAGACAGAAGGGTGAAAGTGCAAAAGTGCCTGATGATAACAGATGCCCAACCTGTGACTGCAGATATGTATCAAGGATTGGTTTCTTTAGTTGCATGAAAAGTTGAAAAAGGATAAGATTTTCTATTGACACAGAGAGAGAGAGAGTGAAATCTTTCCTTCTAAAACATAATGATGCACTGGATCTATAACAGTTTTACCAAGTAATATTTACATGGGTTAAAGATAAGATACGGAAACCAATGGTCAAAACTTGGGCAGATACTCAAATGCCAGAATCTTGATTGACAAGCATTAGTTAGATATTAGCTATGTAAACAAGCTGTTTTCTGATTAATACCAACCTGATGGTAAGCCATGTTAACTGGAAGATTGGCCACATCCACATCAAAGTCATCCTGGGCAGCAGCTCTGTACTTCTGATGTTTCCATTTCAAAAACATGGCCAATGATATTATGAGGATGCAGAGAAATACAGCAAGAATGGGAAGAAGGATGATCAGGTAGAACTCATTCCATTCATTAGGAACATTGTCCTCAGGGACTGCTAGAGACATACAGAACAACAAATAGCAATAAGGAATTGATGAGCTGTGAAAATTATGTTTTTAAACATTTTGAATAGTATTATACGATAAAAAGTAAAATTAAAAATTTGGAAAAAAATTGATGATTCTAAATAAAAAATAAAATAAACTAATACATAAGATATTTTGCCTTAAGGAATTAACTGACTTAAAAATTTATGTCTATTGTTATTTAAAAATTATAATTTATACAAAGCTGTCTTTAGTAGAATTGAGTTTACCCCAAATCGTGAGGACCCGTGGTGGAGGCTAAAAAGGTCGGAACAAACAACAATAGCGCAGTGGCGCATGGGACACTGCCCCATAGGTGCGTACTTCGCCCGGTTCCGACCAAATTTTGATGCCCGTTGCCGACACTGCAGGGAATCAGAAGAGACGGTGGCGCACGTCTTGCAAGAGTGTCCACAGCTCAGCCAGCTGTGGGAAGACGTATCCAGTGGTTCACTATGTTTGTATGGAAGCTATGAGGCACTACGCCAAACAGCAGAGTTCCTTACCAGGGCACTACGGGAGACCTAGGTAACCAATTGGAGTTCATCTCAGAATTGAGTTTACAGTCCCATTATACTCATTTTTTTTAAAAACCTATTTATTCATTATTTAAAAAGTGCAAAGAATCAATAGCAGGTATGTTTTTTTGTTTTTTTTTCATACTATATTCATGTTAAGTAAAGTTACAGTCCAAAATTATTTCAATCTAGAATGACTTTAAAAAATACTTTAGTATGACTTACGACAAAGCTGAATATGACATTTTTCCCATCTGAAGAATTTGTCTGTTGTGTAGCACCATGGCTGAGTTTCCTCCCCTCCTGGATTGCGACAATAATTTTCAGAGTTCCACAGTTCTGGAAAGAGCAGTGGAGAGCGTTGGTGATTCTGAGGAGAATTGTCTTCCCATCGTTGGCAAGGGCGTCCACTGATTGTAACATTGACAGTTCCATTATACCATCGTCCGTTATCAACATAACAATCACCTGAATAAAAGAATTTTCTTTACTCAATGGGTCATAATTAATCATATTTACACAGACATACATAGACCAATTAGAAATTGTGCAATAACAGACAATTTACATCAATCTCAAAGATGGTATGACTAGCACAATCACCATTGACCTTTTTATATCATCCGTTTGATGTCAGTAACTAGATAGAAGCGATTATACTCAAGCTACTCTATCTCCTTACTACCCCCAATGCCATAAGTTACATCTTTCTCTAATAGCTTCATCTACAGCTAATGAACAAAGTCTTGTTAACAAGCTAGCTACAATATAGAGTAAGCAAGAAAATTATAGAAATTAAAAAAAAAAAACAAACAAAGCTTATATAAAGTGTAATTGTCTTAATTTGGATCAGTCCGTGTAATTAACTTTGTAATATATCTATTATAACAATAATAAATCTTTGGGATTAGAAATATTTGTAAAAATTGTTTTTGTTTAGTGCATTTCATGCTTCTAGCTTGCTTAACTGCGCTATGGTCTAATCAGGTGTCAGCTAATCAGTTGGTGGGATGGGGAGGGGGGACAAAGGTATCTCTGGGTGAAGGTAACTTACTTCCATAGCTTTTTATACTTTTAAAGTCATACAACTTACATTCAAACTGGAAGGCTGAAGCCTCCCCAAGCCAATACACTAACCACTGAGTCATCCAAGTGCTATCAAAACTATCTATTGCTAGTTTCATGCTTTTCAACAACAAACTAGTTCTCTAAACAAAGTCTAAAGGGAAATTGAACTTATACTGCCACATCTGTCAAATACTGGTTCTTTCCCTTGTTTGATACCAAACAAAATAATTAATTACCAATAATTAATTAAATGACTGATTAATTTATTTTTTAATTGTGTGTTGTCATCAACAACAAATACTTCAGCAAAATGTCCACTTATCTGAGATGGAGAAATAACCTGTACAACAATGGTACCGGTACCAGACTTAGAGACAGACAAGAGAGAGTTGAGGTAAACAAATACAAGTGAAATTCTTAGAAGTATTTTGATCCATACAGAAGTTTCTGACAAAAAGTATATTTAGATCTTCTGGAAGTTAATGTTTCTTCTTCTTTTGTCCTATGTCTTGAAATCATTTTCAAGGATACACTGTCCATTGGAAAGATAAAGCTAGTATCCAGTAGACTTTCCCAGAGGATTTCTAGCTTAGCATTTGTTTCCAAAGAATTTAACCGTGAAGATTTCGTCTAAAAGTAAATGAAACTTACTTTATGCTTTGTATCATGTTTCCACCCGTAACAAAAGATTAGACACCAACTTCTTTCAAATCTACAATTAAACAGCCAAAACACTTTTCTAGTTCAACTAAAGGCTCAAGATGATTTCATTCTGTCTGATCAACATACTACATACCTCTGACTTTCTCTTCTGAGCGATTATGATGATCAGAATCTATACACTGCTGCGATGAATTCCATTTACTTGGCAATGTTAAACAATCTGGAAGACTCATAAGACCTCTGGTTATCTTTTCATGTCTTAATTCTTCAAGTTTTGCAAATTCTTTAAAGCAGAAAAGTGTGGTTACAGCAAGACAGCTTTCTCTGTGGAGGCAAATGTTGAAAGTTGGAAACTCTTCTAGGAATGAAGATGGTGGGCATGCATTCACTAATCTAGAGGTGGGATACATAGAGGACTACAGATGGGATACATAGAGGACTACAGATGGGATACATAGAGGACTACAGGTGGGATACATAGAGGACTACAGGTGGGATACATAGAGGACTACAGGTGGGATACAGAGAGGACTACAGGTGGGATACAGAGAGGACTACGGGTGGGACACATAGAGGACTACGAGTGGGACACATAGAGGACTACGGGTGGGACACATAGAGGACTACAAGTGGGACACATAGAGGACTACAGGTGGGATACATAGAGGACTACAGGTGGGATACATAGAGGACTACAGGTGGGATACATAGAGGGCTACAGGTGGGATACATAGAGGACTACAGATGGGATACATAGAGGACTACAGGTAGGCTCAAGGTGGGCTGCATATGTACTATCTTCTTTCTATACAATATTTTATAACAAATGAGTGGTTAAGCATTCAGCTTTCAAACAGAGGGTTCTAGAGTTAGAATCCTGGATGGTGAAGACTTGGATTTGGAATTTCCGGATTTGAGGATGCTCCAACTCTAATGCCTTCCTGACATTCTTTGGGGAAGTAAAAGTAGTTGGTCATTATGATGGCCACATGATACCGTCGATCTTTAACTATAAAATCTATTAAAAGGGGTACTTTTTAAATATAATTTCTCCTTCGCGTAAGTTTATAGATCTAAAATCTGTAGCTGCCCTTGAAAGAAAATTCAACCTACTCCGGCTCTACTTTCTAGATCTAGTTTATAATTAGAGTCGTACAGCAGGCCCTTTGTCAGAAATATTTGGGCCCCCTGACAACTGAACTCCTCTTATCCCTGAGCCCTTCCCCTAGTTAAGACAAAAAACCTTGAATGTGTTTACAAGTGATCGAAGCATAAAATAAAAGCGGGGATCTTGGACTATTCGGCAGCCTAGAGGCTATGTACTGGCAAGAGAGACTTACAAAACTGCTCCCCTTTCACAGATGCTAGCCAGCGGTGGCAACAAGTCAAGCTACCACACTAGACGCTTCACACAGCCATTTGACCTTCAAAATTGCTAATAAAGAGGCGAAACAAATGGCTAGAAAATGTGCTAACAACTTTTGGAGGGATACCTGCAACAGAATCCAAGACAGTCTCCACGCAGGAAATAGCAAAGCTCTATTTGATGGCATTAAAGCGGCCCTGGGTCCAACAGTGTCTAAGCCTGCCCCCCTTCTATCCAAATCAGGAGAAAAAATTACTGATCAAACCAAGCAGCTAGAACGCTGGACAGAACACTACCTCGAAGTCTATGCCACACAGAACACAGTAGACGATGTCGCCCTGGCTTCTCTACCAGATCTTCCAGTACTGGAATGCCTAGATGATCTTCCGAGCCTCAGTGACCTTAAAAAAGCAATTAACTGCATAAAAAATAGAAAATCTCCTGGGAGTGATGGTATCCCAGTGGAAGTAGTGAAAGTCAACGAATCACTCCTGCTCCCTGAACTCTATATTCTCCTCTGCCGCTGTTGGGAAACAGGTCATGTCCCACAGGACATGCGTGACGCAACTATAGTCACAATATACAAGAACAAAGGGGATCGGAGTGACTGCAACAATTACAGGGGTATCTCTCTCCTCAGTATAGTGGGCAAGATCTTTGCTAGAGTGGCACTATCCAGGCTGCAAGTGATAGCTTCTAGAGTCTACCCAGAGTCTCAGTGTGGATTCAGGAGTGGTAGATCCACTGTAGACATGATATCTTCTCTACGACTACTGCAGGAGAAATTCAGAGAGAGAGACAGACCCCTTTACATCGTTTTTGTTGATCTGACTAAAGCTTTTGACATGGTCAGCAGAAGTGGCCTTTTCAAACTCCTGAGGAAAATAGGTTGCCCTCCCAAACTACTGCAGTTCAGTGAGTGTTTTCACGAGGAAACTAAATGCACTGTCAAATTCAATGGAGCCCAATCAGCACCTTTTGAGGTTTGCAGTGGTGTCAAGCAGGGATGTGTGCTCGCACCTACTCTGTTTGGCATATTCTTCTCCTGTCTACTGCATTATGCGTACAACGACATAAACGAAGGTGTGTTTCTCCATACAAGATCCTCTGGAAAACTATTTAATGTTTCAAGGCTGCGGGCAAAAACCAAGGTTAGGAAGCTACTCGTCAGGGAACTCCTGTATGCTGATGATGCAGCTATTGTGGCTGATTCTGATATTCAGCTACAGTGCCTGGTTGACAAATTATCTGCTGCTTGCCAGAAGTTCGGCTTAAACATCAGTCAAAGCAAGACTAAGATACTTGTCCAAAACACAAACACTGCACCTCAAGTAAGCATTAATGGCCAACCACTAGAAATTGTTGATCACTTTTGTTACCTTGGCTCCATCATATCCAACAACACTCTACTGGATAAAGACATAAACAACAGGATAGCCAAGGCAATGGCCACCATGTCACGGCTGCAGAAAAGAGTCTGGGACAACATATTGCTGACTAACAGTACTAAAGCCCTAGTCTACCGGACCTGTGTGTTGAGCACCTTGCTGTACGGAAGTGAAACATGGTCAACCTACTCATGGCAGGAAAAAAAGCTGAATGTTTTCCACCTCCGATGCCTAAGGCGGATCTTTAAAATAAGGTGGCAAGATAAGATAACCAATGAGGAAGTGCTACAAAGAGCAGGGTGCCAGGACATCCGCTCTGTTATCAGCAGCAGACGCCTTGGCTGGCTTGGCCACGTTCGTAGAATGCCAGAAGGTCGACTTCCACAGGACATCCTGTATGGCGATCTGATAGAAGGCAGGAGAGCCGCTGGTCGCCCACTTTTACGTTATACGGATGTATGCAAACGCGACATGAAGCTCTTCAAAATCGACACTGGCAACTGGGAAGAGGTGGCACTGGACAGATCCTCATGGAGAGAGAGCATAAAGGACGGGTCAAAGATTGCAGATGCCATACACAACAGAAGCAGAAAGAAGGGTGAAAATGCAACGGCGCCTGGTGATTATATATGCCCAACCTGCGATCGCAGCTGTGTATCAAGGATTGGCCTCTTTAGTCACACAAGAAGTTGCAAAGGGAAAAGATCGTCTCTCGAGACGTAAAATGCCACAGACAGCAGGCCCTCTGTCAGAAATATTTGGGCCCCCTGACAACTGAACTCCTCTTATCCCTGAGCCCTTCCCCTAGTTAAGACAAAAAACCTTGAATGTGTTTACAAGTGATCGAAGCATAAAATAAAAGCGGGGATCTTGGACTATTCGGCAGCCTGCCTCCAGGGGACCAAACTTGTATTTTCACGGAACTGTCGTCTGCTGATGGAGATGATAGAGTTGATTAAATTCAAGTCTGCCAACTTCCACAGGTAACGTTTCCGATTTTCAAACAAATGAGAAGATAATCAACCTTTTTGAAATGTCTGGCCGCAAGGAATGTTTATTAAATACTGTCTTTCATCTCCTTACAGTCTGACAGGATGCTGTCTGCAGACAGACACTTTCATCTCTAGGCTTGATTTAGCCAATCATTCTTTGTTCTTCCTTAACAAGCTTTTAATCAGGAAGATTTTGTTTTTTTTTCAGCTTCGCACTAATCAAGCTGATCGCTGACGAGGTATCTTTCAATTCTTTGTAGAGTCACAGAGGAATCTAAATAAAAGCTGAAACATTTTAGTTCCCCATCCCCCGCATCGTGTTCGTAGTTTCTTGAACTTCTGTAGATGTGTGTTTGTTCTAGTCCTAAAGTAAAGAGTCAGGGTTCTGTAAAGTTTAACTGAACATCAAAGATTAGTCGTTAAATAGCTTCATTGGCTTACCCAGTTATAAAATTTCTAGAAGTAAAAAAAATCCATCATGTAGAATATTAACATTTTTGTGTAAGCTATCCTGGGTGTGTGTGTGTGTGTGATGTTGTGTGGTGGGTGGGTGTGTGAAACACAGTCGTTAGTGAGCAAGAAAGAATTGATCCAAACTGCACAAGAAAGTTGAAAAGACATTGAAACAAAAATGACTCCAACTAGTTTCGTTTGTTTCTTCAGTCCAAAGGATCTGCTAATATTATCTTTCCAGACTCAGCGTCTTCTTGTGGCCCAAACCAAATAAACAACGTCGCTGTGGACTAGCCATGAAGAAACGAAGACGCCATCATGCTAGCCTTCATACACAGAACCAAGACTGCAGTAACATTCAATCCTAATTGCGTCCCTTCACAGGCATAGATTCTCTCTTACTCAGGTTTGTATTCGCCTTAAGGCTCATTCCAGACTTGTATTTTGATCTAATTCCACGAATAGTTCAAGAAAATATGGACTTGAGGCCGTCCCCGAGTTGGATTACAAACTCCTGCGGAGAATCTCATTACGTCCATCTGGTTTAAGTCGAGATTTCTGGCATCATATTTCTACACCATTTTTTTTTATCTTCTGGCTAAATACAGACTGAGGGAAATGTAGTACAAACCAGGCAGACCACGGGAGGAAAGGGGAGATAAAGAAGCAAATTGGTTTCAACCCTCCCCCTTTCCCCAATCCTACGCCCATGTGACCCAGAAATCATAAAGATAGTGGAACCATTATAAGAGAAATACTTTCACATAAAAACAAAGCATCGGAAAATAAATCCATTCAGGGCCAGATTTGGGGTAGGTCAGGCGGAACTACTGCCACAGGAATCCACACATTTTTGAACAACTTGAAACAAAAAGTTTCTTTTTTTAAAGAAACTAATGAAGGCCTTCCCCTCCTTCCATGTCCCCCCCCCCACCACCCAGACCTCCAACTCCGGCACTGAACCTATTTATAAAACAAGACTGATAGTTCATTCAGCCAATATTATAAAATAAAATTATCGAAATAACAATACACAAATATTCTTTGAATTAACAGACTGACTAGATCTTTCTTATCTAACTAGGGAGCAATTCAGAAAAAAAAAGGTAACGGACTAAAATCGTTTTTTTTTATCTTGTTAAATGTTCGAACAATTCTAAACTTCAAACCTAGAAGTAAATATCCACAACTTTGAATCACGTGTTCTACCCCAGGAAGTGAACCCAATGTATCTACAACATATAACTATGTCGAGTGCTAGAATGGATGCCAAGCTCTAGTGCTACAGTAAGAGAGTTGTCCTCAACGCATTGACAGAGCTCTTAAGAAGCCCATTGCTAGTCAAGGCTAACACGTTGTTGAGTTTGAGAACCTAACAATGTCATGGCATGTTCAATTATAACCAAACATTTATTCCTCAACAGAGCAAGGCATCAGGTCAGTACCACGTTCCAATCTTGCACTCTAGAAGTCTTACAGCCTCTAATAGTCACTGAGCTACTCAGCAAATGACATCACAATGAATGGACCTAAGATGACATATTATTACACTCTGTTATGTCATACAATGAAATGAGATCATCACAACGCACAGGACTTATAACAACTTCAAATAACAAAATAGAAGGAAAAAAACAACAACAAGACAATTCCTCCTTTAAGAAGTTAATGACTTTTGATAAGGGCGATTACTTTGTTTTTATTAACTAATGAAAGATAGATTTTTAAAAAAAAAGGAATATTTTTACACCGCTCCAATTCCCAACCAGAAAAAAAAAAACCTGGTTATGCGCATGTATAAAAATTCTAGTTTGTTGATACAGAATTACAGACCCAGACATGGCAAGATTAAAAGACTACTGAATCTTATAGAAGATTATAGTTTATAAGTTTGGTGATAGGCCTATAGATCCAAACTTACATGAATGCCAGTGTGAAAACCCGCTGATGTATGTCTGTTCAAGATATAGATGGAGTACTAACTACTCCAGGCCAAATTTGATTTGAACGTATTGCTAAAACATTTGATGGCTTTGTGAAATAGAACAGAAGATAAAAAAATAGACGCCTAGATTATAACGAACTTAATTTAACTTACACGATGTTTCCAAAAGTTGTATCTTATCTTATAAAATACAGACGTTACTTCAAAACAAATGGTTACTTCCTACGTGTCATGCATTTAGTCATGCATATTAACCAATGACCTATATTCTGCCAAATCATTGGTTTTCCTGGCTAGCTCAGGCAATAGCACTAGCGAAGAAGGAAAATTTGTACAAATTTGTCCTAGCATATGGGACGAGGAATGTGCCTTTATTTTTATGTCTTTCTGAGTATTTTATTAGATTTTGTTTTTGTATTTGGATATTATGGTTCAGTGTTTTATGTATAATTGCTACTTTACTTTTGAGTCTTCGGTCCTGAAGGCTTTCTAAATTTAGTGATTTTACTAAAGGTGTTATACTAGTTTTGTTTTATTGCAACTGCTTATTATAGAGCTTATAACTGTCAGTTTGTCTTGTCACATATCAATGCTAAAACAGAAAATGTTATCTGCACCCGGCGAGACAGATGAAAAATGATTGTTACTTTACTTTTGAATGGCTACGTTTTATTTGGACATGATTGAGGAGGGGCTAATAGGATCAAATCAAAGCTATCAGTTATTTCAGCACGCGACTGACCTCATGTTTTCAATAATACGCAACACATGTTTCTAATATTAGCCCAGAGCAGATGTTTCCTTGATCAGACACCTGTATACTGTTATTTAAATTCGACCAAAACACCAGCGGCGTGAAAGCTTTGTTAGGAGGGCGGAGGCGAAAACCTATTTGGTCTGTTACTCACACAAGAAACATTTGGCCACACCAAAAACCCGTGTTACATTTGTAGCCATTTGCTCTAAGGCGTCTGTGGATTTATTGGTTTAGATATGTTGGTGAGGATATGTGGTGGACATGTTCAGGAGGATATGTGTGTATAGTTAGTTCCCTGACATCTCATCATACGAGACATTTCATCATTGCAACATTTCATCACTATAACATTTCATCTTTGCATTAAGTGCATTTTGCAAACATAAGTACACGTAGGTGTAATTAAGTAATTAACATAATGAGCAAGTTAACCCTAACTCTAACCCTAACCCTTAATGATGAATTGCTATAATGATGAAATGTTGCAATGATAAAATGTTTCGTATGATGAGGTGTCTGGTCACCGTGTGTACATATCACAGAGGATATGTGTGTATACATATCGCTGAGAATATGTGTGTGTACATATCGCTGAGCATATGTGTGTGTACATATCGCAGAGGATATGTGTGTGTACATATCGCAGAGGATATGTGTGTGTACATATCGATGAGGATGTGTGTGTGTACATATCACCGAGGATATGTGTGTGTACATATCACTGAGGATATATGTGTGTACATATCGCAGAGGATATGTGTGTGTACATATCGATGAGGATGTGTGTGTGTACATATCACCGAGGATATGTGTGTGTACATATCACTGAGGATATATGTGTGTACATATCGCAGAGGATATGTGTATTTACATATCACTGAGGATATGTGTGTGTACATATCGCAGAGGATATGTGTGTGGGTATATTTGCCTGAAGGAAGGAGGGTGTGTCTGGTATGGATGTACGTAACATAAGTTTCATTTCACCAAAAGTTCACAATTGCAATCTTTAAGTTCAAAGTTTAGAATTGTTAAAACAATTAGTAAAAAAAATGTGTTGGTCCGTTACAATTTTTGTTAAAGTTGCTTTTTAATGAGATAAGAAAGATCTAGTCAATCAGTTTAAAAAAATAAACATGTTTCTATTGTTATTTCGATAATTTTATTTTATAGTAATGGGTGAATAAACTTGAAGTAACTACACTGCTTGGTCATATTGTGTTTCAGATCATTAAAGGATTGCACTCAAGTGGGAACAAAGAACAGCACAACAGTTCTCATTCGGTGCGACAGTAAAACAAAACAGTTCTCATTCTGTGTGACAGAGACGTTAGTAAAACACAACAGTTCTCATTTTCTGTGACAGACATCAGTAAAACACAACAGTTCTCATTCTCTGTGACAGAGACGTCAGTAAAACACAACAGTTCTCATTTTCTGTGACAGACATCAGTAAAACATAACAGTTCTCATTCTCTGTGACAGAGACGTCAGTAAAACACAACAGTTCTCATTCTCTGTGACAGAGACGTCAGTAAAACACAACAGTTCTCATTCTGTGTGACAGAGACGTTAGTAAAACACAACAGTTCTCATTCTGTGTGACAGAGACGTTAGTAAAACAAAACAGTTCTCATTCTGTGTGACAGAGACGTCAGTAAAACACAACAATTCTCATTCTCTGTGACAGAGACGTCAGTAAAACACAACAGTTCTCATTATGTGTGACAGAGACGTCAGTAAAACACAACAGTTCTTATTATGTGTGACAGAGACGTCAGTAAAACACAACAGTTCTCATTCTGTGTGACAGAGACGTTAGTAAAACACAACAGTTCTCATTCTGTGTGACAGAGACGTCAGTAAAACACAACAATTCTCATTCTCTGTCACAGAGACGTCAGTAAAACACAACAGTTCTCATTCTCTGTGACAGAGACGTTAGTAAAACACGACAGTTCTCATTCTCTGTGACAGAGACGTCAGTAAAACACAACATTTCTCATTCTCTGTGACAGAGACGTCAGTAAAACACAACAGTTCTCATTCTGTGTGACAGAGACGTCAGTAAAACACAACATTTCTCATTCTCTGTGACAGAGACGTCAGTAAAACACAACAGTTCTCATATCGTGAGACAGATATACTGACAAAGGCAAACCACATTAGAATAATTCTTTTCTTTTATAATATTTCGTTACCACTGGATTAGAACAAAAACTTAGCAGCGCATGCACACAGGTTGTTTTCTCAGCCCCCTAGTTCACTTCCTCCAGTTCTGACCTGTGTTTGTCTGCTCACATTTGTTGGCGCCAAAACAAGCTCGCCCCCCCCCCCTTTTCGTCACAAGTAGCTTTGAAGTCCGTCTTCGACTTTCTAGAAATGTCAAAACTTGTTCTGCATTAAGAAGTATTCCTTGCAGCCCACTCTGCCTTTCTAACTCCTACTCATTGGCATACAAGTTGATTACAAACAATATGGCCGACTTTTTTTTGATGTTAAACATTGGGGAGGGGGAGCAACCTTGATTCTTATGTCACGCTGACATTTTATTTTCCCTCCACCTCTCCAGAGAGAAGCTATGGCCAGAAGTCAGCTGTTGTGTCTGGCATAACGACTTCACGCAATTTCACATGCACTGTTTTGGGTCATTACAGTTCCTGCGTTGGCGTCATGACGGTAGGGGGAGATCATCAAAGGGCAGTAACCCAAGAGTGCTTTAAAAAAAACCTCTGGCAAATGCTGACCCGTGGGAGATAACCCCGAAGAACAGATTAACTAGTTAAGAGGAGGGGACACGATCACGAGTTTCAACGACTGTAAGTGGTTAATTATGAGCAAGAGTTAGTTAGTTGTTAACGGTTGACGTGGTAGATACAACATATGAACAACTGCAGACTACATAGAAACTGGTCACTAACTTTAAAGTCACTTTCAATTTCTTGGAATGCAGACTCGGTCATACAGGATACCATTGGAAAGAGAGAGTATGTCAAAGACAGACAGACAGACAGACGAAATGAAAGAGGGGAAAGGGAGGGAGGGATGGAGAGCAACAGAAAATATAAATTGAAAAAAAAAATGGAGAGGAATATGAGAGTGAAGAGAGATGTGAGAGGGAGAAATGGGTGTGTAAGAGAGTGAAGAAAGAGAGAGAGAGCGAGAGAGAGAGAATGGGGTGAAGAGAGAGAGAGAATGGGGTGTGAAAGAGAGTAAAGAGAGCGAGAGAGAGAGAGAATGGGGTGTGAAAGAGAGTAAAGAGAGAGAGAGAGAGAGAGAGAGAATGGGGTGTGAAAGAGAGTAAAGAGAGAGAGAGAGAGAGAATGGGGTGTGAAAGAGAGTAAAGAGAGAGAGAGAGAATGGGGTGTGAAAGAGAGTAAAGAGAGAGAGAGAATGGGGTGTGAAAGAGAGTAAAGAGAGAGAGAGAGAATGGGGTGTGAAAGAGAGTAAAGAGAGAGAGAGAATGGGGTGTGAAAGAGAGTAAAGAGAGAGAGAGAGAGAATGGGGTGTGAAAGAGAGTAAAGAGAGAGAGAGAATGGGGTGTGAAAGAGAGTAAAGAGATAGAGAGAGAGAGAGAATGGGGTGTGAAAGAGAGTAAAGAGAGAGAGAGAGAATGGGGTGTGAAAGAGAGTAAAGAGAGAGAGAGAGAGAGAATGGGGTGTGAAAGAGAGTAAAGAGAGAGAGAGAGAGAGAGAATGGGGTGTGAGAGAGAGTAAAGAGAGAGAGAGAGAATGGGGTGTGAAAGAGAGTAAAGAGAGAGAGAGAGAGAGAATGGGGTGTGAAAGAGAGTAAAGAGAGAGAGAGAGAATTGGGTGTGAAAGAGAGTAAAGAGAGAGAGAGAGAGAGAATGGGGTGTGAAAGAGAGTAAAGAGAGAGAGAGAGAATGGGGTGTGAAAGAGAGTAAAGAGAGAGAGAGAGAATGGGGTGTGAAAGAGAGTAAAGAGAGAGAGAGAGAATGGGGTGTGAAAGAGAGTAAAGAGAGAGAGAGAGAGAATGGGGTGTGAAAGAGAGTAAAGAGAGAGAGAGAGAGAGAGAATGGGGTGTGAAAGAGAGAGAGAGAGAGAGAGAATGGGGTGTGAAAGAGAGTAAAGAGAGAGAGAGAGAATGGGGTGTGAAAGAGAGTAAAGAGAGAGAGAGAGAGAGAGAGAGAATGGGGTGTGAAAGAGAGTAAAGAGAGAGAGAGAGAATGGGGTGTGAAAGAGAGTAAAGAGAGAGAGAGAGAATTGGGTGTGAAAGAGAGTAAAGAGAGAGAGAGAGAGAGAGAGAATGGGGTGTGAAAGAGAGTAAAGAGAGAGAGAGAGAATGGGGTGTGAAAGAGAGTAAAGAGAGAGAGAGAGAATGGGGTGTGAAAGAGAGTAAAGAGAGAGAGAGAGAATGGGGTGTGCAAGAGAGTGAAGAGAGAGAGAGAGAATGGGGTGTGCAAGAGAGTGAAGAGAGAGAGACAGAGGGGGTGTCCAGAGAAAATATCTCGAGTAGGCGGTCTACTTACTGACAAACGCTCCAAGGCTCGGTTGTATTGTCTGTGCAGTTAGGAAACATCTGGTTGCATAGCAACCTCAAGGCGGGATGTAAACAAAACATGTTCACCCCATCCTCCTCCATCTCTCTGCTGACGTTCAAGAGGTACTGCTCGTGTTCTTCCCAGTTCCCATCCTGCAAGACAGTCTTCCCACTGAGGAACTCGCCACAAACATGACCTGGGTAAGGAACGCATTCTCGCTGGCTGAAAACGTAAAGGACAAAATTCAAATCACATAGCACGCAACCATCTTGTTAGTAATAATAATAGAGATTATAGATATAGAGGAGATAAGGGCCGGTCTTAGGCCACTGCAACCTATGCGGCCGCAGTGGGCCCCGCACTTTTATAGGCCACGCGCGAATTCAAGGTGTAAATTATTAAATTAAACCATTTTAACTTATTATTAAAGAGTTCCTGAAAATCTCTTGAAATTACAAAATACAAAAAAAAAAAGTCAAGAAAATCTCCTGAAATTATTAAAATCTGAAAACTCATGCAAATCTTTTTAAAACAAACAAAATTGTCATTTCGGGGCGTCATTCAATATGGAAAGTTCCAATCCTACTCGCGATTAAAAAAAAAGGCTTTGTCAGCTTTCCTTTAATGACATGTAATAAATAATAAGGCGATTGTTAACCAAAACAAGTCATTCAAATACTTCATTTAGTTTCATAAGAGTCACTGGCAGATAAATATTGATCTAAATCTATCTCGACCTCTTAAAAACAAAAAACAAAAGCAGTATTTGGCTAGTCGATAGTAAGTTTAAAAGGCTTTTTGTTGGAAAATGACTATCTACTGTAGATGGTTCGTAAAGTTAATTTGACAATGATTTTGTACTTAGTAATGTATGAATAAAATGCAAAAACGAATTTATTTTCTAATACTAAATCTTAATTTTCACTTAATATCCTTATCCCTACCCAGACTGGGCCCCGCGCAATCCGTTTCGCATAGGTCCCCGCAATCTGTAGGACCGGCCCTGGAAGAGACCATAAACATAGAAACTAGAGATTATAGACATAGAAACTAGAGATTATAGACAAAGAAACTAGAGATCATAGACAAAGAAACTAGAGACCATAGACATAGAAACTAGAGATTATAGACAAAGAAACTAGAGATCATAGACAAAGAAACTAGAGACCATAGACATAGAAACTAGAGATTATAGACAAAGAAACTAGAGATCATAGACATAGAAACTAGAGACCATAGACATAGAAACTAGAGATTATAAACAAAGAAACTAGAGATCATAGACAAAGAAACTAGAGATCATAGACAAAGAAACTAGAGACCATAGACATAGAAACTAGAGATTATAGACAAAGAAACTAGAGACCATAGACATAGAAACTAGAGATTATAGACAAAGAAACTAGAGATCATAGACAAAGAAACTAGAGATCATAGACAAAGAAACTAGAGATTATAGACAAAGAAACTAGAAACCATAGACATAGAAACTAGAGATTATAGACAAAGAAACTAGAGATCATAGACAAAGAAACTAGAGACCATAGACATAGAAACTAGAGATTATAGACAAAGAAACTAGAGACCATAGACATAGAAACTAGAGATTATAGACAAAGAAACTAGAGATTATAGACATAGAAAATAAGAGATCATAGACATGGAAAATAAGAGACCATAGATACCGGTACAGAAAATAGAGATCATGGATATAGAAAATAGAGATCTAATTTTAATTTGAGAAATCAACAGACTTTGATCGAGCCAAGTCACATAAAGTCACCTCTTTTAAAGATTTAAATGAAAAAATAAGTTTAATTAATTGTAGGTTAATTACAGATATGATAATTTTCATATTTAATTGAATATATCCGGCCCTGCCTGACATTATAATTGAACATACACAAAAACTGTTTGAAATGTCCACACTCTCTCTCTCTCTCTCTCTCTCTCTCTCTCTTCACCGAACTTATTAACTTGTGTTGTCATATTGAAATTCATTATTTATTTATTATTAGTACGCGATTGGGCGCGGTGGCTGAGTGGTTAAGCGCTTGGAATCTAAACCTGGGGTCCTGGGTTCGAATCTTGGTGAAGACTGGTATTTTTCAAGATTTTTAAGGCGCCCTTGAGTCCAGCCAGCTCCAATGGATACATGTTGGGGAAAGTAAAAGCCGTTGTGCTGGCCACATGACACCCTGCTCGTTAACCGTTGGCCAAAGAAACAGATGACCTTAATGTCATCTGCCTTCTAGATCGCAAAGGGGGAACTTATTATTGCACATTCCAGTGACAAATGTTAGTCTTTTAAACATATCGCAGAAGACATTTTACTGGACGCGTGGGCCCATTCTGAGTTTGTGTTTCTACAAAAACTATATGTGTTACCTTCTTGTTATATAATATAATATTTGAAATTGTTTACACCTCATTTTGAAGAGATTGTATTTTCGGTGACTTACAGTTACTTTCATTGTGCCAAAGGAGCAAAGTATAAGTTGTCATTATGAGAAATAGAACTCAGATAAACATTTGGTACGTTACACAAATGACTATAGTGCTTTAGTCCAGCTTCTAGTAAGCGCGCCAAATAGAAGTGACCTCCACCTTGAATACAAAATGTTTCTGTTTGTTTTTGAACTCTACACAACAACGTTAACGTTGTCTGCATGTTTTCCTGTTCCAATTGTATGTTCACAGAAACTCAATCAGTTACCTAAAGATTTGTGATTTTGGGCACATCGGCACAATTTAGGCCATGTCGTGCCCGAAATCAGTTACCGCCCTTCGACCTTATAAATGTACATTTCAAATCAATGGTCCAAATTCAATTCAAAATTCCTTTGCTGTATGTACCTGAACGCTAGAAAATATAATTATTACTTATAGCAGACCGGTGTTGTTCACCCCCTCTCCCCCGAGAACTATGTTTAACCTGGAGCTATCAATCTGTACCATCATTAACCCAGGTGACTTAAAAGTAAAAAGAATCTCTTTAGAAAGCTCCATCCTCACGTCTGGCAATGAGGGGAGAGAACGCGTCTTTGAAGAAATGAAAGCAAGAAGATTCCCTATGTAAAACTGATCTCCCCTTTCCCCGCCCCTTGTAGGACCATCTAAAAACACTACGTTCAATAATCTCGTTGACTTGAATGAGATCTTGAAACAACAAAAAAAAAAAGAAGTCACAGCAAGACAGCTGTGACCTTTTGTTCTACGTGTAGTGAGACCAACCTTCTAATGTGTCTCGAGTGGCCAATCCCAGATACACATCCATTAGAGCAGGGGTTCTCAACCTGGGGGTCGATTGACGATTTGCCAGGGGTCGCCTAAGACCATCGAAAATAAGGATTGATTATGTCTATTCTTCTATTGCTGTGTGTGTGTGTGGGGGGGTCGCGGCAGAGTGGGGGATGGTAAAAAGGGGTCGCCGAGCCTAAAAGGTTGAGAACCGCTGTATTAGAGCATCTTCTAATGTTAATTAGTGTTAAAAATGTAAGTATTAGAACATTTTATAATGGCGATTAGTGGTGCAGCTAGTACACTAACAGGAGGCGCGATGGCTGAGCGGTAAAGCGCTTGGCTTCTGAACCCGGGGTCCCGGGTTCGAATCCTGGTGAAGACTGTGAACTTTATTTCGGGATCCTTGGGCGCCTCTGAGTCTACCCAGCTCTAATGGGTACCTGACATCAGTTGGGGAAAAGTAAAGGCGGTTGGTCGTTGTGCTGGCCACATGACACCCTCGTTAACCGTAGGCCACAGAATCAGATGACCTTTACATCATCTGCCCTATAGACCACAAGGTCTGAAAGGGAAACTTTACTATTTTTTTTTTAGTACACTAACAGCTTATAACGTTCTCTCTTCTGTCATGCGTTGCCAATTACAACGAGAGCTGGTTCAGATCAATGGAACGTTAATGATTTTTAAAAAGCTATTTCCTAATTTGAACACCTGTTTTTATTGGGGTTTTTTGGGGCTAATTTGTTAAACATTAAACGAAGCAATATTTTAAAGTAAAATTCACACTTAAATCACCATTCAGATTTACACTTAAATTATCATTCAGATTTACACTTAAATTATCATTCAGATTCACACTTAAATTATCATTCAGATTTACACTTAAATTATCATTCAGATTTACACTTAAATTATCATTCAGATTTACACTTAAATTATCATTCAGATTTACACTTAAATTATCATTCAGATTTACACTTAAATGATCCCTCAGATTTACACTTAAATGATCCCTCAGATTTACACTTTAAATGATCCCTCAGATTTACACTTAAATGATCCCTCAGATCCCCAAACCAATTCGTAACTTGCTTTTCCTCTAGACGCGCTTTTTAAATTTCCATTTTTCAAGTAATTATTGTTATTAAGAAATCAAAGACAGTAAAACAAACAAAATGTCTTTAAAACATATTAGCCACATGGCATAAAGTTTAAATGTTGACACTCGAGTCTCGAGTTTCAGACTACAAATACCAGGTGTCTAGAGTGGACATTTGTAAAAGTGCAGGCTGAACTGAACTGGCGAGTGTAGGTAAAGTGAGATTCCAACCGACGTATTTGATGACATTAACTTCTCAGTGTTAGATAAGAATGTGGATATCTAAAGATCTATTTCAGTTTGATTGAAGCTTTGGATAGTTTTGTTTTCATTTCCTGCAGATAGGTGACTTATTGTTATTACACATCTAAAGACAATACATTATCACCTCCTAGCGGTTTGAACTCATCTTGAAAAACATTCTTTTCAGTTAAATAGTGAAATTTCATTGACAACCGTATTTTCGCGCGCACATAAACCGCGGGTTATACCCCCCGGGGGGATGTATAGGTGGTTTTTCGTACAATATTCTACAGATACGAAAAAAAAAAGCACACTACAGATACGAATGTAGGCTCGTATTTCACACACTTGTTGGAACAATAAATAGAGCACGATTGCGTCTCGAGGACCAGTCGTCTGACGAGCAATACCTTTATGTACCGGTAGTTTACGGCAAGTTACGCTTTGCATATGCGGGGTATACAAGGGTGCGGGCTGTACGATTTTGTTCTTAATTATTTTGCCATTTGTGCGGGGTATACGGGTGTGCGGGGTATATGGCTCCTTATATCTCGGAAGACAACGGATGCGCCCAGGTGAATCAATGGGTTTGGTTTCGTCTTGAGACGGAGCAGAATCTGGTGTGACTGATCAAGCCAAAACGTCCTGGTTGGAGACATGATCCCACCAGGAGTTGCACATTTTGCGTCGCAGGCAGCGTAAGTGGAAGCTATTTAATCTGTGTTCTTGACGGATGTAAGTAGCCCAGCTCTCACTGCCATAAAGAAGTGTGCTCAGAACGCAGGCATTGTAGACTAGAATTTTGGTTGCTGTAGTCAATTTGTTTTTTTCCCACACGCGCTTGGAGAGTTTTGCCATAGATACAGAAGCCTTTCCTATTCTGTTTGTGCGGGGTATAAATGCGAAAATACGATAATTGGTTTCCGTGGTAAGTGGATTAGTTAGCAGGTGTAAGCCTACACATTTAGTGCAAGTCAGCACTGGCTATCAAGTTGACCACCACATTACACTGGCTATTATGTTGACCTCGACATTACACATGCTATCATGTTGACCACGACATTACACTGGCTATTATGTTGACCTCGACATTACACTGGCTATTATGTTGACCTCGACATTACACAGGCTATTATGTTGACCTCGACATTACACTGGCTATTATGTTGACCTCGACATTACACTGGCTATCATCTTGACCTCGACATTACACTGGCTATCATCTTGACCTCGACATTACACTGGCTATCATGTTGACCTCGACATTACACTGGCTATCATGTTGACCTCGACATTACACTGGCTATCATGTTGACCTCGACATTACACTGGCTATCATGTTGACCTCGACATTACACTGGCTATCATGTTGACATCGACATTACACTGGCTATCATGTTGACCTCGACATTACACTGGCTATTATGTTGACCTCGACATTACAATGGCTATCATGTTGACCTCGACATTACACTGGCTATTATGTTGACCTCGACATTACACTGGCTATTATGTTGACCTCGACATTACACTGGCTATAATGTTGACCTCGACATTACACTGGCTATCATGTTGACCTCGACATTACACTGGCTATCATGTTGACCTCGACATTACACTGGCTATCAAGTTGACCACCACATTACACTGGCTATCATGTTGACCTCGACATTACACTGGCTATCATGTTGACCTCGATATTACACTGGCTATTATGTTTACCTCGACATTACACTGGCTATTATTTTGACCTTGACATTACACTGGCTATTATGTTGACCTCGACATTACACTGGCTATTATGTTGACCTCGACATTACACTGGCTATTATGTTGACCTCGACATTACACTGGCTATCATGTTGACCTCGACATTACACTGGCTATCAAGTTGACCACCACATTACACTGGCTATTACATCTTGACCTTTTCACTATTTCCCCTTCTTCTCTCACCCTAACGTTTTCTGCACCGGTTTCAATCCAACTACGTGATATCTAGTGCTTCAAGGGAGTGCATTCATTTGGCTTTTAGTTCCTCACGACCTCAACGAATTAGGTTAGGGTACACAAATTTGAAAATGAACTCGGTGGGCCCCCGCGACTTTCTAGCCAGTTTGTGTCCAGACTTGAACCTAATCCTGGGTAAATTCTGTCGTTATCACACTTCCCCCTTCCACATCCTCCCCAAACTTCTTACACAAGAGGGAAACTCGACAGACTTTTTATCTCTTCTATTAAGGCTGTAATAATTACACTCACTTGTCGTTTACACCTGTGCGTGAAGGCGTGAATGATATGCTGAGGGGGGGGGAGAGATAAAAAGTCACGGAGATAAATAGAGATGTTGAAAAAACATAAAGGAGAAGAAAAGATAAAGGAAAAAGTTGAGGTTAGGGAGGGAGAAAGAACCAATGAGGCAGAGAGAGAGAGCGAAAAACTACAATATCAATATTTAAACCAATGATTGAACTAACAAAACAATATATATATTGTTATAAACCTGGTGGTGGCACAAATGGAGGTAGTGGTGTGTGTGTAGTCAGCCGACGCAAATCGCCCCAGGCCAGCGCTAGACGAGCGGTCAACCGTGACGAGTTACGACGGTCGGCCGAGACGAGCGTCAACATTATGGTTCGGGAAGGATCGACGTCGTGAACAGAGCTCAGGAGCGTCACGAGAGTTGTAGTCATCTGACCACCTAGAAACGTCGAGCGGCGTTCTGTCCGGTTCGAGAAGGCCAGTAGGGACCCTATATAAGAGCGGAGGTGTCGCAGTCAAGACGGTTCACGACAGGGGCTCAGAAAACGGTCAACTACAGCACAGTTCAACGGTGTAGTTCTGTACGGAGCATTACGACGGTTCAGTGCGGAGTACTGTCAAGTACAGTTGAGACGACTGGAGTCTTGATCTTGGTCTGCGATCGAGTCCGACACAACGAGCTAGTGTGTGAAGTCAGTCCTGAACTGTTGAACCCAGTGCAAGCCCGGAACGACACGGAGAGGCCAGTGCAAGAGTTGGTACGGTGTTATCGGAAAGATATTTGTACAGTGTACGTGTTGCCAATTGCACAGTTATTTACTCAACTATTAAAGTGTTACGTTACTTTGGAGCCCTGAGTTGTCAAGTTCTTTAAGTTGGTGGTGTATGGTGCAGTTTGCAGAGAGCCTGGATAGTGAGATTCGTAACAATATATATAATTCTCTTCGTCGCTCAAGAGTTTGGACGAGAAGAAGTATAGGAAATATCATTCTCTTATTTCTGCGGATAGTCACCCCACGAAAAAACAAGAAGGGGGGGGGGAGAACAAGTATTCACCGGTCACTACGGATGGCTGCCTGCTGGACTGTCGTTTGAATTTATCAAACCCAGCCCGCTCCCACCCCCCTTCAACTCTGAATGAACATCCGAAACATGTAAAACATTTTACAAACAAACATTTTACAAACACTAAATAGCAGGGCCGGATTTAATTATTGTGGGGCCCTATGCAAAACGGATTTCGCGGGGCCAAGTTAAGAGTTTGTATTAAAAAATAAATTCTTTGCATTTTATTCATTCTTTACTACGTACAGAATTACTTTACGAACCTTGTGTGTAGCAAAGTCATACAGTATATTATAATAATTCTGTTTCCTACATAGATCACGCTCAATAGCAAGAATTAATAAATGTTTCAATCTATCTTTGAGAATAGTTGACCTCAAGTAATTCTTCATTAGTTTGAGGCGCGAGAAGCTTCTTTCACCAGATTACATAATTACGGCTAATGCATAGTGCCGTTTTTATTTATCGCGCGTAGGATTTGTCGTTTTCCATATTAAATGACACCCCAAAATGACAATTTTTGTCTATATATTCCGTATATTTTAAGGACTTTTTCGTATCTTTTGCAATTGCGGGAAATCTGTTTTAAGTTATAAAATGGTTTAATTTAATAATGTATACACCTTGAATTAGCGCGGGTCCTATAAAAGTGCGGGGCCCACTGCAATCTCATAGGTTGCAGTGGCCTGCAAAATAGCGACGTATGCGGCGCCGCCGGTCGACTAGTTGGGAATAATCTAGCAAACCATGGAAACTGGTGAATACAAACTAAACATGCTCATGGAGCCATACTTTGAGAGATTTGCGACGATCTATCAGGCGATCTATACCTTTACAGCAGAGGTGAACCACGCTCTTAGCTCAGGGCTATGCTCATGGAGCCATACTTTTAGAATTGAGCCATTTGTTTCTTTCTTTATTTTCCAACTGTAGCTCAGAGAACTCGTATGTACTGGACAATTTAATCTGCCCTGGACACAACAGCACATGTTTTCTCCACACAAGCTTGTCATCTGAAACTGTGAGCAGATGACGGTGTAACGAAGCGACTATCAGAGATATGGTGTGGTGGTGAGACGGCAAGCCAACAGCTGCATAACTTCTGGAGTTCGAGACTAACCCTTTGGATTGCACATGTCTGATGCTCGCTATGCCCCTTTTCAGTTTCTTTCAATATCTATTCTTTTTGTCTTTTTTTTTTCTTCTGCACTTCCCCCCCCCCCCACGCCCCTATTCCTTCTGTTATTGTAACTGCTGCATCACTCTCATGAATCAAAACATTTGCGATTTCCATAATAATCAATTCTTTTTTGTATTCCTTAATCCAATTGCGTGGGTTCTTTTCCACAGAGTTGTGACGTCATAGGTCCATTCATTTTTGTTGTAAGTCTACAATTTCTAGATTCTGTTTGATGGAGTCCAGTGTCGATAGTAAACTCTGAAATACAACCGCTGAAACTTCAAGAAGTCAGTCTCCGAGACTCCAATGAAAACGACGGTCCAATTTATTTGAATACATTAATAATCACGTCAACATAGTACAACCCGCAAGGAGCTGTTCTTTTGTCGATCCAGTGTATATTTTTATATAATAAATATTTTTTTGTTTGTTTGGGGAGGGGGGCATTTTACCAATTCAACATCTTTCCTAAAGTTGTTGGTATGTCTTAAAAGAACATACTTTCCTGAAATGGTTTGCAAGATCTATGTCTTAAGTGAACCCAGGGCCGGATTTAAGGGAGGGCAGGCGAGGCTATAGCCCTAGGGACTCTGCAGCAAAGAGACCTCCACAAAAGAGACAAAAAATATTTCCGAATTTTGATGGTCAAAAATTTTTAAGGTTTTTTTTTTTTCTAAAATTTTTTTGTTTTGCACTATTTACGTCTGGTAAACATGTGGATGAAGTGGTGGGCAGCCTTGTAGCTCGGAACAAGTCAATACAACTCTCTGGATTTACGTCTGGTAAACATGTGGATGAAGAGGTGGGCAGCCTTGTAGCTCGGAACAAGTCAATACAACTCTCTGGATTTACGTCTGGTAAACATGTGGATGAAGAAGTGGGCAGCCTTGTAGCTCGGAACAAGTCAATACAACTCTCTGGATTTACGTCTGGTAAACATGTGGATGAAGAAGTGGGCAGCCTTGTAGCTCGGAACAAGTCAATACAACTCTCCGGATTTACGTCTGGTAAACATGTGGATGAAGAGGTGGGCAGGCTTGTAGCTCGGAACAAGTCAATACAACTCTCCGGATTTACGACTACAGTATACCAGTATATAAAGTGTTGCGTCTACCTTACCTTCAACTCTTTCACAAACTCAAAAATATACACTTTTTTTTTAAAACTAAACTATGCCTATTAAATATTTGTTTCAAAAGCAAAGTAAGATTAAATGTATAACAACTCTATTTCTTTCTTCTCAAATATAGTATTCTTTTCAATAGAAGTATTATCACTCATAAGTGGACCTCTATTAATGCTTTCGATAAATTGTAGGGGCCTTCACAAAACTCCTGCCCCAGGGCCTCCACATACTTAAATCCGGCCACGAGTGAACTTAGTTTCCTGAAATGAATGTTGTATTAAATTTCTAACAGCTGTTATGTCAATATTGAATCAGTCACTTTAAGTAAGCTTTACATTCTGTATACTCCTGGAGATCTGAGAGAGGTCTTGCAATACAAGAGTCATTAGAATACAAGATCGACTAAGTCAAATCAAAACAGGAACGTAGAATAAAATGGTTCCAATTTGTATTTTTGAATCAAGTGTTCGTAATAGTTTTTTTTTTTTAAATATTTTTAATTAGTCTCTAACTGCTTGTTCCACACAATCAAACAATTAGTCTCTAACTGCTTGTTCCACACAATCAAACAATTAGTCTCTAACTGCTTGTTCCACACAATCAAACAATTAGTCTCTAACTGCTTGTTCCACACAATCAAACAATTAGTCTCTAACTGCTTGTTCCACACAATCAAACAATTAGTCTCTAACTGCTTGTTCCACACAATCAAACAATTAGTCTCTAACTGCTTGTTCCACACAATCAAACAATTAGTCTCTAACTGCTTGTTCCACACAATCAAACAATTAGTCTCTAACTGCTTGTTCCACACAATCAAACAATTAGTCTCTAACTGCTTGTTCCACACAATCAAACAATTAGTCTCTAACTGCTTGTTCCACACAATCAAACAATTCAAGTTTTCATTGACTAAAAAGGCCAATACAAAATACAAAAAAAAAAAGCTGTAGGTACTCACGTTCTGGTTGTCTCCCCTTGATCTGCAAGAACGATGGAAAAGATAAAAGTTAGTATCCAGGTAACTGACGTCATCATGAGTAGAGTGTCAGTGTACAGGTGGGTGTGAGTGTCACGTCATGACAGGTGTGCCATGGCCAGAATACATACTGACCCGTAGAATGTGTGCCCACTGAGCCGGGGGTGACACGATTCCCATGTCAATGACGACATGATGTCGGTCAGTGACATATCAAAACTGACCAAAGTAGGTCAACGAGATTAGATGAGTTATCTTCTAACACAAATCGTACGTGATGGTAGTCCCGTGTGTAACAAAGTCAGAAGTCGTATCTTGCTCTTCCAAAATAACTGACCACTGACAAGTGTCTTCAGGCAATGTAGGCCACGCTAACACTGACAAGATAAATGCCAAGATTTTATTATAAACAGTTGCAACTTGTAGGCTACCTGTTGTTACCAAAACAATCCTCCATTAGCCATTAACTACAACCTGAAGTGAAGGATACGTAAAAGAAATCATTGACTACTTCTACCAACACGCCATACCGGCGTACTACACCACACACACGTGCTAACATTGTATACAAACTACTGGGAACGCCATATTAACATGAACTGCGCATAACAAGACACTAACATTCAATGTAAACTTGTACAAACGTCATGCCAACTCATAAAGAAACCATACTAATAATAATACACAGTGGGATATAGGTTTCTCGAAATTGAACTCATTGAGGCTTTAATAAACAAGGCGATGCTTTAATAAACAAGGCGAGGCTTTACGACATTGGGCTAAGTTTTAAGAAACAAAGCAAATGTTTAAGAAACAATACGAGACTTTAATAAACAAGGCGAGACTTTAATAAACAAGGCGAGACTTTAAGAAACAAGGTTAGACTTTAAGAAACAAGGTGAGACTTTAAGAAACAAGGCGAGACTTTAAGAAACAAGGCGAGACTTTAAGTAACAATGCGAGACTTTAAGAAGACAAGGTTTACGAGTCAAGTTAACAGCTGGTAAGATGCAGACTGCAGATGCTCAGATAAATATCGCCGCCTGCGGACCAAGTGGCAGTCCTCTCAGTGGGCACCAACATCTGGTGGGACACAAATAATCTGATCAGCACCTTACAGTTCGATCAGGTCTTCGTCAGGTGTGTGCAAGACGCATGAAGCAGTGTAAGTGAAGAGAGTTTGAACGCTGCGCTCCACTGGCAGTTTGTTCCACACTTAATGAAGGTGGTGGTAATTGAGGACTTACAGGTAGTAGTTTAGTGCAATGAGGTCACGCAGGTCCTTCAAGCGAAAATCAGCTGTTTATTTATCAGAATTTGATGCAACCATGAGCTTTACAAAATTTGACCCTAAATTAGTTGTATTAACCAAAGTATGCACGCGCTGAGCCCCAAAAAATGTACTTCATTAGATGTTTTGAACTTTACAGGCATAGCAAAAATAAGCATAGGGCTCATCCATTTTTGTAAACAACAAAAAAAACCTCTTTGCTTATAACGTACTCTATTAATATCGCTCTACCTTCCTCCACCAATATAAAATAAAAATCGTACAAACCCAGGACTGTATAGTAATTGTCGAAACGTTGTACGTTATCAGAGACCTTTCTAGCGAATGGAGCTGACCTAAAGCAGGAGGTAGGGAGAGAACTGTGTTTGGCCAAAGACTTTAAAAGCATAGAAACAGGGGACAGAAATCTAAAAAAAAAACTATAATAAAAGCTTCCTTGTCGGTGAAATTTTCTTATAATTATTGTGCACGTAATTTATATTTAGTCACACTCTCACACACACAGAGACATATAAGAAATGGAGCCTATTCCCCGACCTCTCACCTTCGTCACCATGCATCCAATTTAGTCCAACGCATCATCAATGAATCATCCATTTACGTAAAGGACGAAATGAAACTTTGATAACAGAAACAAAAGCCCCGAAACAGTTGCTAAAAGGACCAACCCATTGTGCTACTGGTAGAGGTAAGGAGGAAATAGCAAATGTCTTTACAAAAACATTAAGCATTACCTTCCCGACGTCCAACCCTGCTCTATGTCAGATGAGAAATACTTTGGGAGTCCATTTGTAGGTAAGATCCTAGTTTTAAGGACATTCACTTCTAAACGGAATATTTGTTTAGGCCTATATAAGCTGAGTTCCCCATGCATTAAGTAAATGACATGTCTTGCAAGACATCGTAACGTAGTCCCAAACACGAGCGCTCGCTACAACCGCTATTCCTTGACTGTTTGAATTGGTTCAAAGTTTTTTTTTTTTTTTTGTTGTTACTTTTTAAAATGTTGTTGATCGTAGTTGATTCTGAGTAGCTTCTATAAGGAAGCGACACGTTTAACGTGTTTTCAAAGCTATAATGACGTCAAAAAGCAAACTAAATGACAGGATGTATTCACTTCACGTCATACAGCAGGGAAATGTGTAACTTGAAATGACGTCTAATTCAGTTTTGACTTGGTTTCTAAACAAAAACTTGCCAGATAAGATTTTCTGAACGAAAAAAAAAACACAAAAACTTTGGCGGGCCGAGACGGGGGGGGGGGGGGGTGAGAGGGCTCTTCTCGCGCCTCGTTCTATTACGACTTAAAAGTTGACACAAACAGACGCGGTATCAGACATTATAACTATTCGTTAGTTTGTAGTAAATATATAGCCGCGTGCAACGTAGCAATGTAAAAACTAAAAGAATAATACCAACTCCGTGGTAAATCTATGCCATCTTTGTAGACACAGGGACAGCCTGGTCGTAAGGCCCTCTCGGACTGTAATTATGATCATCCCGACTTCGAACCTGCCCGGGTCTCCTGTCGTCCAGTAGAAGAGGTTTCAGCTAGGACGTAATACTCTTCTATAAGAGCGCCCCAAACTTGGACAACCAAACAATTAAGCTCTAAACGGCGCACGATTGGATTATCAGCTTAGGAAAAAACGATGAGGACTGTCGTCTATGACATGTGTCTACATCAGGAGAAACAAGATTCGTGTCACAAAGTACAAGAGTAAAACTTATCATAGCTGGCAGGAAATGGTGGATAACTGAGACGTCGACGGCAAACAAACGGAAGCAATTACTAACAGACTTACGGAGAAAAAGCCAACACATTTTTCAGCGCATTCATTACCGGGTGACAATCCCAGTTACTACAAATAATGTTTCGCATAAAGCTCAGGGAAAATGAAGCCATAACCTCCCGCCAGGATCCAGCTGAGATTCTGGTCAGTTTAAACAGATACGGAAATCTCATGACAGTCAAGACTTGAGTTAAACTTTCACTTGGACGTAACGTGAATGCCTGGCATCTTAAGATTAGAAATCTTCAGTGAAGGTGAACTATCGTTAGGTCACAACAACCTCGCTTTCACTTAATCCCAACCAAACCTAGAAACCATTCCCATCTAATGTATAGAGGGTCCTAGTGTATGTTTGTATGAATCCCAACGTTGCACAAAACGTTTCGATACAAGATCAAAGTGACAAAACGCGACAAGTCGATAGTTCTCCCATTTATTGAGCTCACTACTTCCTGACGTGGCTATCTGACTTAATGACTTCCACACTCACACTTCTACTCCCCGAGCAAGCTGATAGCTTAAAGTCAATAAAACACATGTCTTTCATTTTATGCTCACGAAAACGAAAGACAAAATAGTTGCCCAGGCTGTATGGGGGGGGGGGGGGGGGAGAAGTAATTTACGAGTTTTAGAAAGAACGTAAAAATGTTGATATCGTGACGCGGAAGTGGATGCCCCCTCATGGAGGAAAGATAAAAGCTGGTGTTCAATTTAATACAAAGTTTAATCTCCTGCCAGCTCTCTCCCCCCCCCCCCCACAACTCTCACAGAACCGGCAATGTTATGAGTCAGAAAGTCGAAACGATAGGTTGAACCTTATACTCGCTACGCTACAACCCAATGCTCGCTACGCTCACAGCCTAATGATCTAATGGTTTTCTTGTAGTCAATAAAAAAATATTTCAGAATAATAAAAACAAAACTTTAGTTAAAAGGTCAAGTTGTTACAAGCCTGGAAAGTGAGAATTCAATGTTGAAATGAAAACTAAACAGAAGGTGTTAACAATGCAAAAATTTAGTCAAGCACAATAATTCTCCGGTATAGTTTTAGCATAAAATACTTCTGACAGCGACTCATAAAAATAAAACAACTCTTAACAGAACATACTTTGGGCCCTAGAAAAGACAAAGGACTGATCAACGAGACGATTTTCAAGCGCTCATTTAAAAAAAATGCTATCTCTACCGATAGAGTACAAATTAAACAATTGTTAAGTATCTTTGAAGTCGCTCTTCACCCAAAACAAAACCAGGGAATTTTCAGTTTCAAAAATCTAAATACAACAAAAATTCCAATATTCCAAAGATTTCGCAGCGCTGCATCAAAACAAAGGAGCAAAAAAGTTTGTTTTTATAATCATTTCTTTTATGATTTACGGGTTAATCGTAACAAAATATGGCCGACGTCTTACCCTCTCTTCTTAATGTTAAATTTAGATTCTGGTCGAAATCTTAAAGAAAATGATCGGATATGGCTTTCACTTGTTTCCTTTCGCGATTGTGAACATATCAGCCTTGAATTGTCGATATTAATAAACATGCATGGTTTGGGGCTATTTCGAGTTGTTTGTTATATAACAAGTAATACAATTAGCGAATGAATTCCTGCTATTAACAAATGACAAGACTTGAAGAATGCTATCCCTCGTAAGATACATGACTAGCGGGTGCTATATTTGGTAGACAACATGAATTGCGGGATGTACCACTGGTTGTGCAAGGATACACTTAAATGAGTGTGCACTCTGAAATGTTATACTTACTGTTGACTCATCTTCGTTACAAAGTGAAAACTGTTTCCATTTGTTAAGTTTTAAAAAGGTTTTTAAAAATCCATGGGCTAGTTTATAAATGAATTCCCACAAGGCAAATTGACCTTCCCACAAAAATGTTTTTATGGTGGATCATTAAATCTTGAACTGCTGCTACCTTGATTTTTTTTTACCCAATAAACTAGCGAGAGGGAAAAAAATGCTTTGAAAAGAAACGCAAAAAAAAGTTTTAAATGAGATAAAAAAAAAATTCAAAGGTCGTGTGATAAGATATCAAGATGGAAATGGATTACAAAATAATAAAAAAAAGTAAAGAATGATTGAGACTTATTTGAACCAAAGAAACATTTAAAATAAAAATAAAAAAGAACAGCGGGAAAAAAAAACCTCAGGAAAATCCACAAGTCTAACCAGCCTAAAAAGTTGTCTAAAACAAGTTGTAGAGGGAGCCACCCATATTGTGACTGATCCGCGATCTTCTTGCAGGCATAGCTAAACAACGGCTTGTGGGATGTACAGGGCAACACATAAATACACGGAAACTCACGTAGAGCTAATGTCAAAGTGACATGACCGTTGAGGCAGGTAAGAACCAAAGGCTGGGCTCTAAGATGGGGACCCTATAATTGTGGGAGGGGGTGGGCCTCTGCCGCTCTTCGGTGTATTTCAGTAAATATCAACCACACGACTTTATCATCAGTAGAATCTGACCCCCGCCCCTACACTTTCCTCCTCGCTTGCCCCGCATTACGTTTCGGGGATGCTACCTTCGTCATTGACCTTCAACAGCAATCGCTTGACTAACTATCTGACATCTCTGACTAACTGCCTGACTGGCAGCTCTGACACAGACCATTCTCACCCCTCTTCAGCCAATAATTAAGATAGTATCAGCGACTATTCCAGTGCAATGGTGTACTAAGGAAAAAAAAACCAGAACATTCCAACATTGTTTCTACAGTTTTTAACTAATTCTTTTTGAAAAGTTAATTACGTCTATCCAGCGATATGTCAAACTGTTACAGATAGCCTCATGGAAATGTCTGCATTGTATTTTAAAACCTTTTATCAATAGACTTCTAACTTCATCAGATTTGCCTTTATAATTAAAATGTGAAACCAAAAGTTAAAATAAACAAAATAATTATTAAAAAACAGCCAAAATGTTCAAGCCGGCAAAAGTTTAAACTGTATTAGCATTCTACAGAACAGCAAAGGACTTGTTTACTTTCCAGAACACAAGAATACAATGAGTAGGCTTTTTTCAAAAAGCACATTTTAACATATTTTTTTAAAGGGAAAAAGCTTTGGTCGAAAGCAAATACATTGCTTGACGTTTTAGACGACTACATCTCACAGATGAGCACAGCCAATGAAATGATTGCAAATCTCGTTTGAAACAAAAAATCCAGTGAAAAAAAAAGATTTGAACAAAACTAAGAGGAAAAGCAACAAATAAAAAATAAAGTAAATCAAACAACAAACATAATCAATCTTCATAATAGCCCAAAACTTTTTTTCTTGATTTAGTCCAAACTCTAAATATGAACAGACTAAAGCGCAGAATTATAGCGATACCATAACAAGCACACAACACGAAAAAGAAGTCCACAGCTCTGTAAACATCCAGTTGAATGTCCACTCACATCTAACGCGAAGACTAAATTGAGAGTTTCTACTTTCACTTTCTCACTAGAGCGCTGCTCACACGCCGGCACTATAGACACTGCGTGAACTCACGCTCAATTCCCGCTCCCACCCCTTACTATCAACTCTCGCCGTAAGCTCCAAGAGAAACTTTGGTGGTAGAAATGCTGTTAGCAGACACTACAAGATGTCCTGTTAGCAGCCACTACAAGATGTCCTGTTAGCAGCCACTACAAGATGCCGCCCGGACTGAAGATTTCTATTGAACTTCTTGAGTCGGTGATATGAAATAAATGAGAGGACAGATTGTAGATGTATCTTGATAAGAGGACAGCTTGTAGATGTATCTTGATGAAAGGACAGATTGTAGATATATCTTGATGAGAGGACAGATTGTAGATGTATCTTGATGAGAGGACAGATTGTAGATGTATCTTGATGAAAGGACAGATTGTAGATGTATCTTGATGAGAGGACAGATTGTAGATCTATCTTGATGAGAGGACAGATTGTAGATGTATCTTGATGAGAGGACAGATTGTAGATCTATCTTGATGAGAGGACAGATTGTAGATCTATCTTGATGAGAGGACAGATTGTAGATGTATCTTGATGAGAGGACAGATTGTAGATCTATCTTGATGAGAGGACAGATTGTAGATGTATCTTGATGAGAGGACAGATTGTAGATGTATCTTGATGAGAGGACAGATTGTAGATCTATCTTGATGAGAGGACAGATTGTAGATGTATCTTGATGAGAGGACAGATTGTAGATGTATCTTGATGAGAGGACAGATTGTAGATCTATCTTGATGAGAGGACAGATTGTAGATGTATAACTTGACAACTAGTTAAAGAAAGACATACACAAAATAAAGCAAAGAAAGTAAAATGGTGATTAGTGTCTCTGTATTATTAAGTTAAAAGAATGAGATTAGAATGCTTTATTGATCCTTAGTGGAGATATGTTAGGAGGTGCATTGTTTCAATTTAAAACAAACAGCGTTCTACAAAAAGAGAACAGACAAATCACACACACACACACACACACACACACACACACACAGAAGTGAAGTGACTAGATGCAGACATCTTGTTCACCTTGTACATGTTCTCTTTGGAAGTATACTGTCAACGCTATCGGCTACTGACACACACACACACACGCACGCACACACATACACATACACACACACACAAAGAGAGAGAGAGACAAATATAAGAAGTATTAAATAAACTATTTTCAGAATTCAATTTAGAAATCAACAACATGGAATTAGTTGGACATGAAATGAGTTAGACATGAAAGGAGTTGGACATGAAATGAGTTAGACATGAAATAAGTTGGGCATAAAATTAGTTGGACATGAATTAGTTAGACATGAAATGAGTTAGATATGAAATGAGTTAGATATGAAATGAGTTAGACATGAAATGAGTTAGACATGAAATGTATCAGAAAATGTGTAGAAATTGAGTCAAAGAAAACTTGTAAAAACAATTCCTCACTCACACAGTCAACTCTCATCCCCCCCCCCCCGGCCAAGTGATCTGAAGACTAGGGAAGTGGAGACGGAACATAGTGACTGACGGCTTGAAGGTCAAGATTTAGTGATGATGTCACACAGAACTTTCTAGTACAATGGGTCGTTCACTCTATTCTAGTAAGGAATGCGAAACAAATGTGTACGGTAAGAGTTCACCTAAAGATTTCATGGCCAGCACACTGACATCGCTTACGTGCTTTTATTTTAAAGGTATTCAACATTGTGTGGGGTTAGAAGCTAAAAGAAATGATTGTTTATCAGCAAGACGATTGAAAAAATCCCATCAAATGTGAAAGTCTGAAGTATTATGCAGAAAGTTAGACACTCAATATAAACACATACACTAAGTCACTGAATACAACTTCAGAAAGTCCAATAATAAGAGTGATTCCAGAGTCTATCTTAAGGATGGCCCGTTCTCAAGTCCATAATGTCAAAGCCTAATTGGATCTTCTTAAAGGTAGATACATTAACATATACAGAAATAGTTATAATTCTACGAACTGTCCCTCTTAGAAGTCCACTTGTTATGTCAAAACTAAAAGGTACGTACCGTATGTTCATTATGCATAAGTAAGTCATTGTTATTAGACATGGTGACACTCTAGAAAGACCTTACAGTAATGTAGTTTAATACTTCTCTCTAGAAAGATCTTACAGTAATGTAGTTTATATTTATGAGACGATGATGGAGATGACATTTTCCACATAAGAACCTCGCAAACAGACAAATAACACAAACCTAAGAACTTCTGAAAGTGACGGCCGCTAAAAAAACAACAGAATTTCACTAATTGGCCAAGTATTACAAAGTTTATATTTTCAACGCACAATGTGTCTGACAAACTATTTGTAAATAGTGTATTGCATAGAAGACAAAATACACCTAAATAAACTCTTACAGAATGGAAGACAAAATACACCTAACTATGATAATTGATATATGTATAAACTGGCCAAGTTTTTTATTTGTTTGCCGGAAAAGTTCCATAAAGTAATCAACAATTTTAGGTGTATCAGTAAGATGTGGAAATTGTGTATACAATATTTAGACAGCGTAAAGGCCTCACAGATTTTCCCACGAGATTCGCGTCTCTTCAATTCATCCCGTCAGGCATGAAAAAAACTTCACAGAGTAATTGGATCCTCTTTGAATCCAACAAAAAGTTTCTTCTGTTTTTAAGTGCAAAGCTGTGGTTCTACAAAACGTCTCCATAAGATGGCCGGAGGCCCCAAGGACTAGTTTGGATACACTCAACGAAAGCCTCTAGCATCTCCCTCACACGGAATCGCTATGACTAAAGGTTACACGAGGGTGTGGAAAGTGTAGACACGAGTTCTTCACTACACAATTCTGGGAAAGGCAGGACCATGAGAATGAGGTGCACAGTTCATAGTATGTCAGAGAAGGTGAAACTGTAACAACTGGAAAGAGCAGTAATATTTCATTTCTATCTTTTTAACGTTTTTTTTTTTTTAAGGAATACACAAACCGGAAGACACTGTTGGTTGTTTGAAAATTCAACGTTTCGTCACCTAAAGGAAACAAAGTTTGTTTCTTATGACAAGCCTGCTGCCTTTAAGTAGTGATTGCGTAAGAGAAACTAGACTGCTAGGATCTGATTAGAGATACAACACTTTGACGTGATCAAAGATACAACAGACTATGTCAACAAGTCGAACAGCCCTCTAAGAGCAAACAACCCGAACTAGGTTTATTTCTACAATTTCCTCCAAGAATTTCGCTTATTTTCCCAGCCCGCTGACAGTAAATGCATTGATTATTTCTCTAACTACCTGTAATGTAAGTCTTATCGAACGAGATGGCGCAGAGTTTAGAAAGCGAGAGAAACAGGTAGTAATCCCAAAACTTGTCAAAAGGTAAGGTGGCCGATGGTGCGATGGTTCCACAACACCGTTGGGGATGGTGGTGGTGGAGGGGGGATACAAAGTGGCACCCCCTAATTGACAAGTATGACGACTGGCAGAAACATACATTTAGTGTGCCAGAGAGCTCTCAATGCAATGATGCCAGGGGTGGTCATCCATCAAAACCTGGAGGAAAGGGGGGAGTGTGTGAGTGTTTATCTGGTATGTGTGTGTATGTGTGGTGTGTGTTAAAGAATGGTGTCACTGGGTCGGGGTGTAAATCACTTTTTCACCCTATGGCGAAGGTGGTGCGCCCACGACAAGCCGGTATGTCAGTACACTATCGGTGATGGAATCAGTCCAGTGTCTGCAACTGATCTGTATCGGGGCAGAAAGCATTAGCAATGATGTGAATGTAAAGAAACAAGACTTGTCAAAATCAGTTATAATTTACTGCTACAAGAAATAGATGTGAGAATGTCAGAATGTATGTATAGTTGTTTTTTGTTTTCAATTCAACGAACATTTCACATATCCCAAACAGTTGACTTTCATTATAGATGCGTTAGTATAACAGTATGCGTTAGTATAACAGTATTAAAATTAGAGCAAAACAAAACAGAAAAAATATATACCCAATAGGAGTGTGGATATTGCCAGGTAAAGTAAATATAACTCAATACCTACCATTTCGATAGATATTGCACGTCGCCTGTGTTCTAGTGTAACAGATCATTTAGAGAAACGTTATACAGTAAAATGACGGAGAGACGAAATCTTTATGTTAACGATTACAATTTTAAAAATTTTAACTCCTTTTTTTTTCCTACTAAAAAAAAAAAAAAAAAAAAAGGTTACAAAGACAGTTTGTGTGGAAACACATACTCAAAATAGGCCCCGGGTGTGGTCCACCTAAACAGGTAAAAAGGCAGGTATCAATATTTTCAGAAAGAACATCAGAACTAAATTCTATCAAAGACAAAGAGGAATGGAGAAAGAAGGTTGACAGATCTGGTGTGGTGCCCCAGCGGTCCAGCAGACCAAAGGATAGGTAAAAGTGAATGTGAAAAGTTATATGCGAACCTGGCCTAACTGATGTCTTATAATGAATATATAATTGATCTAATTGTTTTGCAAAGGGTCAATCTCTTATTCAAATCCTCAAAAAAAGAAAAAAAACTTCCGTAAAAAAAAAAATTCATTTTTCACTTTCCGTGTATTTGCAGAGCTGCAGTTCACGCGATAATATAGTGTATATGTAATATTTTTTTTAAATATGTCCAATGTATGTGTACACTAGATTATTGTTTTTAATTATGTCCAACTTTGCATACTAAATTGTTGTTTTTAATTATGTCTAACGTATATGCATACTAAATAGATTCTCTTTTCTCTTAGAAAACAGTAAACATTCTTTTTGGGTTAAAGTAGTCGTTAGTAGGACAGAACTTACATAACGTAGCAATACAAATGTAACAAAAAAATTTTTTTAACAAAAAGTCTAAAACATTTGCATAAATATGTTAAAAATATGGTAAGGGGCAATCTCCCCTACTAAAGAGCCTCCCTTGTTTGTTACTATTACTGGTGAATAGTTGTAAAAGTGGTGTATTTTTATGAAAAGACTGCTTGTGATTTATTAAAAATGAGATTTTTCGCTTTTAGCATCAGAACTTTGAATGGACTAAAATATTATGATGTCGGATTTTCACTATCTTTTCTAGTTTACGAGATCTAAACGGGACGGACCTACGGACAGACATTTCACACAAAACTAATAGCGTTCTTTCTCCTTTCGGGGGCCGCTAAAAACCGAAACATCTTAATAAGCAGACACAAACAAATGAGCAAGACGTTAAATATTAAATAGCAGTCATTGCCCTTGGCTGACTTTTTATAAAACAAAATACTAAAAATAGCTTTGTCGCGGAAGAATTTAATGTTAAGTCTAAGACCTTGTCTCGCCCCCCAATTTGCGCTTTAAAAAAAAAGTCCCAACATATATTAAATAACAATCTACCCGATAGATAATCGTTTCATTTGTGTTTGTTCCAAAATACAATCTTAACTAAGCACCGGACTAACAGAATACAATTTTAACTAAGCACCGGACTAACAGAATACAATCTTAACTAAGCACCGGACTAACAGAATACAATCTTAACTAAGCACCGGACTAACAGAATACAATCTTAACTAAGCACCGGACTAACATAATACAATCTTAACTAAGCTTCGGACTAACAGAATACAATCTTAACTAAGCTTCGGACTAACAGAATACAATCTTAACTAAGCACCGGACTAACAGAATACAATCTTAACTAAGCACCGGACTAACAAAATTTACGTTTTCAGACTATTTAGACAACGAAAACCAAAGACTTGCACAACATTTGAAAGAAGAATAACGCAACGCTTTCTGCACAGATCTACCGCATGCAAGATTTGACGTATTCGGATTGTTGGTCGATCCACCGCAAACACTAGCTGAAGTACATGAACTGTTATTGAGACTATAGGCAAAAAACAGGAAGACAGAGTCGTCAGTGGAACCCAACCACTTCACAGAAAGTACTGCATGACATTCAGACGTTAAACCTTTGACATACAACCAGAAACATATTGCTGCCCAAGAGGAGGAAAAACTCTGTGTGTGCGTGTAAACGTGTGTTTATAACAGTTTATAGATACATATTTATATGTGGGTGAGTGTTTGTGTGTGTGAGAGAGAGAGAGAGAGAGAGAGAGAGAGAGAGAGAGAGAGATGTCTCGCCCATAGGGGATAAAAAGTAAAAGTATGTATTTTCCGTAGGAGGATTACAAAAAGAAAGGAGTTCGGGACTTAGATTTTAATTCCTGACTAAACAACGCACCCCAGTCGTACGTATCTTAACTAACCGTCCACAATATTTTTTTTCAAAGTAAAGTTCCCCTTTCAGACCTTGTGGTCTATATGGCAGATGATGTAAAGGTCATCTGTTTCTATGGCTTAAGGTTAACAAGGGTTTCATGTGGCCAGCACAACGACCAACCGCCTTTACTTTTCCCCAACTAATGTCAGGTATCCATTAGAGCTGAGTAGACTCAGAGGCACCCGAAGATCCCGGAATTAAAAATCACAATCGTCCACAACATGTTTGGCTTTAATTAGGACTCCTGACTAAACTAAGCTCCCCAGTCCCCTGTATCTAAACTAACCGTACAATATATGTTTGGCTTTAATTAGGACTCTTGACTAAACTAAGCTCCCCAGTCCCCTGTATCTAAACTAACCGTACAATATATGTTTGGCTTTATGACATAAAAGACAAAACGTGTCTGTCCTCCACACAGCAAAAGAGCAGATATTCTCTGTGTAAGAAGTTCAGATCATGTGAGTTGCATAAACATTTCAAATCACAAGTCTCACAATCACGTGACTTTGGCGTGTTTACACGAAACTCTATTATTTTTTTTGTATTATGTATATAGTTGCTCATGACATGCTGAAGGCCAAGTTGCTCACGACATGCCGAAGGTCAAGCTGCACATGACATGCTGTCCGATATTTTTTTAAATCTATGCTGAAAACTTTTTTTTATGTCTTTCATTTACATACAAAAAAAAAAAGGTTTCACATAAGATGGGGAACAAAGTTAAGGGGAGGGAAACGTGTGTTTGTATTTGTGTTTGTGTTTGTTTTGTGTTTGTATTCCTGCGCCATGCAGAAACCACGCCCACTTTGATGTGTGTCAACATGAACCAACGATGCACAAGATAAGTCTACACTAACGTAATGATATTTGCTTACAAAGAAACCAGAAGGGCAGATTCTATTTAGAACAAAAATTCAACTAAAAGAGTCATACATTTAACAGGGAGGTGTTAAAGAAACGAATTTTATCCGAGATGGCATAACGCCGGCTAATGGCACTTCAAAAGTCGCTTCTCAAAAGCGATAAGTCTTTTCATATACAAATGGGTGAATTTCCTATGTTGAAGCCAAGAGAAGGCAGACCCACTAAGTCCCACTTGATGCGTCTGTTGACGGCACTGACCGTCGTTGGTTTATTTCTAAAATGTGTTTCCTGAGATGAACTCCAATTGGTGACAAGGCAGGGAGACCTAGGACTCCCGTAGTGCCCTGGTAAGGAACTCTGCTGTTTGGCGTAGTGCCTCATAGCTTCCATACAAACATAGTGAACCACTGGATACGTCTTCCCGCAGCTCACGGAGCTGCGGACACTTGCAAGACGTGCGCCACCGTCTCTTCTGATTCCCCGCAGTGTCGGCAACGGGCATCAAAATTTGGTCGGAACCGGGCGAAGTACGCACCTATTGGGCAGTGTCCCGTGCGCCACTGCGCTATTGTTGTTTGTTCCGACCTTTTTAGCCTCTACCACGGGTCCTCTCGATCTGGGCGACGCATGTGCTGCCAGACTCCCCTGGCAGTGTTGGAGTCATCCCAGGATTTCAACCACTTTTCATGTACCCACTCTCGTATAGCTGTGGTAGCCTGTTAAAATGTGTTTCCAGAAAGCGGCTGTAGCTGGCCACCCGTTCCTTCAACTCTATGGCAGCAAGGGAGGCTACCCGTGGGAACATTCACAAACATAAGTCATGACGTAATAAAGAAGCACTGGGAGACGTATGACTGGACTCGTGAGATACCATCTCGCTGAGGGACCTGCAGGAGTTAGAGAGTCATACCTTTTGGTGTGGGGGTAGGTGGGTCTATGTTGAGACGTATGACTGGACTCATGAGATACCATCTCGCTGAGGGACCTGCAGGAGTAAGAGAGTCATACCTTTTGGTGTGGGGGTAGGTGGGTCTATGTTGAGACGCATGAAAGTGGAAATTCAACCAGCAACAAGTTGAAGTTCTGTTGACGCCTGGGGGCAGGTTGGTGGGGAACTGTTACAACATGGGAGTCACGTTTAGATCTATCCTACTTGAAGGTGGACACTGGCCAGAAAAAGTAAACATATAAAGAGTGGTTTCAAATTCTTATATGTCTATAAAGCCTATACATTTTTATATTTCAACATGTTCTTTGCAACCAACAAATTAATACTTCCATGGAGTTCCATGGCTTGCGAGTTTTAAGGCTTGGCAAAACAAAAGCTTTCCACACAGCCTAATAAATAGTTTTAATGATCTTTTGATGCTATTTGTAACAAATATTTCACGAATTGTTTCGTATCTTTACACAATCATAGAGGAAAAAAATCTCTTACATCTCTAGATGTCAAATGTAAAACTAAAATGGCTGCTAGATACAAAGGTGAATTAAAAATGCAACTCTTATATCTAAGAGCGTACATCAGTTTCCCTCGTTATTAAAACAATGATGTATAATCTTTGAAGCATTCAAAACTTAACAAGATTTGTAGTGCGAATTTTCGGACAAAAAAAAAACACCAGACGAGTTATAAATAACAAAATGTGTTTAGTGCTTTAATGTAAATGATGATAAATCTAATTCTTGAGTCAACTTAATGTACGACCAGATGTATCAAGAAAAAGCTACAAACGTCTTAAGAGCAATGCTGTTAGATTGAATTGTCTTTAAACTAGGCCAAGACTAAGTTAAAATCAAATGGTTGTCACGTGGCCCCCTCAAAACTAAATGAAAGTCTAGTGTCATTGTTAACGTTTCGAAGGAACTTCAGTGAGTTTTCAATTCACACCAAAATAAATGGCGTGCAATTTAGCAGAGCTGCTACAAAATACACTGACGCTTATAGCTTTCAACAATTTGGAAAGTCAGCTCTGGAAGACATCTGGCCATACGTCAGTGGACACACGGACGATGAAGAGAAAGAGAAAGGCGGAGCCGGAGAAGAGAGGAATATCAAACGGAAATCAGTGTGTCTTGTCAGGGGCGCATGCCTTGATCTTGGTGGAGTATTGACAACATTAAGTGTTGGGGTAGACCCACGCACACACAAACACAAGAAACTCTGGCAAGGTGTGGTTCGTATTAGCACTGCCCCCCCTCCCATCGGTACCCATGATGCTTACCAGCTTACCCATGAGTCTGCTTAAATTTCACCGCAGTGGTCTACGTTTTTATTATCATTTGAATATACCCCAAGCTACCCATGGGATCGTTTACATTGGACCGAACTATGGAAAGTGGAAGAGGTCTAGGTGATACAAGAGGGTGAGTCCACTTAGACTTAGCGACACCTCTCACTCCGTGAATTTGTGTTCGCCATTCCCTGACAAAGTTCAACGCAGTATTTCTGTTTTAACTACAGTGTTTCACCTGAGCAGGCTGTAGTCGTTTTCTTGGTAAACGAATGCCAGATTTTCCCGCTGCTATAAATAGAGTTTACAAACCATGGTTACATTTGTTTGATCTGCATACATTTTATTTATGACCACAACAAAAAAAGAATGTTATTCTGGATGGCCATAATAGAGTACAGCAATATAGTCTGGACACAACACCCCAGTTGTTTTTTGTCTCTGCTTTCTAGCAGTAATTGGAAACCTTCACCTTTACCACATTGTTTTAATAACAAGCTAACATACGATTTGTAACAAACTATTGGTAATACACTATTTGTAGCAAACTATTTGTAACAAACTATTGGTAATACACTATTTGTAACAAACTATTTCTAACAAAATATTGGTAAGAAACTATTGTTCTGTTTCATATAAAATAATATTATAAACAATAAGGCTTGTCTGTAAGTCCGATTGTAGATACTAAATACAGTATTTTCCGTGCAGCCCCAGCTGTGACCTACATAGTTTGCCACATCCATGGCAAGCATAACCATTGTCCACCGGTGGTCTATTAAGATGTTCTTTTCGGCACAATGACCCTAATTTAAATTCATAAATGTGCTAAATAGTTGTTGTAGATTTGAGATTCATCCCTTGGAGAAAAACTATAAATAGAATTTTTTTAAAATCAATCTGTTGTACAGAATATAGAAAATGTTAATAAGCTAAGTATTTCCAACGATATTGTGTGTGCACTATTTAGCAAGTACGCTCTATAACAGCCACAATGTATCAGGATCCAATGTCTCCACTCTTCCGTGTGTGTCGAAATGCAATAGCAATGTGAAGGAAGTAGTTGGGGTTCGCTCTATGGCGCTACTAAGAAGGTATTTGCTAGCGTAAATGGAGAGATCAAACCTCTACTTTTAAGATATCTAGTTGGCAGCAGTGAGAACTGTCATCTACAAAACTGAAGGCGTTCTGCTATACGCGTAACCATTTCCTGTGCTCTTTCTTTCTCTCTGTCCATTTTTCGTATTCTCTTGACATAAACCAAAGAAAGGTAGAATGGAAAGTTTCTAATAACTGTGAAGGTAGTGAGTGTTCCAGTGAAGGTAGTGAGTGTTCCAGTGAAGGTAGTGAGTGTTCCAGTGAAGGTAGTGAGTGTTCCAGTGAAGGTAGTGAGTGTTCAATAGTGAGTTGTTCCATAGTGAGTTGTTCACTATCATAGTGAGTTGTTCCATAGTGAGTGTTCCAGTGACATTCTGAAAATATATTATGTTTAGCACTTTTTTCCCCAGAAGTTTCATTTTTTTTTATGTGTGTTCTGTCATTTGCTTGAATATATCAAACTGTTTCATTCATTTTTGTTCTTTTAATTTATAGTTATTTATTTTTTAAAGCAATTACTGAACAATTGAGACTGTACAAGACGTTTTGATTGTCATTATCTATCATCAAGAATGAGGGTCCTAATGAGAATATATCAAAGCAATTCATCTGGATCTGAACTAGAAACGAAAGGTCACATTCCTCGTGTCCGGTAGTCTTCTAACACAGAGGTGAAAACAAATAATTGACTCGCTTGTAGGTGAACAGATCTGGAGAGAGTCTACCGTTTAGTGAGCCGCTAAAAAATAGGGGGGGGGGTGGAAGGGGCGATAAGTCATGAATAAGGAAAATAAGCGCCCGAGCCTGGTCTTTGCCATTTGTTTAAGAATGGAGGCGCCGCTAAGGCCACCGAGCAGATGACTACTCAGGCAGTACTTTCACCAGAGAGGGAAGGGGTGGTAATACAGGGGTTGATAGAGAGGATTGATCTCAGTTAACTGTATGTGGGGGGGGGGGATGCGAGCACCATCTGCCATTTTCATTGCAATTAAGTCCATTCCGGAACATTTTTACGCCTGACCCAACCTGCTCTTCCTAATACATGACTTGTCGACATAGTAAAAGCTATCACGTGAGACAAGATCTGCCTCAACCTTTCCCCTTCTTTTTATTCTCATGTGTATACATAAACTCAGATGTAGCAGTGGATACAAAGTCTACTCACGTGTAGCACTAGACCATCGGAAAGTGCTCACGAAGATCTATGTAACGAGGCCTGAGTTGGAGGTCGGCTTCCTCCCGCTAACAGTCAAACATAGCCCCATGAAAATTGTGGGGCCTCGCTGGCTCTTAACTAAATTGTTATTTTATCCAAGACAACTCTTTAATGTAAACACCGCTTCACTAGGGCCCAGTGGTCAAACAATTGGGTCACGTTAACCAGGAGCACTTTTTGTCTAACAACGAGTAGGTCATGCAGGTTTGAACATGAGAGACCATGAGCCACTTTTTGTCTAACAACGAGTAGGTCATGCAGGTTTGAACATGAGAGACTATGAGCCACTTTTTGTCTAACAACGAGTAGGTCATGCAGGTTTGAACATGAGAGACCATGAGCCACTTTTTGTCTAGCAACGAGTAGGTCATGCAGGTTTGAACATGAGAGACCATGAGCCACTTTTTGTCTAACAACGAGTAGGTCATGCAGGTTTGAACATGAGAGACCATGAGCCACTTTTTGTCTAGCAACGAGTAGGTCATGCAGGTTTGAACATGAGAGACTATGAGCCACTTTTTGTCTACCAACGAGTAGGTCATGCAGGTTTGAACATGAGAGACCATGAGCCACTTTTTGTCTAACAACGAGTAGGTCATGCAGGTTTGAACATGAGACACCATGAGCCACTTTTTGTCTAACAACGAGTAGGTCATGCAGGTTTGAACATGAGAGACCATGAGCCACTTTTTGTCTAGCAACGAGTAGGTCATGCAGGTTTGAACATGAGAGACCATGAGCCACTTTTTGTCTAACAACGAGTAGGTCATGCAGGTTTGAACATGAGAGACCATGAGCCACTTTTTGTCTAACAACGAGTAGGTCATGCAGGTTTGAACATGAGAGACTATGAGCCACTTTTTGTCTAACAACGAGTAGGTCATGCAGGTTTGAACATGAGAGACTATGAGCCACTTTTTGTCTAACAACGAGTAGGTCATGCAGGTTTGAACATGAGACACCATGAGCCACTTTTTGTCTAACAACGAGTAGGTCATGCAGGTTTGAACATGAGAGACCATGAGCCACTTTTTGTCTAGCAACGAGTAGGTCATGCAGGTTTGAACATGAGAGACCATGAGCCACTTTTTGTCTAACAACGAGTAGGTCATGCAGGTTTGAACATGAGAGACTATGAGCCACTTTTTGTCTACCAACGAGTAGGTCATGCAGGTTTGAACATGAGAGACCATGAGCCACTTTTTGTCTAACAACGAGTAGGTCATGCAGGTTTGAACATGAGAGACCATGAGCCACTTTTTGTCTAACAACGAGTAGGTCATGCAGGTTTGAACATGAGAGACCATGAGCCACTTTTTGTCAGAAGTAGTGCGCTCGGGGCGTTTTCTGACAGACAAAACTGGTTAAATGATGTTACATGAGAGATCTCGAGCAACTTTGTCAGTTTTGTTATCGTAAATATGGTTTCTACTTGGAACAACCTTATAACTGAATGAATATTTCCTTCAACCCACATCTCTTATATTAGTAAACTAACAAAGCCAATACTCATGGTCGCAAGCGCTTCTTACCCCACCCTTTCTACATGCGCACATTTTAAACAGTTACAAAACTAATAATTATTTTTAAAAAAAATGTTAATCCAATGAAAAAATTCAACATTTACAGCTACATAACTTAATACCGTAAGACTTATTTCTCCTCTTCGGTATCAAACTCTGTGGCATTTTACGTCTCGAGAGACGATCTTTTCCCTTTGCAACTTCTTGTGTGACTAAAGAGGCCAATCCCTGATACACAGCTGCGATCGCAGGTTGGGCATATATAATCACCAGGCGCCGTTGCATTTTCACCCTTCTTTCTGCTTCTGTTGTCTATGACATCTGCAATCTGTGACCCTTCCTTTATGCTCTCTCTCCATGTGGATGTGTCCAGTGCCACCTCTTCCCAGTTGCCAGTGTCGATTTTGAAGAGCTTCATGTCGCGTTTGCATACATCCGTATAACGTAAAAGTGGGCGACCAGCGGCTCTCCTGCCTTCTATTAGATCGCCATACAGGATGTCCTGTGGAAGTCGACCTACTGGCATTCTACGAACGTGGCCAAGCCAGCCAAGGCGTCTGCTGCTGATAACAGAGCGGATGTCCTGGCACCCTGCTCTTTGTAGCACTTCCTCATTCGATATCTTATCTTGCCACCTTATTTTAAAGATCCGCCTTAGGCATCGGAGGTGGAAAACATTCAGCTTTTTTTCCTGCCATGAGTAGGTTGACCATGTTTCACTTCCGTACAGCAAGGTGCTCAACACACAGGTCCGGTAGACTAGGGCTTTAGTACTGCTAGTCAGCAATATGTTGTCCCAGACTCTTTTCTGCAGCCGTGACATGGTGGCCATTGCCTTGGCTATCCTGTTGTTTATGTCTTTATCCAGTAGAGTGTTGTTGGATATGATGGAGCCAAGGTAACAAAAGTGATCAACAATTTCTAGTGGTTGGCCATTAATGCTTACTTGAGGTGCAGTGTTTGTGTTTTGGACAAGTATCTTAGTCTTGATTTGACTGATGTTTAAGCCGAACTTCTGGCAAGCAGCAGATAGTTTGTCAACCAGGGACTGTAGCTGAATATCAGAATCAGCCACAATAGCTGCATCATCAGCATACAGGAGTTCCCTGACGAGTAGCTTCCTAACCTTGGTTTTTGCCCGCAGCCTTGATACATTAAATAGTTTTCCAGAGGATCTTGTATGGAGAAACACACCTTTGTTTATGTCGCTGTACGCATAATGCAGTAGACAGGAGAAGAATGTGCCAAACAGAGTAGGTGCGAGCACACATCCCTGCTTGACACCACTGCAAACCTCAAAACTCTTCGGTATCAAACACAATATAATTATTACCACTATTTAATTGGTTAATTTTTTGACTGATTCATTTTTTTTTTAGGAACAACGAATAATTGTGCATCAACATGATTCGAACATTGGAAATAGAGAGAAATAAGTGTTCAAAGTTTGTACCAAACAGACTGAGTTGATTATAAGCTTCAAAGTTAGTACCAGACAGACTGAGTTGATTATAAGCTTCAAAGTTAGTACCAGACAGACTGAGTTGATTATAAGCTTCAAAGTTAGTACCAGACAGACTGAGTTGATTATAAGCTTCAAAGTTAGTACCAGACAGACTGAGTTGATTATAAGCTTCAAAGTTAGTACCAGACAGACTGAGTTGATTATAAGCTTCAAAGTTTGTACCAGACAGACTTAGTTGATTATAAGCTTCAAAGTTTGTACCAAACAGACTGAGTTGATTATAAGCTTTAAAGTTTGTACCAGACAGACTGAGTTGATTATAAGCTTCAAAGTTTGTACCAAACAGACTGAGTTGATAATAAGCTTCAAAGTTTGTACCAGACAGACTGAGTTGATTATAAGCTTAAAAGTTTGTACCAAACAGACTGAGTTGATAATAAGCTTCAAAGTTTGTACCAGACAGACTGAGTTGATAATAAGCTTCAAAAATTGACCAGACAGACTGAGTTTATTATAAGCTTCAAAGTTTGTACCAGACAGACTGAGTTGATTATAAGCTTCAATGTTTTTACCAAACAGACTGAGTTGATTATAAGCTTCAAAGTTTGTAACAGACAGACTGAGTTGATTATAAGCTTCAAAGTTTGTACCAAACAGACTGAGTTGATTATAAGCTTCAAAGTTTGTACCAAACAGACTGAGTTGATAATAAGCTTCAAAGTTTGTAAAAGACAGACTGAGTTGATTATAAGCTTTTTAAAAAATATGTAATTTTCTACTCATATTTATGTTTGTGAGTCTTTGGAAAGAAAATTGTTTGACTGAATGACACCTTTGAAAATATTAGATACATTTTTGGCATGGTTAGAGATAGATCAGACTTTCTCAGGTAAGACTTTCTCACAAGCTTGCAAATTTTCAATTCTGCTTCGCCCTTGTTCAAATGTTGATTCACCATTGTTCAGATGTTGATTCGCCTTTGCTTGATCCTTTCCTTGTTCACATGTAAACATTGAAAAAAACAAACAAAAGTAAAGTTCACATTGCCATAGCTTCATCATCCAGTAAGCCAGGTTGACACTAAATGCTGCTAACTTGCTATCCACGGACAAGTACCCTTAGAACTGTCCGGTACCATCGACAAACTTCTACATAATGTCAAGGAGATACAAGTTTGACTCGTGCAGTCAATTACAACTAACTCTAGAACCATGTGTTTTACCTCATCCTCCGACCCCACCCCTTGTCAGCCTCCCCCCCCCCAAAACACTTTTTTTATTCCTCTTTCCTGACTACCAATGTAAAAAAAAAAAAGTGCGCGCGCCAGTCATCTGGACTGAACGCCGCCTGGAGCATCTTTACTTAACTTTGACCTCTGCGAGCCATTCCTCAAGTGTCGCGTACATCATTCAGGATAAATTAGAACCGTGGTCTGTCTACACGTTCTTCTAGTTTGCCAAGTTGCGCAAGAATTTCCGAGGCCGGTGTAAAATGGAGTCTTTCAGATCAGACAGACGCTCAGCCTGACAGAAACGGAACTCGGTAAATGTGTTTTTACCCAGCATGCAATGATCAATGTAGAAATACTGACCTATCTAGGAAATGGTTGAAATATATCCATGTCAACGGTGACTTGTATTAAATGAACGAATAACTCACAAAACGTGATAATAATAATATTTTTTTTACAGTTGCTCCATGGTTTGGGAACAAGTGACTTTTTGTCAAATGTAAATTCATATTGTTTTTTTTTTCTGCTTATTAGTTTCAATGATAACATTTTATCTTTCTAGTAATAGATATACAAATTAAAACTACAGTGAATCTCAAACGGAATGATAATCGCAATTGTAAATGCTGCCAAGAAACACTGTCTGATATAATGGCACGTGGAAGCAGATTAGGTCACATGTATCAAATGCATGATTTAGTTATTTATAAATTACATTTTAAACAAGTTTGTTTTTAAATCAAAAGGGACACAAGAACACGCTGTTTTAGTCCCAACAAACAATCAGAGAAACAATACAAATCATCAGAAGAGTACTTCCCCTGATTGTCATAACCATGTGTCGATCTAGTATAGCACTTCGGTGCTGGACAGACACTCACATAAGAGTAATGTTACATTTAACATTTAGAATCAAGTTTCCTTGGAGTCTGCAGTACTTAGGAAGTACACGCCGGTCAAGCACCACGCCTAGAAAGTCTTCCCATGTGGTCACCTTGTTTTGAAAGTAAATGAACACGTGCTCTGGCACGTGAATGCTATTTATATTTCTTTCAATTCCTACTAGTGGCTCATACTCTCTTTATGGTTCAAATGTGGGAGGTCAAAGGTTGGACGCACATATTAAATCATTTATTTAAAGCTACACCTTCACACATATTAGTATGATTGGGGTTAGCTCAGTTGGTAGAGCATTACGTGAATGGCCCCATAATGGCCATTTTTTTGCTGTTTTTTTTTTAAAATGACAAATAAAGTATCTTCTTCTTCGTTCTCGTTTTTCAGTTGGAAGGTTCAGACGAGTCGTTCTCCATCTGAGATGAAGTGCACAGTGGTTTCCAGATCTGACATCTCTTAGAATTGTTTTTGAGTTTTTGTTCTATAGGATGGTTTTAGGACCAGTGTCTTGTTCGGTCTATCAATAGAGTATGCAGCTTTGAAAGACATGGTTGACATTTTTTCCCCGCGGGCAAATCTCACTAGTCTATATGTTTTCAAGTCAGAACTTCATGGAACCTGGAGGGTGAAACCTGGACGCGGATTTCAAAAACGCCTCAAACGATTCTCCTAGAAATTTAATTTAATTTAGTTTTGCGGTTATCATTTTTCAAAGTAAAAGAAAAGTAATAAAGAAATAAATTTAAATTTGTCTAGAGTAGTAGATCAAGATCTAGATCCAACATCGGTTTTGGAGGGATTATCGCCTTCGGGAATTTCCGAATGTAAGGCACTATTTAGATGTAAAGGCCCAGTGCTTTTTTTGTGACGGTACGCACCGGTACGGCATACCGGCACCTTTTTCAGTGTGGAGAAAAATTATGACTTTTCTTGTATTTTAACGTTTATTATTAATTTATTAGTAATTGAACGTTAAGCAATTCGTCGCTGAGTACTGGCACCTATTGTTTTTTACAAACAAAAAAGCACTGTAAAAGGCCTATCATTGGAATATATATATATATACATTCGAATAACCAGGATTTTACTTATGGGAAAGGAGGAGGGGCAGGGGTAAAAATCTTCCATTGATTAATGTAACATTCATTAGTTATTAAGAGCAAAACAACCGCTCTATAAGCTGTATCAAGGAGGTATTGTTTTTTGTAAAATGTATTTTTCTAAGTGTTTCTTAATTAATCATTTTTGGAACTTCTGTTGTGCCCGTTTGTGGAGGCAAATAAATATAAGTTGGTCGTATTGGGACAACTTGTAACGGGCAACTTGTAACAGGCAACTTGTAATGGGCAACTTGTAACAGACAACTTGTAACAGACAACTTGTAACGGGCAACTTGTAACAGGCAACTTGTAATGGGCAACTTGTAACAGGCAACTTGTAACAGACAACTCGTTTCTTGAAATGAAGGTAAGAGCTGGTCCATTTGGGATGTTTAGTTTACTCTATGATTTCAAACATGCCTCATACTTATTGCCATTCTCTAGTTTATAAGTAAAAAAACAACGGGGTCGCTGTTGTAAGCCAGAGCCCAGCTGACTCTGTTACGTCACTAGGTAGTGGCCCAATCAGAACCTCACACCACCACATTGCTTTCACTATCACACCTCTAGATCAACGGGGGTGTCTTCCCATTTCTTTAGTTCCTAGGGGCCCTTCGTTCCACAGCTATTTCCCCCCCCCCCTAGGGGCTGTACAATACACAGGCGCAGTTTTCGATTCAGAAAGATGGGTGTGTCCTATGGGAGTCGTTCTGTTCCTGAATGGTGTGTCCAGAAATCCCTTTATCTGATGGTGCGAATTCGTTGCCTGATCCACTCCACGTGCCACATTGCCACACGCCTGATTATTACAGAAGACTGGGCGCGTGTGGCAATGATGACAGATAGTGTAAGGGTTAAACATTATTATTCCATCTTTCATGCTAGGAAATCGACAGAAAAAAAGAATGCAAAATTGTATTTAGATCTACATGTATTTGTTTAAAAAATACATTTACTTTGAAACAGGGCTACAGATATATAACAATCATTTATATACATTATACAATGATATATACATTATATAAATTAAAGAAAAAAAAAACAGCTTGCAATACACTATTTTAGCCATCACACTCTTAAATGCAATTTCGTATACACTGCTTTGCAATATTCATTAACAATTATCAGGAAACAATGTTCAGACTTTATTGATCGAAAAACAAAGGAAACAAATCTTTAGTGGGTATTACTTTCACTTTACATTTGACTGCATTCATAATTTATAATCAAATTGAATATGAACTTGCTTTTTTAAGCAGCTTTCTCATAATAAAGTCGCACTTTCTCTCCTAATTGACGATACCATCGTTGATTTAACCCCATTAAATTAATTTTTGTCTTTTTATAAACATTTATTTGTGTCACATAAAAAGAGCATACATCAATTCTACACCAAATAAAACATTTTCTGATCACAAAGTTCTAAAAGTTTAATCCTAACAGGGGAGTGAACCTCACACGAACAAAATGAATTATTCCGGCCGGATCATGGGAAATAATTACAGAGAGAAAGAGGTCATGTTCTCCAAAACCACGCAAAGCATTAGTGACCAGAGCGCCAATTTAATTCAAGGTCGATATAGAGGCAGCGGCTACTTGGGATGTACTGAGAGCGTGTCTTTTTATTTTACTAATATTTTTTTTTTATTTATCATAAACCACAGTATAAACTATTTTAAAAACAAAGTTTCAAAGAAAAAGTCACATGTTGATGATCTGAACGAAATAATCCAAACTTGTATGATTGTGACGTTTCTTACACCTCATACTTTGTGTGTGTGTACCCATCATTCAATAAGACATCCATGATAATACATAAAAGTCTGTTCCACCAATCCAGCCCAGTGACCAGTCATCCCCTCACATAGAGTCTCTCTTTGTCTCCGACTGTACGGCATTAAGTCGCGTCTGCGTTCTACATTATAACCGCCAACCCAAGTTGAAATGTCTGCAGTTAGGAGGGAGCAGAGATGCCATCACTAGAGTTCTGGTTGCGGGGAACACTTCCCTTTGCCACGCCTCAATGGCGAGGATACATTGTGGAGTTGACGATGTATCTACTGCTCACTGGGGAGTAGGCAATGGGAGAGGGAGGGAGTTTTAAATAGATTACTTTTCAAGTTCTGAGCTGTCGGCTCTCTGAATAGCTTTGTACCGAGTTTTAAAAATTGGTATGACCTAATTAGTAATACGTCAACTTAAGAAACTCGCAGAGTTCAAAAGTAAGTAGAAATGGAATCGCAAACATTTATCTTGTCCTACTAAAAAGATGTCAGTTTAAAAAAAAAAAGAAAGTTCTCGTGTAAATATGCAGAATCTATGTAATGATGAGATCAAAATACACAATGTAAGAGGCATTCTATAATGTATCGACATTTCTAGTCTTCCTAGGCCCCATTTATTGCAGGCTAACAGAGAGCAACCTTATCATACGTCTTGATCAGTGTCACCATATGCCTTTTTAATGGAGAGCAGCTGGCTTTCTGAAGTAGGTAAATTAATAGGAGTGGAAAGAGCTGCTCGCTAATAAAGTGAAAAGAAAAAAAATATGCTAAGAACAAAGCTGTCTAACTCTGCCGTCGTGGGGAGCTCTTTTTTTCTAGCCAATAAACATTTCATAAAAATATAAAAAACGAAATAAATTGTAATGAGTATTTTGATCACGTTTTATTTAAGCAATTAATGGTTAATGGAAAGAGAAATGCTAGAAGATAAAACACATCTCCATGAGCTAATGTAAGCCAAATTAGCTCCTTGTGTGAGACCAAGCTTCATCAGCCCTCCAACACAAATCGACCTGGTCAGTCGACGCTAGCGGTATTTATCGATCTTAAGCAGGCCTATGACAAAGTATGGAGGCCCGGTCTGTTGTTGAAACTGATGAACTTAGGTGTCGGTTCACATATGCTTAGGTGGATCCAAAATTTCCTCACGGAAAGAACGGTACAGACTCGTGTTGGTAAGCACGTGTCGGGGAAACTTCCACTTGAGCAGGGGGTGCCGCAGGGATCGGCACTCAGCTGTACGCTATTTTTGGTCTACATCAACGACTTGCCGGCTCTTTTGAAATGTCAGAAGCTGTTGTTTGCAGATGATATCGTGTTGTGGGAGTCAGGGAGAGATCGCCAACAGCTCATTGGCACTCTCCAGCAGGCATTAAAAACTCTATCCTGCTACGCCAGAATGTGGAGCCTTGAGGTAAACCACTCGAAGTCGGTTTACTCATGGATTACGCTGGGTCGTGATATATTGAAGGAACCTGTCGAGCTACGAATGGATGGCAAGATTCTGGAATGGGATAAAAAGCCCAAGTACCTGGGAGTAATTCTCGATCAGAAACTGACTATGTGCGATCATATCCAACAGGTGAAGGAAACAGCTTCCGAGAAGCTGAACATCGTGAAGAAACTAGCTGGAACGAAGTGGGGAGCGATAGCGGATGTGCTGAGAGGACTGTACATGGGTGCAGTACGCTCTCACATGGACTACAATCTTCCTGTTCAGGTCTGGGCTTCGCAAACTGCTCTAGCAGGCCTAGATTCTGTTCAGAACCAAGCCATAAGACTAATCTGTGGAACCTTCAGGACAACGCCAATTGCCGCTGGGGAGATTATGGCAAACATTCCACCGTTGAAATTGCGCAGAGAGCGAGCCGTCATACTAGCTCACGAGAGATATATGCGGCTGGAGGATGGATGCCCACTCAGAAGTCTGGTCGACAACTGGGAGGGTAGGAGACGCCTCAAAAACCGGCCCTGCTTCATGCATGTGGCGCGTGGGCTGGTCAGAGAGGCGAATCTGCCGGTGGAGCGGGCTGCTCTATCCCCGTCCGGTTCTATCTTCCCGATGGAGGCCCTCGGCATGCCGAAGATTCGGAAAAACCTACTTGACCCAGTGGTGACTACAAGCAGCCAGAGAGACTATAGCTTCATATCCAGCCGGAGTAACCACCATCTACACAGACGGCTCTGTGCAGACGCTCGAGGGAACGGTGAAAGCTGGGTACGGGGTGGTAGTCAGACTCTCTGGCAATCCCGAAAGTGACGAGCTCAGTGGACCCTGTCAGCAGAAAAGCAGCCTCGAGGCTGAACTCGAAGCAATGTTCCACGCACTGGACTGGGTGGTTATGATAGTACGTAACGGGACTGCGTCAGCGAACGACATAGTCCTTTTCACGGACTCGGTAGCCGCACTAGAGGCCCTAGAACGGCTGGATGAAGGTGTCAGATGGGTATGGGACGTCCTAACGGTCGTGGGGCGTCTCCTACAACTCGGTGTGACCAGCTCGCGAAAACCGCGGTCGCAACGGCGCTCGAACATGATGAACCGTGCACGTATCAAAGTGTACGATCCCTGGTCGACAAACGCATGTTGACACTTTGGCACGACGGCTGGGATTCTTCGGACAAGGGACGTGAGCTGCATAAAGCAATGAGTAGACCAGACAAAAGAGATGCATGGTGGCAACTGAATCGTGCGGAACAGGCAGTCCTAGCCCAGTTCCGGGTCGGCCACTGTCCAATTGGTGCTTACCTCGGACGGTGGAAGGAAAATTACGACACACGGTGTCGCCATTGCATGGAGGACGACGAAACAATAGAACACATTCTTTACGAATGCAGAGTTCTGCACGAAGGACGATTGGGACAAGGTTTAGATAGAGAGAGTACTGGTTCATGGCCGACACATAGGTTGTCCTTGTACGGGGATAAGGCAACCTTAAGACTCACTGCTCGCTTCCTCTCACGTGCTCTAAGGGAGTAATTCTCAGCATGTTTTTCGTTGTCAATGGGGTTTTCGACTCATCAGCCCTCAGTGTGAGACCAAGGCTTCACTCAGCTCCCAGTGTGAGACCAAGGCTTCACTCAGCTCTCAGTGTGAGACCAAGGCCTCATCAGCCCCCAGTGTGAGACCAGGGCTTCATCAGCCCTCAGTGTGAGACCAGGGCTTCATCAGCCGTCAGTGTGAGACCAAGGCTTCATCAGCCCTCAGAGTGAGACCAAGGCTTCACTCAGCTGTGAGACCAAGGCTTCACTCAGATCCCAGTGTCAGACTAAGGCTTAACGCAGATTTATGCTAATATGCAGCTGTGGCTTTATTTGTTTCTCTCTTTACTTGAACATAGATAATTTTGGGGAAACTTTCACTTCATGTGATTATTTTACATATATTTTATGAAGTTCTGTTTCCCAACATGTTTATGTTTTGTTGTTGTTCTAGTTGGAACCAAGACGCTGTGACATGTTATATAGGAACCTAAAGACCAAGTCTCTCTCATCCCTCCCCACCCCACTTGGTCCAAGTTTTCACTTGTTCATCACTCGAAGACTTGGAAACAAGTTAAGTCTCTCGTCAAGATAAGAACAAACCTCCCGAGACGCTCCGACTCTCCCGCAAACACCACCGCCCCCCCCCTTTTTTTTTTCAACCTCCTAGCGGGGCAACAAGGGGTGAAAACGGGGCAACCAGGGATGAAAACGGTTTTATCATAAAAGTCACGGCGCCCAGCGTGACAACATCAGCTTATGGGGGCGAGGTCTGACTTATCTCTAACTACAGAAAACACAAAGTACCCAGAATTCCGCTTGTTCGTGAGTACTCTTTCACTCACCCTCTCCCCATTCCAACATCTCTCGTCCACAACCCCCCCCTCTCTAACAACAAGAACATGATTTATAAAAAAGGTGAGAAAAGAAAATAGTGAGGAAGTTTTAAAGCTCGCATGCACACACACACACACACACACACACACAGGCACACACACACACACACACACACAGGCACACACACAGGCACACACACACACACACACACACACACACACAAAGTTTCAGCCTCGATAAAAACATATGAAAACAACGCGCGTTAAATATCCCCCCCCCTTTTTTAGACATCTGCGTTAATATGGAGCTGATGCCGCATCTGTTTTGCGGAAGGAAGACGCGTATTTGCTCAAGAAACTTCAGGCCTCCAAGTGGATGTTTGCGCATGGGGCGGTTTATAACAGACACCCCTTTTTTTTTTCAGCCGGCTGTCGGATTTCAACATAAACTGTAATGGGGGTGTCTAAACCTGTGAGACAAACAGAGGCCCCCACTGGCCCCCCCCTAATGCATCCAACACACGAACTTGTTTCTACAGTGCACATAAGTAGTAGCTAACGTGGCGCCTCTGGTTGACCTGCATGTCGGGGGGGGGGGTGGCAGTGGAGGCCGTATTCTTTGTATGTATCTCCATAAGTGCACAATACTTCTAGGCGTCTCTTGCAAAAGTGTATACCGCCCGGGTCCAGTTCTAATGAAATTTATCACAGCACCATGTATCAGCTAGAACTTTTTAAAACCTCACTAACGCAAGTTTTACAGTGCAACTGTGGGGTAAGCAGCTTTTCTTCAGGCGCTTATGATGACAATAGTACAACTAACAACGCATCGTCCGCCATTCCGCTCCCCTCTCCACGAATATGTGTGCACATCGCTTTAAAACAATCTAAAGCAATCTAATTATATGACCATTTAGAGAGACCAAACCTCCACCCTCCGCCTTTATATGTGCATGCGTCACTATTTAAAACAAAACCCAACACCCATCAAAAGAATATTCTATGACCAATTTGACGGGTGAGTACCCGCACCCCTCCACCCACCACACGCACACACACACAAACTTCACTATGACTTTCCTGACTTCATTCGTGACTACTAATTAGGGCACTCGGATTAGACGCTCGTCTTTTGGAGCATCTCTTGCATGTACAGAGTCTAATCCCCCTCGTGTTTTATGTGACATGCCAGAAGGAGAAATACAATCTTTGGACAAAAGTTGTCTACATTCCTGCTGGCTGTGTGCTCCAGATAAGGTGTAGTGGTAGACGAGGCGTGGCTTGTGTAGAACAAGAATCTGTCCAAATATGTCACCTTAAAACAATAAAGTCTGAACAGCTTTTTGACGAAACATATACATACATAACATAACAAGACGTGACCAGCGTACGTGAGGGGAGAGAGAAAGTGAGAGAAAGAGAGAGAGAGAGAGAAGAGAAAAGAGATAGAAGAAAGAGAGAGTGTCTTATGAGTTGGTGTGAATTACGAATATTATGAAGTTTTGAAAGGAATTGTGTTGATTTCATTCCTAGTGTGTTTGTTGTAACATTTTGAAATTGTAACATTTTGAACTTGTAACATTTATAATATATTCGTTCTCTTCTATACAGGTCCCAAGGGGATGCTAAAAAAAAAAAAAGCATCAGAATTGTTTGTGTCTAGTTTTCAACATAATTACTTTTAGGGAAAGAAAGAAACACCAATATATATAACCAATATATATATATATATATTTAAAAAAAAAAAAAGAAGAACGGGTGTAAATGTGTATACACTTTGAGGAAGAGTGCTATCTAATAAATAGATGATGACCACTTCAGTTCCTCTATGTTCTGATCACATTATGTATCGTTTAAACACTTTCACGTGATTCATTTTATAAATAGAGGTCAGTGATTTAAAAAAAACAAAAGTCAACAGAAATGTAATTGCTTACAGTAAAGAGTTTGTCAAGGTATTAGCATTAGACAATCAACGAAACAAAAAGGGTACAAGAGAAAAAAAAAAGGTCAAGTCTCGTCACGCATATCTATTCACTGTCTAATGTATTAAGGGAATCTTTTTTTCTACATCTAAAGATGCAGGGCACTAGATTCAAGAGCTGGGCCAACTCAATATCCGATACAAAATGCGTCCTTTAAAACCAATATGTCCAGGACATCCACTTCAAACCGAAATTGAGAGTATTAACACTTAAATCGACTACTTTTAGCTGATCCTAAAGTCGACAGCTTCAAAAGGTTACCGGATACACATTTATCACGTGACCCGCCTTCAACCAATCAAACGTGAGTAAATCTTTTCTCAAATTTCCTTTTCTTTTACACCTTTCTTTCTTTTCATTATCTTCGCTATCCATCGGCGTGCTGTGAAGGTGACAGGAGCGGCTCATCGGAGATAAAAACCAAGGGTAAGCAAAAAGCAACCGATGCATCATCTGTGTGGCCGCGCAGGTCAGTCCTAATCAAATTACAAGTACTAAAGCTCCTGGGAGGAAGATCGCGCTATCAGAGCCATCCAAACCTATTAGCCCGAGACCTGGCTTGATCAGTTCAACGTCACATTAATCAGCACTTTAAAACAAATTTAAAAGCGGCTCTGCGCTCTTCATAACCTGTTTTATTTCATCGTGATATCAAACCGCCGGGGCTTCCATTACAACCAATTATTTCGACCGTTGCTCCTTGGTGTGTTCACATTATCAGGGAGATGATAACAACACCAAATAGAAACACTCCTAGCAGATGTTTACTTGTAATGTCTGGAGATGCAAACCAGCACGAAAATAAAACACGTCACACCCATCAGGGTTTTACAAGTGAAATAGACCCCACTAAAACGTTTCTAATACTAAGAAAAGTAATCAATAAAAAAAAAAGATCTGATTTTGTCTAGAGTTAATAGATCAAATAGTTTCTGTTCACTATATGATCATTTCAAATGTATGATATTTGTGTGTGCTTCAAATGTATGATATTTGTGTGTGCTTCAAATGTATGATATTTGTGTGTGCTTCAAATGTATGATATTTGTGTGTGCTTCAAATGTATGATATTTGTGTGTGCTTCAAATGTATGATATTTGTGTGTGCTTCAAATGTATGATATTTGTGTGTGCTTCAAATGTATGATATTTGTGTGTGCTTCAAATGTATGATATTTGTGTGTGCTTCAAATGTATGATATTTGTGTGTGCTTCAAATGTATGATATTTGTGTGTGCTTCAAATGTGTCCTGGATGTTGCCTTTGCTCTTTTCTGTCGCTCAATTCTCTATGGAGAAAGGCCGCTGACAGTTCTTGTATGGTGCTTCACGGTTCAACAGACTAAGAGATAGGTCAAAGTGACATTTCCTATAATGTATATGATTTTTTCTAAACATGGAATGTTTCTATAAAATGTTTTATGATTCTAGACAGAATTCATATTTTTTCCGAAAGCCATTTGCCAGTTACTTTTCACTCAACTCACAAGTAATGATGAATACAGCACTAAAGGTAAGATATTCAGTGTTTGGTTGGTTTGAACTAGGATGGTATATACGGTTTCAAAAATAAAAATTATAAAAATTGTGATGAAATGATAATTATAAAAGTTACTTACTTTCTGTTCAATATTTCACAAATATATTGTTTAAATATGTATATTAGAAAGTCCACAAAAAAAGTCTACCTTTAGAAAAAAAAAACCCTAAAAAAAAAAAAAACGTCCGACAAAGGCAGGAGAGAGAGTGTGAAGAAGAAGACAAGTGTACATGTTATCTCAAGTTCTCATATCATTTCAAAGACTCACGGCGTTCAACGTTAGCAACATCTGTAGAGAAATGAACATTTTCAGGGGCGTCTTAATCTACAAAGGATGAAAAAGTCTTCAAAGAAGGCGTGAAAGTGGGTAACGACAGGCCACCCAAGGGTGATCTGGGGAGTGACAGGTGCATCTTACTGCTGCATCTGTGACTTTCTCGGAGCCGCTGGGGAGCGGGGATATAGTTAAACCCGCAAAGGTCACATCGGCGGTATCTTGTCAAACAAAAGCGTACGCCTCTGTGACTTCCAAAGTCATTAAGGCCATGTCCACCCATGTTTAAGAACGCAGTTAGATTCTTCCCCTCTCAATTTTGTTTTCCAGTAATCTCTCTCTCTCTCTCTCTCTCTCTCTCTCTCTCTCTCTCTCTCTCTCTCTCTCTCTCTCTCCTTGCAAAGGGTTCCGAGGAGAACATTGTGTGTGAGATAAGAGAAACGCTGGTGGGGGGGGGGGGAGCAACAAAAAGACGAGACGGATGATTCTTCTCTCTCTCCTCCACGTGACGGGGCTTGATGGATAGGGCTGGAGTTTCGTTAGTACTCAGTGGAGCTGACCATCAGCGAAATGGAAGGGGGTGACTCAGTGACTAACAAAGTACCGAGCTGTCATTTAAAAGTGGTGTTATCAGACATGTAGCCAACAGCGGGGGGGGGGGGGGGGGGGGGCTAGAGGAGTTCTCAACCTGAAATGTGATACACAGTACTAAAGAAGCAGCTTCTTAAAAAAAACAGTTGAATTTGATAAGATACAGAGACTTACATTTAAATAGGTCTTAATAGTTACTTTTCACTATAAAAGAGTTCAGAGTAATACTGCCCAGCCCCTCACACACACACTCATCAGCAAGGGGTCAATGAGGAGGAACTATATGTACACAGAGTGTTTTGGCTTCTCTCAAGCGAAGGAACATTTCACTTGCAAATCATGAAGTCAACATTTTCTTTTAAATAAGTTCTTTGGTCATTGACGTTCAATGTTTACGAAATGATTGCTGACTGGTCAACATTGAAACAGAGGGATCATGGGCTATGCCATTGTAAGATCGAACACTAGTGGGTATACTTTATAGTGCAAAAAAATCCTTATCATTTTGAAAAGTATTGTCAAAATACATTGAAAGTGTTAAAATGACTGAAATTAATATTTTTATTGAATATTTAAAAAAAACTTTTTTTTTTCAAATTGTCTTTCAAAAGCATGGCTGTCGTTAGTGAAAAGAATTAAACGCTATTTAAAAAAAAAATATTTAAAAATCCCAAATTCCCTATTTGACATTTGGTAGTGTGATCTCAGAAAGAGTAACCACCCTTGCTGTTGATGAAGTGCTGTCTTGCCTTTCAGAAATCAAACACGAGAATCCAGTGTGTGTTTTTGTCTTAACAAGATTGTCTTAACAGTGCGAGGAGGCATTGGATCCTGACAAAGTGCTCATCACGCGTGGGGGCGCCGCCTAAACTGACGTTGGCGCCCGAGATTCTTACTTGTCCACACGTGAGAAGTTGAAGAGAGGAAACAGACGACGCACACAAATTGCCTCCAGCTATGTCCATCAACTGACCTGTCAGTCTTTATTTGTCCAACTGACCAGCGGCAGGTTATAGGACTAGGTGTGAATCACAAGGAGGCTGACGTTGAGCCAAATTGTACACTTGGAAACCATGTGATCACACAGGAAGGGGAAACATTCCCAGAATTCTGTTCTGAACAAGGAGCAAACGTAACTACGTCAGTGCTATTCATCGTCGGTCAATAATTTCTGTGTTAATCATTTCTCTTCTCTATTCCAATGTGGTGAACATATACATAAATATTGACAACTAGTTCATTCTTAGCACGTACATACACATCAATAAAAAATACATTTATAAGAACATACTTTAAAAAAAAGGTTTTCTAATAGCACATCTTTCATGCTTATAGCAAGCTCGGTCACTGTGGTCCAATGTATTTCATGCTTATAGCAAGCTCGGTCACTGTGGTCCAATGTCTTTCATGCTTATAGTAAGATCAGTCACTGTGGTCCAATGTCTTTCATGCTTATAGCAAGCTCGGTCACTGGTCCAATGTCTTTCATGCTTATAGCAAGCTCGGTCACTGTGGTCCAATGTCTTTCATGCTTATAGCAAGCTCGGTCACTGGTCCAATGTCTTTCATGCTTATAGCAACCTCGGTCACTGTGGTCCAATGTCTTTCATGCTTATAGCAAGCTCAGTCACTGGTCCAATGTCTTTCATGCTTATAGCAAGATCAGTCACTGTGGTCCAATGTCTTTCATGCTTATAGCAAGATCAGTCATTGTGGTCCAATGTCTTTCATGCTTATAGCAAGCTCGGTCACTGTGGTCCAATGTCTTTCATGCTTATAGCAAGCTCAGTCACTGTGGTCCAATGTCTTTCATGCTTATAGCAAGCTCAGTCACTGTGGTCCAATGTCTTTCATGCTTATGGCAAGCTCAGTCACTGTGGTCCAATGTCTTTCATGCTTATAGCAAGCTCAGTTTCAGCCTCTGAGCCACACATTCCATACGTGAAGAACAAGAAGCTTTACAACTGAACGAAGCCATCATCGTGAACTATCACATCTAGGTAGAAGTCAATGTGATTAGAACGTATATATGTACTATATTAGGCTTAGCTCAATCAGTTCAATTGGTCAAACAATACAACAAAACTGTGTAGCAATGGGGAGGAGGTTCAACCCCCTGGGGCTCTGAACCAAGATCTAGATGAGATAGGAGGATAATGATGCTTCCACACCACATATCCATCTGATGGAACACATGCAAACACACACACGACTTGGCTCTACAAACACATACACACACAATGACTAATGATGGCTTGATAAACAAAGAAGAGAGCAGAAGAAGAACACAACAACAAAAAAACTGCTAGTGATAACAGACGCCACAGAAGAGAATACACTAGGAGCCTCGCTCACCTCGCGCCCCAGTCTTCATTTCAGTGGACGATGTTAACGCCCACCACAACTTCGTAACGAACCCCCCCGCCCCCAGAGAAAGGGATGGGGAAAGGGTGATTCAATTAACTCCGTAAGGCTCCATGTTAAAGATAAATGTGAGATCCTTGTGAAATAACCTTGGGACTGGGAGTGATAGGATTTGAGAGAAGCGGGAGGGGGGGGGGGGACCTATGTATTAGATATAAAGCAGAGAGTGGTGATGATGGTTTGGGGGGGGGGGGGTCAGAGAATGTTATGTAAGCAAGAGAACAAAGAGGAAACAAGACGAGAGCAGCAGATACTGGCGTGGGAGAGAGAGACGTCACGTGACAGGATGAACCCCGAGAAGCCATCCCTAAATCATCCATCCACACCAACGTGATGCGATTTTTTTTTCAGAAGTGCTGTTTAGGGTAGTGTCAGAGGCGGACCCGCTAACATCTGGACGGCAAGCGGTGTTCATAATTGAGAAAAAAAAATCTCTAGCCGAAACTAAAACGAAAAAAAAATAATTTTAAGTTAAAAAAAAAAAAAAAGCACTAGTGAAAAGTGTTCAGCGTAGACCATCAAGTGTCGGTACCAAACCTACAAACTAGACCTTCCTGCCACTGCTTCCTAAGGTTAAGTCAGGGAAGGTCAATGCTGCCCCACGGTGCTCTCTTATGACGCCATCGGGCAATGAAATCTATCAGGCCAAAAGAAACTGAATGGCAAACGTTTCTCACAAGAAAGTAAAGAAGAAAAAAAAAATTTCCTCGACATTTCCGGAACCGTCCGGGCATCACATTCACCTTTACTATACACACGTATGCAGACATCCATTGGCGACACACACACACACTTCTATGCTAACCTTGACACATCTACAATGAGATCAAAATGTTGACAAATGAAGTCAGTCGTTTTAAAACAAGAAAGGATCCTCAATCTCCGAGATCAGAAGAGTTGTAACAAAATCAAAGAAAAAACTATTTAAAGGGGAGGGATAGGAAAAGAGGATTAGAAACTTTAAATATGTTACATGACTTGGATATGTTACATGACTTTGATTTGTTACATGATTTGTATGTATTACATGACTTAAATGTGTCATATCATTTTGATTATCTCTTACAAGTGAAAAGAAAAAAGTATCTCTATACCCTTTGCCTTGTCTATAAAGAAACTTTCAAACATTTAAATTTATACTGTCACTTCATTTTGTTCATTTAATTCAGGGGTGTGCAACCTTTTTCTTTCGTTGGCCGCATTAAATAAAAATTTTTGGGAACGGGGCCGCTTATATATGTATGTATGTATGTGTATATACTTAGAAAAATATGCTAAACAACTGTGTATACTGTCTTTTAATTCGCATTTTTACTGTATTATACATTTACATTTCTTTTTTTACACTCTCAATTGAGGAATTACAACAAGAGTTAGCAATTTCTGAAACTAATTTTACGAATATTTTATAACATTTTTATTATTATCTCTTTACATCACAAAATTTCACCACAAATTTACATTTGTATTTAATGTGAAATATTTAACTGTTTACACTCGTGCAATGTTCCGGAACTGTGGAACTAGCTAACTAGTTGTTATCCTTGGGACTGCTGTCAAATTAGTCAGTCATAATAGAATTTTTTTTTTCAAGCCAAAAAATGCATATTCACAAATGTCTGGGACCAAGGAATCCAAATAAGTCTTGTACTTTTAACTTGCCGCATTAAACACTCTGGCGGGCCGCATGTGACCCGCGTGTCGTAATTTGCCCACCCTTGATTTAATTCAATGAATAAGCTACCGGTAATTAGATAGTGTAACTTATGACTGTGGTAAAATATGTAGTTCTGCGTAGCCAAGTGAAACACTGTACTCCTCCTCAATCTTCCGATTCACAGAAAAACGTTATTATGACTTCACATAATAGCATAGGAAACTTACATTTATATCATAAAAGGGCGACAACACGTGGTTAAGAAAATTAAGATACAAACAGATCCAAATCTAGAATAGCTTAATTGGAAATTAACAACGCTCGATTTTTTTTTAATTTATGAAAACTTGTGTTTGTAAAAAGTAGAAAAAAAAAGGGGGATAAAGATGTATAGTTTCAAAAGTGGGCAGTAAGTCTTGAAGCATGGGAACCACTGATCAGTTACAAATAAACAACGGGGGTGGGGTGTTATGACATGAGATTGTCTACGAGGGCCAGATTGTTCACACCTTGAGGTGCCAATTCTTTTACCCCACATCTTATCCAGTAGGTAATTCTAATTCAAATTTATTACACGGGCTTTAAAAAAAAGTGATACCAGGGACACGGACGATAAATCTACAGACTAGCAAGTACTCGATACCAGCTGACGCTCAAGTCAGTTACAGGAGACTGTTTCAGCTGATAGGCTCTTGTCTTGTAAATGGGTCAAGGGGGCGGAACTTAACCAGTGTGGTGACTATGACACGTGACCTAGATTGATAGGACTAAATGGACTGGAACTATGCATCAATCTATTTTTACATGTGCCGTAACTCGTACTGATCTTTTTGTGATGAGCTGACTCTGGATAGTCCGACCGTTACAGGAGGGGTGGGGGGTGGGGGGTTTCCGCCGTCAAGGGTCAAAGGTTAGCTGTTCTTCAAAGAATTTAACCGTATATACCAGTCATTTCAATTTATGTTGTAATAAGATGTTCTCTGAGTTGATCAGGGGGGTATAAGCAGCACAAGAACAAGACAAATGTATTGATCTACAAATACAAAACATGATTTCAGCTTGTCACACACACACACACTTGACTCACACATCCCCTCTACTGACATTCGAACAACTAGAGAGACAACAATAGCCCACTTATTTATTTACCTCAACGTCGCCTCGCATTAGTGAAGTGTGTGTGTGTCGGTTTATCAAGTGTCGGACTGTCAAGGGTCAACCGTAGCTTGTGTTGCATGGGTAACACTTGTAACCTATAGACAGGTCAGGCTAACCTTCACAGGTATAATTAATGTATTATAAGATAAGATCGTTTAATCATTCCATACAGAAGTGTAAATGAGGTCTGAGTCCATGACACTTTGTCACCATGACACAAACTCTAAGCCTAACTTTCAAACAGAACAACATAATGAAATGATATTCAACAACAAAGACTCGCTCTTTCTCGTTCTCGTGGGCAGGAGACAAGTCACTCAGATAAAGTTGGCTCTGTCAAAGGCTTATCAGCCGAGTCACGCTGATAGATTCGAGATTCTTAGTTGATTGAAAAAAAAACAACTTATTTTAAGAATCAACTCGTCAGGATTGATACTTTTCTTATGAGAAAACAAAATCCCACTAGACACATCTACAGCTAGACATGTAAACACTGAGCATTTGCATTATATCTGTGCAGGAGTAGAGTTGATGGAACAACGACATACTAAACTGTGAAATACGTTATCAATCAGTGGCGTAGTTAGGGTGGGGGAAGGAGGGGGTCCAAATTTGAAAATCCCCCCCGGCTCCCCATAATGAGTGTCCGAAATGTCTTTTTACATTAAATATTACGTCATTATCTCATGTCACGATGTCGAATGTCAGGGGCCCATAATGAGATCAAGCCCCCCCCCCCCGGGCACCCAAATCTCTAGTTACGCCACTGATGGGAATCCTATTAAGTGTACAAATCATGGCACGACTTTTGTTTCCAATGACATTTCTTAAGTTCAAAGTTCTGTTTTGGTTTAAAATTTAAACTTGTTCCTCAGAAAGATTGAAAGTCAGTGAAAATGAGAGATAGAGAGAGAGAGAGAGAAAGACTGACAGAGGGAGAGACAGAGAGACTGAGAGAGGGAGAGACGTAATTGGTAGGGAGGGGGTAAGAATAATAAACAAGTAAACAGGTTTTTAAAAAAAAAGCGGGGGTGAAGCCTTCATTTCTGTCAAAATGGCAAGATATGGATAAAGTGCAGTTTGCAGAGCAGGTCTGCACATGTCGTAGCGGCAGGAAGTGATGTGAACACTGGGAAGGAAGAAATGCAAGTCCTTGAACTTGTTTTGTTTTATCGGTACACACCATACGGACGAACGTACTTGCGAGGGCGATAATCTAGAGATACAGTTTGAAAGGCAGCGAACAATCGATTTTATTGTAAGACTGACACAAGTTGTATCTGTTTCTATCTTGACTCCCAAATGAATAAATGCACTACACTATAATTATGTGCATAGTGCCACTAATGAATTATCATGTCCTTTCAGTTATCAAATCAAGTCGACACATATCATATCATATGAAATCCGATGCTGATGAAGCTTGGCCTCGTATTAGTAAATGTGTGGTCACCGTTGTAACTGTTATTTAGTTGTAAACATCTGTGTGATGTAGGACTGTCCCGAGGAGGCTGTCAACAACATAATCTTTGACTTAGTAGTGAGCGGCCAGACAGCACAAACACAATAGCGACTTTTCCACACAGAGACCACTTGAAAAACAAATTGTGAAAGAAAACTAAACAACAAAAAATGTGAGATAAAAGTGAAAACTATTTACATTGAAAGGTGAAACTGTTGAAAGATGGAGGCCAGTGCTCGGAGGAGAAGAGGTGGGGAAAGGATGATGGATGTGGGGGGAGGGGTCGACTAGAAACAAACAAAAAAGTGATGTGAGAAGTCCAGATCTGGAACCATACTTGCTTTCAGTCGTCGCCCTCTCTGTGTTGCCAGATTTCTTACACTAAATGTTTCATTCAACTATTTTTCACAAGTTCTAAAAAGAAAACATTCTCTGAAAAAAAAGTGTATACATCATCACGACTTTGTTTCATTGAACTGTAAACTATAAATCTTTGAGACTGTAAACTATAAATCTTTGAGACTGGAGGCCTTACAAAAAGGTGTGAAAAAATAAAAAAATACTATTCTGAAAAACTTCCTCCAACTTTAACATCAGTTCCACCACATCTACAAGTCCCATTCGGTTTTGGAACCTTTTCCATGCTCTCACAGTGTCATCAGAGAGAGAGAGACAGAGAGAGAGAGAGAGAGAGAGAGAGAGAGAGAGAGGCAATAGGAGACTGATGTTTTGACCAAAACTCACATCGTTATAAGATGACCTAAAGCACTTACTTTCCTTCATAAGAGTGTGCACTACATTTGGAGCATGTCTTTCCAAATAGAAAAATATCATTAAGAGTGACAAAAATACTAAAACAAATCTTAATTCCACTTATCTTATTCATGGCAAACCAGTAACAAAGACTAAAAACGCAAAATACCTAGGTGTTATAATAAATGAAAAACTATCAAAAAAATCAAACAAAGCTTTATGGTTTATTAAAAGAAATTTCTATAAATCAAATGAGAAAATAAAACTAAAATGTTATTAACCTTGGTTAGGCCAATAATAGAATATGCACCCTCTGTTTGGGACCCCTCAACTCAAGAAAACATTAAGAAAATGGAACAGACACAAAACAGAGCAGTGAGATACATAACAAACAACTATTCACGTTTGACTAGAGTAACGCCTTTAGTAAAATCATAAATTTAGAAGATTTAAAAGTAAAGTAGCAATTATACATAAAACACTGAACCATTATCTTCAAATACAAAAACAAAATTAAATAAAATACTCAGAAAGACACACAGATAAAGGCACATTCCTCGTTCCATATCATTGCACCACTCTTTGCACAAGTCAATTCTATCAATATGAAAACCTCTGTGCTAGTCTAGACAGGTAATAACAATAATGTGGTGTTGTTTGTTAACCCGCTACCATATTCTATCGATATGAAAACCTCTGTGCTAGTCTAGACAGGTAATAACAATAATGTGGTGTTGTTTGTTAACGCCCTACCATATTCTATCGATATGACAACCTCTGTGCTAGTCTAGACAGGTAATAACAATAATGTGGTGTTGTTTGTTAACCCGCTACCATATTCTATCGATATGACAACCTCTGTGCTAGTCTAGACAGGTAATAACAATAATGTGGTGTTGTTTGTTAACCCGCTACCATATTCTATCGATATGAAAACCTCTGTGCTAGTCTAGACAGGTAATAACAATAATGTGGTGTTGTTTGTTAACGCCCTACCATATTCTATCGATATGACAACCTCTGTGCTAGTCTAGACAGGTAATAACAATAATGTGGTGTTGTTTGTTAACCCGCTACCATATTCTATCGATATGAAAACCTCTGTGCTAGTCTAGACAGGTAATAACAATAATGTGGTGTTGTTTGTTAACGCCCTACCATATTCTATCGATATGACAACCTCTGTGCTAGTCTAGACAGGTAATAACAATAATGTGGTGTTGTTTGTTAACGCCCTACCATATTCTAGCGATATGAAAACCTTTGTGCTAGTCTAGACAGGTAATAACAATAATGTGGTGTTGTTGTTTGTTAACCCACTACCACTTAGATTACATCAAGGTGAACACTATTTTCTTTCACTTCCTGGATGATGTTCAACTAAGCTCTGGATTACTCGCTGTCTCTCTCGAGATTTTTGTTTTCCTTAGCTGTTAAATGAACGTCAGAGGAACTTGAAAGCATCTCAATTCTCTATGACGTTAAAACTAACAAATACACAGCATTATAATCAAAGAATATAGTCCTGTTACATTCTCTTGCAAATCAGTTGCACATAAGTGAAGAAGATGAAACAAACAATAGCTTTTGTATGGCGCAACTAGCATGCTCACAGACATCTAGCATGCTCAGAGACATCTAGCATGCTCACAGACATCTAGCATGCTCACAGACATCTAGCATGCTCAGAGCGTCCAATCTCTGTTGTGGATCCATGGGGGAGGGGGTATCTGAGATAAGGTTTCTGTGCTGCCTTTAGGCGCTCAGCAAACACATCTCAGCTCGAGCTAAGATTCGATCTCAAGGCCCCTTGATAGGTTGCCAAGCGATATATTTTCACTCAACCACACATTCCACAGATTATTACAACTTCAACAGAAGAGAGGTTTTACTTAGGATACAATAGACAAACCTTGACACTTGGACAAAACTAGACTACTTCTATCCACTAGACGTACCTTGACACTTGAACAAAACTAGACTACTTCTATCCACTAGACGTACCTTGACACTTGGACAAAACTAGACTACTTCTATCCACTAGACGTACCTTGACACTTGGACAAAATTAGACTACTTCTATCCACTAGACGTACCTTGACACTTGGACAAAACTAGACTACTTCTATCCACTAGACGTACCTTGACACTTGGACAAAATTAGACTACTTCTATCCACTAGACGTACCTTGACACTTGGACAAAACTAGACTACTTCTATCCACTAGACGTACCTTGACACTTGGACAAAATTAGACTACTTCTATCCACTAGACGTACCTTGACACTTGGACAAAACTAGACTACTTCTATCCACTAGACGTACCTTGACACTTGGACAAAATTAGACTACTTCTATCCACTAGACAAACCTTGACACTTCGACAAAACTAGACTCTTTCTATCCACTAGACGTACCTAGATAAGATCATACAAGACTCTACGATGTAGACATTGAATACATAACAAAATACAAAACGAAAGGCGCAGGCAGCTGTGAGAGAATTTCCTTAGATTTCGGACAGACATTGACAGACATAAAGTCGTGTAAAGACTACATTTGATCCTATGTAAAGAAATATATTCAAGCCGATGTAAAGTAAGACATTTAAGCCGATGTAAAGAAAGACATTTAAGCCAATGTAAAGAAAGACATTTAAGCCAATGTAAAGAAAGACATTTAAGCCGATGTCAAGAAAGACATTTAAGCTGATGTAAAGAAAGACATTTGAGCCGATGTAAAGAAAGACATTTGAGCCGATGTAAAGAAAGACATTTTAGCCGATGTCAAGAAAGACATTTAAGCCGATGTAAAGAAAGACATTTGAGCCGATGTAAAGAAAGACATTTTAGCCGATGTCAAGAAAGACATTTGAGCTGATGTAAAGAAAGACATTTGAGCCGATGTAAAGAAAGACATTTGAGCCGATGTCAAGAAAGACATTTAAGCCGATGTAAAGAAAGACATTTGAGCCGATGTAAAGAAAGACATTTGAGCCGATGTAAAGAAAGACATTTTAGCCGATGTCAAGAAAGACATTTAAGCTGATGTAAAGAAAGACATTTGAGCCGATGTAAAGAAAGACATTTAAGCCGTTGTAAAGAAAGACATTTGAGCCGATGTAAAGAAAGACATTTGAGCCGATGTAAAGAAAGACATTTGAGTCGATGTCACGAAAAGAGCCAACGGAACAAAAGAGTTTTTCAAAAGTGACATCCTTGAAGGGAACGAGACTTTAATGAAGTTTACTCCCTAATCTCCTGTTCACGGAACACCTCGCACGTCACATTGCTCACCTACAGGGGAATACATTGGGCAGACGTGCTCGTGTTGATTGTAGCGGCGCTAGTAAAACAAGGGGGCGGGTGCTAATGGCCGTGATAATGATTAGCTAAATTAACTAAATAGTAGGAAACACAAGCCCTCGTGTGTCTGGCTCGCGTTTATTGCAGACGTATACAGGCTGTAGGTCTGGTCTTTTGATATTTGTACCGCTTTCATTCATGATTTATTGGCTTCCGTCAAGCCTAGCATTCATCTTTTTTTTTTTAAATTTCTCGCTCTTTCTTTCCTTCGCTTTCACTATCTTACTTTCTTCATGTTTATTTCTCTTTCTCCATGTTTACTTCTCTTTCACCCCATCTCCATGTTTACTTCTCTTTCACCCCATCTCCATGTTTACTTCTCTTTCACCCCATCTCCATGTTTACTTCTCTTTCACCCCATCTCCATGTTTACTTCTCTTTCACCCCATCTCCATGTTTACTTCTCTTTCACCCCATCTCCATGTTTACTTCTCTTTCACCCCATCTCCATGTTTACTTCTCTTTCACCCCATCTTCATGTTTACTTCTCTTTCACCCCATCTTCATGTTTACTTCTCTTTCCCCCCATCTCCATGTTTACTTCTCTTTCACCCCATCTCCATGTTTACTTCTCTTTCACCCCATCTCCATGTTTACTTCTCTTTCACCCATCTCCATGTTTACTTCTCTTTCACCCCATCTCCATGTTTACTTCTCTTTCACCCCATCTCCATGTTTACTTCTCTTTCACCCATCTCCATGTTTACTTCTCTTTCACCCCATCTCCATGTTTACTTCTCTTTCACCCCATCTCCATGTTTACTTCTCTTTCACTCCATCTCCATGTTTACTTCTCTTTCACCCATCTCCATGTTTACTCTTCTTTCACCCCATCTCCATGTTTACTTCTCTTTCACCCCATCTCCATGTTTACTTCTCTTTCACCCCATCTCCATGTTTACTTCTCTTTCACCCATCTCCATGTTTACTTCTCTTTCACCCCATCTCCATGTTTACTTCTCTTTCACCCCATCTCCATGTTTACTTCTCTTTCACCCATCTCCATGTTTACTTCTCTTTCACCCCATCTCCATGTTTACTTCTCTTTCTCTGTTCGTCTCTCCTCCAACTCCCTCACACTTTCTTGTATCTCCACTACCGCCCCCCCCCCATTGTTAGCACACAAAACAAAAAGGAGGAGGAAAAGGAATTAATTTGATGACTTGTGCAGTCAGACCGTTGCTAACGTAATCAATTGGTCGAACCCAAAGCCAGACAAGGAGATGTGCCTTAATGACTAACTTATCTTAAGATTAGAAATGGTAAGTATTCAGGAAGAATTGAGTTCTTATGTTTCTAACAACAGGCCCAGCGTAAGGTCGTTCACCAAACTTGAACTCTTTAAAGTCTTTCCACAATACAACGCTCTCGTGTGAAGAGTCAAGATGTAGGATCCAAAAAAAATAAATAAAACTGTCCATTCATTCCAGATCTACTTTCGTGGGAGACAAACATCCTAATCTGTAGCTCGAGGCTTGGCCAAGTCGCAGGTCATGAGAAATGAGGCGCGGGTAGCGACAGATGTTCATCAGACGGGAACGGAGAGACAGGAGCGTGTCTAGCACCCAGGCTTGATGAACGGTCCACTTCAACCTGACGCTAAACAAGCATTAATACCGTCACGTCTGCAGCACAGAGGCTGCATTAGATGCATTGAACAGGAAGGCATAGTTTGACCTAACGCCGACTCCAGAAACCAGGTCATCAGCTTGGAAGAAGTGTTACGAACTTCTGATTTGAAGAATTCACTAGGTATAGTAGAAAGAACGCAGACGATATGAATGACCAGGTCTTGTTTTTTTTTATTATTTATAGTGAAAACTCAGTACTATGTTAAGTATTGAGTTCTTTATGACATTCGAAAGTAAGGATATTTTTATGACTTCCTTTCTTCAGTGAAGTAATAACATTTTTAGGCCATATTTCTACAGTTAAGAAATGACATCTTCGTGACATTATTTCGCCAATTAAGCAAAGACATAGCTTCATATTATTCTTGGATCTGTTAACAGTAGTTTAGATAGGATTTCATTATTGTCGAACAAGCAATATGTCACTAAGATGGTTTATTTTTCATTCTATTGATAGTAAACACGGTAAGACAATTTCTATTTTCCAAAATCAAACTTTTATCTTCTTAAAAATATGGCTCAGTTAAAAAAAAAAGCAGTACTTGAATAATTTAACCCCCAACTGATAATAAGACTGCAGCGACATCTCTCTGACTATCTAACACGTAGCAACATCACTCTGACTATCTAGCACGTAGCGACATCACTCTGACTATCTATCACGTAGCGACATCACTCTGACTATCTAGCACGTAGCGACATCACTCTGACTATCTAGCACGTAGCGACACCACTCTGACTATCTAGCACGTAGCGACATCACTCTGACTATCTAGCACTTAGCGACATCACTCTGACTATCTAGTACGTAGCGACATCACTCTGACTATCTAGCACGTAGCGACATCACTCTGACTATCTAGCACGTAGCGACATCACTCTGACTATCTAGCACTTAGCGACATCACTCTGACTATCTAGTACGTAGCGACATCACTCTGACTATCTAGCACGTAGCGACATCACTGACTATCTAGCACGTAGCGACATCACTCTGACTATCTAGCACGTTAGCACGTAGCGACATCACTCTATCTAGCACGTAGCGACATCATTCTAACTATCTAGCACGTAGCGACATCTCTCTGATGACTATCACGTAGCGACATCACACTGACTATCTAGCACGTAGCGACATCACATTGACTATCTAGCACGTAGCGACATCTCTCTGATGACTATCCCGTAGCGACATCTCTCTGACTATCTAGCACGTAGCGACATCTCTCTGACTATCTAGTACGTAGTGAAATCACTCTGACTATCTAGCATTTAGCGACATCTCTCTGATGACTATCACGTAGCGACATCACTCTGACTATCTAGCACGTAGCGACATCACTCTGACTATCTAGCACGTAGCGACATTACTCTGACTATCTAGCACGTAGCGACATCACTGTGACTATCTAGCACGTATCGATATCACTCTGACTATCTAACACGTAGCGACATCACTCTGACTATCTAGTACGTAGCGAAATCACTCTGACTATCTAGCATTTAGCGACATCTCTCTGATGACTATCACGTAGCGACATCACTCTGACTATCTAGCACGTAGCGACATCACTCTGACTATCTAGCACGTAGCGACATTACTCTGACTATCTAGCACGTAGCGACATCACTCTATTTAGCACGTAGCGACATCACACTGACTATCTAGCACGTAGCGACATCACTCTGACTATCTAGCACGTAGCGACATCACTCTGATGACTATCAAGTAGCGACACATCTCTGACTATCTAGCACACAGCGACATCACTCTGATTATCTAGCACGTAGCGACATCACTCTGACTATCTAGCACGTAGCGACATCTCTCTGATGACTATCACGTAGCGACATCACTCTGACTATCTAGCACACAGCGACATCACTCTGACTATCTAGCACGTAGCGACATATCTCTGATGACTATCACGTAGCGACATCTCTCTGACTATCTAGCTCGTAGCGACATCACACTGACTATCTAGCACGAAGCGACATCACTCTATCTAGCACGTAACGACATCACACTGACTATCTAGCACGTAGCGACATCTCTCTGATGACTATAACGTAGCGACATCTCTCTGACTATCTAGCACGTAGCGACATCTCTCTGACTATCTAGTACGTAGCGACATCACTCTGACTATCTAGCACGTAGCGACATCTCTCTGATGACTATCACGTAACGATATCACGCTGACTATCTATCACGTAGCGACATCACTCTGACTATCTAGCACACAGCGACATCAGTCTGACTATCTAGCACGTAGCGACATCTCTCTGATGACTATCACGTAGCGACATCTCTCTGACTATCTAGCACGTAGCGACATCACTCTGACTATCTAGCACGTAGCGACATCTCTCTGATGACTATCACGTAGCGACATCTCTTTGACTATCTATCACGTAGCGACATCACACTGACTATCTAGCACGTAGCGACATCACACTGATGACTATCACGTAGCGACATCTCTCTGACTATCTAGCACGTAGCGACATCTCTCTGACTATCTAGTACGTAGCGACATCACTCTGACTATCTAGCATTTAGCGACATCTCTCTGATGACTATCACGTAGCGACATTACTCTGACTATCTAGCACGTAGCGACATTACTCTGACTATCTAGCACGTAGCGACATCACTCTATTTAGCACGTAGCGACATCACACTGACTATCTAGCACGTAGCGACATCACTCTGACTATCTAGCACGTAGCGACATCACTCTGATGACTATCAAGTAGCGACACATCTCTGACTATCTAGCACTTAGCGACATCACTCTGATTATCTAGCACGTAGCGACATCACTCTGACTATCTAGCACGTAGCGACATCTCTCTGATGACTATCACGTAGCGACATCACTCTGACTATCTAGCACACAGCGACATCACTCTGACTATCTAGCACGTAGCGACATATCTCTGATGACTATCACGTAGCGACATCTCTCTGACTATCTAGCTCGTAGCGACATCACACTGACTATCTAGCACGAAGCGACATCACTCTATCTAGCACGTAACGACATCACACTGACTATCTAGCACGTAGCGACATCTCTCTGATGACTATAACGTAGCGACATCTCTCTGACTATCTAGCACGTAGCGACATCTCTCTGACTATCTAGTACGTAGCGACATCACTCTGACTATCTAGCACGTAGCGACATCTCTCTGATGACTATCACGTAACGATATCACGCTGACTATCTATCACGTAGCGACATCACTCTGACTATCTAGCACACAGCGACATCACTCTGACTATCTAGCACGTAGCGACATCTCTCTGATGACTATCACGTAGCGACATCTCTCTGACTATCTAGCACGTAGCGACATCACTCTGACTATCTAGCACGTAGCGACATCTCTCTGATGACTATCACGTAGCGACATCTCTTTGACTATCTATCACGTAGCGACATCACACTGACTATCTAGCACGTAGCGACATCACACTGATGACTATCACGTAGCGACATCTCTCTGACTATCTAGCACGTAGCGACATCTCTCTGACTATCTAGTACGTAGCGACATCACGCTGACTATCTAGAATTAAGCGACATCTCTCTGATGACTATCACGTAGCGACATTACTCTGACTATCTAGCACGTAGCGACATCTCTCTGACTATCTAGCACGTAGCGACATCACTCTATTTAGCACGTAGCGACATCACTCTGACTATCTAGCACGTAGCGACATCACTCTGACTATCTAGCACGTAGCGACATCTCTCTGATGACTATCACGTAGCGATATCACTCTGACTATCTAGCACGTAGCGACATCACTCTGACTATCTAGCACGTAGCGACATCACTCTGACTATCTAGCACGTAGCGACATCACTCTGACTATCTAGCACGTAGCGACATCTCTCTGATGACTATCACGTAGCGACATCTCTCTGACTATCTAGCACGTAGCGACATCACTCTGACTATCTAGCACGTAGCGACATCTCTCTGATGACTATCACGTAGCGACATCTCTTTGACTATCTATCACGTAGCGACATCACACTGACTATCTAGCACGTAGCGACATCACACTGATGACTATCACGTAGCGACATCTCTCTGACTATCTAGCACGTAGCGACATCTCTCTGACTATCTAGTACGTAGCGACATCACTCTGACTATCTAGCATTTAGCGACATCTCTCTGATGACTATCACGTAGCGACATTACTCTGACTATCTAGCACGTAGCGACATCTCTCTGACTATCTAGCACGTAGCGACATCACTCTATTTAGCACGTAGCGACATCACTCTGACTATCTAGCACGTGCAATAACAGAATTCAGTATTTCATATTAACAAACCATATTTGTGAAGGCTTGTTTGTCTCTGTTTACACCATATCAAAGAACAACAAATCATACAATTAATTGAGTATTATGTTAGCCCCCCCCCCCCCAACACAGAAGTATTAATGTTTATTCGTTGAAAAGAAAGGTGTAGGCAGATAGTAAAATGTTTATTTTACATTTAAAATTCATGTGTATCCAACTAGGCACAAACCTTACAGTCATGGCTTAGTTTTACGTTCGTACGTACGTACGTATTGTATATGCCTAAATAATGTATATAAATCTAAATATTATATATAACTAAATAATGTAGCACAGAAATACGGTATATACCTAAATAGTATATATCTAGACAGTTGCACTGGCCATTCTTACTCAAATTCAATTATATTTATGTAAGTATTGATCAATATGTTGATTGAAATAAAGATTCTCCAAAACTATTCGTTCTTAAACTCAAAGTTGGTAAATTCAGATGCAACAATAAAAATGTATTATTTATATTCTTCAAGCACAAATTCAGCCATTAATGCCCAAAAAGTATGTTGAAAACAAACCCTGGTCTCAGTGGTCTGTGGACAAGCCGAGGGATGCCACCATTCACACTCAAACAGAATCTATGTTAAGTCCCGTAACTCTTGCAACACCTAAACAAAGAACGGTTATATTGTATTCGTGTCGAAGCTATTCCTCAAGACTTCAGCCTCTACTGTTATTAAAAAAATAAGATAATGGCGTAGACTTTCAGGCGCCAACATTCCCAAACCCGTCTGCAATTTATTTAATCTACTATACACACTGTGATTTTTTAAAAACTATATTGTTCTATTCTATGTTTAGACTTGAGTTACGCTACAAAACCTCAGAAACACACACCAAGACGCATACCCTCGCACGCAAGCTCGGGAACTAGAGCCTTTTGTTGGGTCGTTGTAGGGATTTCTGCTTTCTGGCGGTCTCTTTGATCAGGACAAGAAAAGGGCGAATAATCCAAATAATAACGAGCATAACAATCAAATAAGGAGTAATTCCCCTTTGATCTCTCATCAACACCAATAGTGACACAAAGACTTCTGACGTGCCTCTTTGGCCCAGCCCCGCCTATCGAGTCACGCTTCGAGGGACTGAATCAAATGAACGGGACGCTGCCAGTCAAGAGAAGGGCGCATAAGGTTGTGGAAGACGGCCTCGCTCCAGACTTCAAAGAGTGTTAAAGAAAATAAAAAAAAAAACAACAAAAAAACTATCTTAGCTTGGTCACTTAACTACGAAGAGATTCATAGTGTCGTCTGAAAGTGTGCATTTTGGTAGATTTTTTTCTAGATCTTCTTCACCTGTTAATTCTTTTAACGCCATCTACTTGGCTTTGTTCGTTTTATTTCACCATTGCTATCATCTGGTTAAGTTAGGATACAAGTATACTATCGATAGCAGCTCGTCCACTAAATAGCTCATCACACCAGAAGTCAGTCTCTCGCTCATGCTAACAATTTCTAACACTGGTACAATATTAAAAACTACAGATTTCGTAGTCTGGCCTCCTTTTTAGTTTTCCAGACGATTGGGTCATTAATACCGCACGCTATGTCTTGCGAGACCAACTTTTGGGGAGAAGGGCTACGAGGTGTATCAATAACATTCCACATGAGCCATAGCGTCGAGGGCTGGAATTGATTCGCGGAACGCCTTGTAGTAAATTACCAATAAGTACAAAGCAAACAAAAAAAAACTCTTAACAACTTTCTCACAAAATGATTATGAAAAATAGACAACTGTCCATGGCGTCCGATAATAGTAAACGATATTCTATTTAAAGTCCGATACTAGTAAACGTTATTCTATTTAAAGTCCGATACTAGTCAACGTTATTCTATTTAAAGTCCGATACTAGTCAACGTTATTCTATTTAAAGTCCGATACTAGTCAACGATATTCTATTTAAAGTCCGATACTAGTCAACGTTATTCTATTTAAAGTCCGATACTAGTCAACGATATTCTATTTAAAGTCCGATACTAGTCAACGATATTCTATTTCTCTGAAAAGGAGGGTGGAGGGGAATTGAAAGACAGTCTGGAAGATAAGAAATGTGTTCCAACCCTCCCCCCTTTTTTAAATAAAAGTTTATTGTCAACATGGCAAAGGCATTCTTAATTTAAGTATATCACGCAGTGCTTCAAGGAGGCAAAAAGCGTTGTAAACCACCGAAATGACGCAAGGTTGAAATTGAAACTAGCCCAACTCAACTGACGACAGAATGCCTATTACATTGGCATAATCTAATTGACTTATTTGTATGATGATAGTATCGAAACCAAAAGAATTTATACCGGCAAGACATGCGAAGAAAGCAAAAAGAGAATTTAAAATTGATCTCCGGCTTTGTCTACGTCGAATGTGGCAACATATCTAGGTCACTCTGCCTTACTCTCGAACTCGAAGAGAATGCCGTCATGCAGACATGAAGCCACCATGGCAGATATCAAGGAAACCTCGATCTACTATGGGCTTAGACTTGAGACATTAAGGAATAGGTTGTACTTCACATACAGGTAGCATCAAAGATGTCCTAGCAGGACTTTACAAAATTATAAAATGTGTACTGTCATGGCAGGACTTTACGCGAGTATAAAATGTGTACTGTATTGGCACGACATAACGCGAGTATAAAATGTGTACTGTATTGGCACGACATAACGCGAGTATAAAATGTGTACTGTCATGGCAGGACTAAGCGCGAGCATGAGATGTGTAATGACGACAAAATAGTGTTAGAATGTAAAACGTTGAAAGACACACGGGGTGAAACGTGACATGCCTAGTGAAGAGACGATTATCAACTCCAAATATTTGACCTGTACCATTCACCAAAGTAGAACAATTATCTAATTATGGCAACACAAAAGGGCGATTTCATCAAGGTCACTCAGACCTGATGTGCTGGCAGTATACTGCCTCAGTACTGCAAACATGTTTTAAGTACACAACTACTGCTAACGAATGCCTTACCCAAGTAAGCATCCAATCTAGAGTCAAGGTATTAGAAGCTAAATATAGTCTTCCATTGTAAACTTCCCAAGTATAAGCTCTGATTGGTTGATAGTTTCCAAGTTCAATTTACAAAAACAAGTGTCCAATACCTTCTCGGAACCTGATAAAGTGTAAAAGCTTTTGGTTTGCTATTTTGTACAGGACAATACTTCAATACTGTCCAAAAACAAAAATTGTTTCTACGATGACCAGGTGGTCAGTGTAGGAACTAAGATGTAAAAGTCATATAGTTTAATTAAATATGGCCACATTAAAACCTCTACATGTTGGGTTCAGTTTGAGTCAGTATGTATTCTGCTGAGTCTATAGAATATTTGTGTACTGATAGAAAGTACTATTATTATGTTTTAAATGAATAGTCCTAAACTAAATGTGATTTACACAAAACTAAAAATAGTGGAATGTAATTGACTAGGTCATTAATATTGTGCAGTGATGACCAGCGAATATCCCATGGACCATCACTGGCCTATGATCCAGTCTCTGGAAACTTTTGCCAACAGTACAGCATGATACCAAAGAGCTGATGTGGCCTGTGATTAGGTTGTCAGAGATTTCTACCGCTTTAGGTAGACAAGTTTGTCTACCACTGTTGTGTGTGTGTGTGTGTGTGTGTGTGTACAAAGTGAGCGCTTACCTTTGGCTACATAAAATGTATATGTTTTTAAAGCAATCCTTGGTTCCTTCTCTTTATCCAGTATATTCCAAGCCTTGCAAGTATAAACAGCAGGTTTATCCTTTGAGACATTGTAAAGTGTTGAGTTGACTGCAGCGATATTTTTGTTTATTGTGACGAATTTTGAAGGTGGTAACTGAAAGACAAAGAAAAACAACCCAGTAACAACTTACAGACAAATAGTGACAGCATGAAAGTTTATTTCTTCGGAACACGAAGCACAATGATAGTCTACAATAGTTGGTAAGAAGTAACCTTTTTAAATGAATTATTTGTTACCTGTTACACATTGTTGAGGCATGCATTGAGGTTAGGCGCAAGTACTTTGTAAATACATTGAACTCACTTGGTTTGGGAAAGTAATTTTAATTCTTATTTGACATGCATCAAGTGATACAAGAATCAAAGAAAGTAGCACAACCCTCTGAACACCAGTCAGATGCTCACTTTCATTTTACTCCGAGACAACAAGAAGCCATTGTGTTCAAGCTTTGTGTGACACAAATAATAATGGCACAGACAGTCATATTTTAACTTCTAATGTTTGACTATTCAATCCTATACATCTCGTACTGTACTATCTTTCTTGAGCAAACTATGGATGATATGGATTTTCAGTAGCATCAGCTTACAAGTCAAATTAAAGCTGTATACTTCGCTAGCGGTCTCTGTACTTCTATAGGGTTGTGAAAGTTGGACACTGAACGCTGAGACTGAAAGAAGAATCCGAGCTTTTGAAAGTAAATGTTATAGAAACAAAAATTGGGTATCAGGTAACAGAAAAAGAAGACAAATGAGTTTGTAATTTTAAAGTCTACAGTAGTCTACACTATATCTGGCCAAAGCCAGGAACTCCTCAATACTGTAATGAGACGAAAGTTAGGCTGGTTCGGTCATATTGTGAGACATGATTCACTGTCAAAGGTCATACTTCAAGATGCAGCGGAGGGAACAAGAAGAAAGGGTCGTCCAAAGAAATGCTGGTTGGACAACAGAACAGAATGAACTAGCCTCTCTCTCTCTCTTTCTGTCACAGCACCATTACGTCAAGGGACAGAAGATCATGATGATAAATAAAAAGAAGGTTTATCTCGGCATGTTTGGATAAAATCAGCCAAAATTGAAATATCTTTACCATAAAACTACACTGCATATTACCTGCTACCAAACAGTGCAAAGCTACCTTCTATCAAACTACAGGCTATCATCACCTATCGTACATTGTACACACAAGACTGACTCCTGACATACACTATTGATTATCACGCATCATTCTGCAGGCTACCAACTATTCTAAATAAAATGGCAACTTACAGGTTGTCCGTTAACAAGCCACTGGATGAAAGGTCTGGGCAGACCAGCAGCTTCACAAAGCAACGACACAGTCCCAGGTTCAATGGGTAAAGATATGTTCGTAGGGTCCGTTATGTCCACAGGTTCTAGTGGATTTAGAATACAGCGTTTGAATGAGACAAACATTAGAGTAGAAAAGGTGAATTATTCAAAAGAAATAAATACTTTGTTTAAATCAACTGTTACACAAATTCAGATTTCGTTTGATTGGAAAGAGGCATAACGTGACAAATAATCAGCAGTAGGGATATAGCCTAAGGCTAACGTTTAGTTCAAATAAAAATGCAACTGCTACTTTCAAAAACGGGCCCTTTATTTCTAAAACTAGAGAAGCATATTGTATGCGTATTCACCCTTTTAAAAGCAATATTTAAAAGACATTCCCCCCCCCCTATTTTTAAATATATACATAATAAATAAAACACCAAAAGATACAGAGAAGTCTAAAAAAAAACGCTGATATTGCAGATAAAAATGGAATGCTATTGGTTAACCCGATAAGATTTTAATTAATCCATTTCGTTGTGAATTTGTCATTACCACTGACCAGCAGGGGCCGACTATGAATTTGTTACTATCTTGATGTTGTTAAGATTAATATATTGGAATAATTGAAATCATTTTAATCTGCATATGAATTTATATGTAGACACTTAAGTGACTAAGGAAACACAGACAGCAGTACTCACTCTGGACAAAAGAAATACAAAGGAAATACAGACAGCAGTACTCACTCTGGACAAAAGAAATACAAAGGAAATACAGACAGCAGTACTCACTCTGGACAAAAGAAATACAAAGGAAATACAGACAGCAGTACTCACTCTGGACAAAAGAAATACAAAGGAAATACAGAAAGAAGTACTCACTCTGGACAAAAGAAATACAAAGGAAATACAGAAAGAAGTACTCACTCTGGACAAACAAGTAAAATTTGTTTGACCGTCTGCCCGTTTTGTCCTTACAGTAGTACCAGCCTCTGTCTCGGACACTGACGTTGCTGAAGCTCAACCTATGACCAATCAGCTGGAAGTTTTTGGAAGGCCCGGGTAACATTTGGGAAAAACTCTTGTCTCGTTCTGGTGGATTGTGTGGCATTATGGGTAAGTTGGTACTGTTAACACCGTCGTCAATTTGATGAAACCTGCAAAGTCAAATGATAATAAGTTTCTATTATTATAAACAGTAGCATTAAAGGTACGCATAGGTATTTTTCTTATTCATATCCACTGCATAAATCAATTCTATGTATTGTGTTGTGACAAACTCTTGATTTAAAACCCTTCGACTTGAGCCTTACTCTGTTATAAATACAAAGACTATTCGAGCGCAAACAATGCAAATCAACGCAGAAAATAATCTAGTAACACACTTTTCAGCAAACAATTGTTTATTCTTTAGAGGGTTATCTAATCCATTCGTTTAATGTTGTATAAATATGTCGAATGATAACCTAATCCTACTTAAAATCATGTGACAAAATCTCTCCATTTAGTTCAGCGGCAACAACAAAATAGTTTATTGGACAGTACATCATTGTTACTTACTTCCGAAGCAATTAGTAAACATCTTCTTAAACTAACTTTTAAAAAATTCCTCTTGTTACCTTGCAAACTCTACATGGGTTTAACATGGAATCTGGAACCTTGACACTGATCTCGAAAACGGCTCTAACGATTTTCCTAGAAATTTGACAGTTGATGTATAACTTTGGAAAAAACAAAAACTAGCTAATTGGCCACAAGGGAAAAATGTGATTTAACCGTTTAAATTTGTGAAAATATAAATATAAATTTGCAAGCTAATTAGAGGAATTGTAAAAATCATGATTAAATGCAACACAGAAGTTAGTAATAAAAAAAAAATAAAGATAAATAATAAAGTGTAAAGTTCAGTACTAACCATTTGATGGGCTTCTCGAAATCCTGGGGACAGAAAAATGATTTCCTTTGATCGGCCATCACAGTAGTGTCCAGTAGCAACTGACCAGTGGAATCTTCATCGTATACAAGAAAACGAAAAAAAAAAAGCATTAGGTTTATGATAACAGAAGAAATAGCAATATCTCTAATGGAACCTAATTCTGTCTATCCTACAAACTACTGTAAAACCTCTAATGGAACCTAGTTCTGTCTATCACTGTAATACCTCTAATGGAACCTAGTTCTGTCTATCCTACAAACGACTGTAAAACCTCTAATGGAACCTAGTTCTGTCTATCACTGTAATACCTCTAATGGAACCTAATTCTGTCTATCCTACAAACTACTGTAAAACCTCTAATGGAACCTAGTTCTGTCTATCCTACAAACTACTGCAATACCTCTAATGGAACCTAAATCTTGTCTATCCTACAAACTACTGTAAAACCTCTAATGGAACCTAGTTCTGTCTATCCTACAAACTACTGTAATAACTCTAATGGAACCTAGTTCTGTCTATCCTACAAACTACTGTAATACCTCTAATGGAACCTAATTCTGTCTATCCTACAAACTACTGTAATACCTCTAATGGAAACTAGTTCTGCCTTTCCTACAAACTACTGTAATACCTCTAATAGAATTTAGTTCTATTTTTCTGTCACGTATATCTAGACTACACGTGTTGCTAAAAACCCCGGCAGTTTTTCAAGACATGACAACCAAAGAAAACAATATATTATTTTAGCAAATTGAATAGCCCAGGGGAGACAAAACAAAATCTACTATAATTCGAGGTTCATTTGTATATTAAGATTTATTTCACTATTTTAAAGCTTACATTAGAGTCACTCTGTCTGTCTGGGTGGAATCTTTGACACTTTTTGTTTCCTCCCACTTCCCATTCTCGGATTCTTGAAATTGTACACAATTGTTCATTGTCGATGACAATACAGGGAGGAGCAATAAAAAACATTTTTAACCAAATTAAATCTATTGGCGTAGCTATTTTTTTGATATAGAAAAAACAATAGAATAAGGGGAGAGGTAAAGTCTTGTAATACTGAGAAACATTGCAGCAGTGAGCTCCATTAACCCAAATGTTTTTTTAAATATATATTTTTTTTCATTAAATTTTTGTTTTCATCGCATCATTATATTTGAAGTATTCTGTGTGTCGATTTATTACAAAGCTTCTATCAACTCACTCTGTCTGTGTCTGGTCAAAAGTTTGTACACGTTATTTCTCTCACACCCAATTTCGGATCAAGCTGATATTTTGCACAATTATTTCTTTTTTTATGCCAACACAAGAATCAATTAAAAGAAAACAATTAGTTAATATTAACTAATGATAATTAATTATTTTGTTTCGTATAACGAACAACGGAAATAATTTTTATACGGTGGTATAAGTTGAATTAGTTTTTTTTTTGTTTGATGAAAGAAAAGCTTGTAAATAACTACAAAACCTAGTTTCAAAAGCAGCCCCTTGGCACAGTGGTTACCGTATTGGCTGAAGGCCTAAGCCCTCGAGTTCGAATTCAGGTCGCTCACTTTTTTTTTTATAAATACACTTAAAAGCGATCAACCAGATATTTGTCCTTCTCCCCCAACCATTTCCAACTGGTCTACACTAGTGATAGGAACATAGTGTAGTGAGACAAGTGATAGGAACATAGTGTAGTGAGACAAGTGATAGGAACATAGTGTATTGAGACAAGTGATAGGAACATAGTGTAGTGAGACAAGTGATAGGAACATAGTGTAGTGAGACAAGTGATAGGAACATAGTGTAGTGAGACAAGTGATAGGAACATAGTGTAGTGAGACAAGTGATAGGAACATAGTGTAGTGAGACAAGTGATAGGAACATAGTGTAGTGAGACAAGTGATAGGAACATCGCGTAGTGAGACAAGTGATAGGAACATAGTGTAGTGAGACAAGTGATAGGAACATAGTGTAGTGAGACAAGTGATAGGAACATCGCGTAGTGAGACAAGTGATAGGAACATAGTGTAGTGAGACAAGTGATAGGAACATCGCGTAGTGAGACAAGTGATAGGAACATAGTGTAGTGAGACAAGTGATAGGAACATAGTGTAGTGAGACAAGTGATAGGAACATAGTGTAGTGAGACAAGTGATAGGAACATAGTGTAGTGAGACAAGTGGTAGGAACGTAGTGTAGTGAGACAAGTGATAGGAACATCGCGTAGTGAGACAAGTGATAGGAACATAGAGTAGTGAGACAAGTGATAGGAACATAGTGTAGTGAGACATGTGATAGGAACATAGTGTATTGAGACAAGTGATAGGAACATAGTGTAGTGAGACAAGTGATAGGAACATAGTGTAGTGAGACAAGTGATAGGAACATCGCGTAGTGAGACAAGTGATAGGAACATAGCGTATTGAGACAAGTGATAGGAACATCGCGTAGTGAGACAAGTGATAGGAACATAGTGTAGTGAGACAAGTGATAGGAACATAGTGTAGTGAGACAAGTGATAGGAACATCGCGTAGTGAGACAAGTGATAGGAACATAGTGTAGTGAGACAAGTGATAGGAACATCGCGTAGTGAGACAAGTGATAGGAACATAGCGTATTGAGACAAGTGATAGGAACATCGCGTAGTGAGACAAGTGATAGGAACATAGTGTAGTGAGACAAGTGATAGGAACATAGTGTAGTGAGACAAGTGATAGGAACATCGCGTAGTGAGACAAGTGATAGGAACATAGTGTAGTGAGAAAGCTAAAAGCATGAAATTGCGCTAAACAAAAACAATTGCTAAAAATATTTCTAATCGCACAGATGTATTATTGTTAGTCTAGAGTCTAGATGACTAGATCTATTACAAATTTAATTACATGACTGATCCAAGCTAATTGATACAACTACACTTAATATACACATTCTAAACTGGTTTAATGTATTTGTACATGTTTGTTATATAAAGATAGTGTGGCTGTTAAAAAAAAACATTAAAAGATAAACAGAACTTACGCGTAAAAAGAAATTAAATTTCAAAATAATTAATGTAACTAGTAGATCCTCGGTTTCAAAGTCAATTTCATTACATTTTTTGTATCTTTTTCATCATGTGGCCCGCGACAGTAGTGTTGGATATTAAAATGGCCGCAGATCAAATTAGGTTGGGCATCACTGCTTTAGATGATTTCAGGTTTGGTTTGTCTGAACAGTTGCACACTATTACTTGACTATACTTCAGTTCCAATGCCAAACTAGGGTGCTATATACTATTTGTGTGAAGCAGGTTTTTTCTTTTTACAATACCTATAACCAAATCAGAACTCCATGGAACCTAGAACCAGCCAGGAACCTCCATGAACAGCTGATCTCAAAAAATTATTAGCACGTCGGCCACATGGAGAAAACTCTTATTCTGACCGTTGTCATTTTTGAAGTAAAAAATCAAATACATTTAAATTTGGCTAGAGATTTAGATATAGGTCAGGATCCTGCATTGGTTTTTAAAGGACTATGGTTTCGGGAATTTCCATATGTAAGGTTTTATTGATTTAAGAGTTTAATTAATTAATGTTCAGGAAAATGTTGCGCATCGTCTTCTAAGTCTAGATGCTTATCATTGGAATATTATAATAATAAGGCTTGTCTTCGAGTCCGAAGATTAATGAGGAATACAGTATTTTCCGTGGCTGCGCAGCCCCAGCTGTGACCTGCATATTTTGCCACAACCAGGGCAAGCATAACCATTGTCCGCAGGTGGTCGATTTAGATTTTCTTTTCGTCGTCTGCGTTTGTCCTCGGCAGCAGATTTTCTTTTAGTCTCAATTGTGTATCCCGCGGCCTTCGTGAGTGACAATATTATAAAGTGTACTAGATTTATACATTCCCTTAACCAGAATTCTTTCTCGGCGAGAAACATGCATTAATTTTAAGAGAAAAATAATTACTACATATAGTTGGTATTGCCTTTTGAAAAACTATTTTTAATGTTTTTCTTTCTATGTTGTAACAAAGTCAAAGTATAGAATATGGCTTCACGCCACACCAGATGTTGAAGTGAATATATGTACATGCCTAATCCCAAAATGGACATTATACCATAAAAGTTATTATATATTTATTATATATATATATATATATATATTTATATATCATGGGCGTAGCCAGGATTTTTTTCGGGGGGGGGGGGATTTTTGTTCTCCCCCCCCCAACCCCCAAACGAAAAAAAAAATATTATGTGTGTGTGTGTACATCATCTTTATTACATTCTGACCTTTCATTCTTTCGGAAGACGTTTATTGTGCCCTAGAACAGGTTCTTCCTGGGAGTTAGTGAAAAAATTGAAGATTCCCCGCCATTGTCAGAAAGGGGGTCTGGGGAAGCGCTAGGAGCTGCCCCATCGCGGGGCGGAGCCTCGCTGCCAAGCACTATTTCTGGTATTGAAAGCCAACAAAATGCATATTCTGAGGTATCTACAGTGCATTTTCCTGCAATTAAAAAAGTTTTATTTCAAAAACCTAATCTGCTATTCTTACTGACTTAGACCCTCCCGCGCCGTTCGGCGCATTTGCCGTCAAGCTGTTTCCATAAAAATCTGTCACTGGTAATGTCTGAAGCCTCTTCCCACCTGCTCTGAGGACCTCCATGAATGTGTGGCGCCAAGTTGTACTAGGATGTCATCGCAACTCTTATGCGTAATTCATTTTGTCGGAGAACATGCCCAGCAAACCTCATGCGACGCTCTATCACAATCTTACTAAGGGGTCGACTCCCACTTCAGCATTGGATTTCCTTGATTTAGACCCAATCTCTATAACTGACTCCTAAAATCTGTCTTAGCCATCTTTTTTGAGCCACATTTAGTGTTTTTCAATTTCGGCAGATGACTATTCACTGCACTTTATTAATGGAGCCCCGCCACTGGTAGAAATGTGTAACTTATCTTGAAATCTTGGAATTAAGTAACTGTAGTTTGCTTAAGTTTTTATATCGAAAAGGGAAGTTTTATCGTCAAAATCATCTGTTGGGGGTTTTAAACTAAAAAATTCTTTGGAGTTGTTTTTTTTTTTTAAATTCAAAACCCCATTAAGCTAAGATAATAGAATTTTAGTAACTGTAGTTTGCTTTAGAATAATACTGAAGATAGAGATTTTCCACCTCAAAACACTCTGTAGGGGAATTTTAAACTCAAAACCATCTGGAGGGGTTTTAAATTTTTAAAAAAAGCCATCTGTAGGAGAGGGCTTTAAACCTAACAACCGTAATAGGATTAGCAACGCTCAAATAATTTTAGTGTGTAATTTGCTTTTTTATATTGAAGAGGTATTTTTCAGCATCGAACCCCTCTGAATGGGTGTTTAAACTCAAAACCACTTTTGGCAACGCTCATAACATTTTGAGTGCGTACTTTGCTTTTTTTTTTACACTGAAGATGTATTTTTTTTAGCTTTCAACCCCGCTGGCGGGGGATTTTAACTCAAAGCCCCTTTGGCTACGCTCATAAATTTTAGAGTGAGTAATTTGCTTTTTTTATATATTGAAGAGGTATTTTTTAGCTTCAAACTCCACTGGAGGGAAGTTTAAACTCAAAACCCCTTTGACTACACTCATAACATTTTGAGTGTATAATTTGCTCTGTTTTTATTTTAAAGAGGTATTTTTTAGCTTCAAACCCCACTGAAGGGGGGTTAAACTCAAAACTGAGTCAAAACATATTTAGCTACGCTCATAACATTTTGAGTGTATAATTTGCTTTGTTTTTATTTTAAAGAGGTATTTTTTAGCTTCAAACCCCGCTGAAGTGGGGTTTAAACTTAAAACTGAGTCAAAACATATTTAGCTACGCTCATAACATTTTGAGTGCGTAATTTGCTTTTTTTATATTGAAGAGGTATTTTTTAGCTTCAAACCCTACTCCAGAGAGGGTGGGGGTTAAACTCCAAACCCCTTTGGCTATTTTCATAGAATTTTGAGTGTGTAATTTGCTTTTTTTTATATTGAAGAGGGGGTTTATCGTAAACTTTGGTGGGGGTTTTAAAATCAAAATCTTCTTTAACTGTGCTCTTGAAATTTATGAATTGTTGTTTTCATTTTTTTTTTATAGAAGAGGGGGATTTAACTGCAAAAACTCAAACCCTCTGGTAGGGGTTTTAAACTTGAGCCCCCCCCCCTGGTAGGGGGTTTTAAATATATATATATATATATATATATATATATATGCTGTCTGCCAGCTATTCAAACAGGAATCCTATGAGATTATTCAATAACTAACAGTAAGACAAACACCACACAACACTGTGTCAGTTATCTCCCCTTCATTTTGCTCGAAAGATCGAAAACTATTGCAGACGTGAAAGTATTTATTAAATGTATGTGCAAGTGCGCGTTTATTTTTTTAAATCCAATTCCAAAGAAAACCAAAGGATGAGTGGGTGGCATTTGTCTATTTTGTCAGCAAGGTTAAATGTGCAAATAAGCATTCTTTTTGTAATCCTTTTTTGAATTGTTCAATGTGTCATCAGCAAGTCCAATTAGTTCAATATATTGTTAGTACTCTTAGAAATGAATGAAACTTATGGATGTAATGGAATGAATGTAATTAATATAGAGTAACTAAGGTTCTAGGTTTCGAGAAATACTTTTGATTTGTCACGGTCAACTTGACATTGTGACAACAATTAAAATACGTAGTATAAATAAATCATAGTACAAATCATTAGATTTGTTTCATTTCATTTGTTCATCTTCCATATAAAAGCCACAGATATTTACAATTTTAAAATAGACCTCTTTTATATTCCATTTTTTTAGTATTTATTTGTGTGTGTGTGTGTGTGTGTGAAGAAAATTTTAAAACAGCATCATTTAAGTTGTAGGTTGTTTTTTTGCCTGCACTGACAGAGATACGAGGGTTTCGTGGAAACAAAACTGGAGAGATAGAGAAAGAAAGAGAGAGAAGAAAGAGACACACAAAGAGAGACGCTCAGAGATTAGAGAAAGAAAGGGACAGAGACAAAGAGACGCTCAAGCAGACAGAGAGAGCGAGAGAGAGAGAGGAGAGAGAGAGAGAGAGAGAGAGGGGGGAGGGAGGGAGATACAACAGAAACACGTAAAGGAACAATTTTAACATTGAATTTTCAGAAAGCTTCCACCGACTTCATCATCATAATAATAATAATAATAATAATAATCTTTATTGTCCGTAAGGAATTTTGTCTTACAATTTGTGCATTACACCAAACAAAACATTATAACTATAAAACAAATGTACATTCACACTTGACTCACTCATAATTCTTAAAATAATACCGTACTTGTGTTATGTAAATATAAAAAAAAAACACCTGACCATGTGTTCGACTGCTAAATGATTTTGCCGTGTTGTAACGGAGCGTACTTTCTGTGCGTAGCTCTGGCCCTAATGACCTAATTATTTACAGGTGACGAGGTCATCTTGTACACACACAAACAACTACCCTCAACTAATTGACCCAATTAGCTCAAGGGCTCGGATCAACCAAGTATGACACAGAACTATGGGGGCAGCTATGGGTCATTCAAATTAATGAAACTTCTTTATATCTGTAGGATATTTATTTCCAACTAATAAAACTTTCGCCTGATCGTGAATGATGCGTATAATTACAAAGTAAAGTGAGAGAAACAAAACAGGTGAAGGGGGGATGTAATGAGTGCATGCTGAGATTGCTACAGGTATTCTAGGCCAGTGTAAAAGTCAGTTCTGGTATTAGAAGCATGCCAGTTTAATTTTCAAGTTTTCAGGACATTTTTTTAAAACTCACTTTTCCATGTTATTTATAATAAGGCATACATCTGAAAGACAGAGAGAGAGAGAGAGAGAGAGAGAGAGAGCGCTAAAAGAGACAGACAGACAGAGAGAGAGAGAGAGAGAGAGAGAGAAACAGAGCAAGAGATAGAAAAAGAGAGAGAGAGAAAGTGTATTTCTACAAAAACTGATCCATTTTGATGCTTCATTCATCATCAGCAAACTCCATTGAATAAAACTTTTGCAAAAGCCCTGGACAGGCGTAGTGCGTGTATGTCACCACACAGGTAGAGAAATTGTGACTTCACAGACCTGTCGAGACGGAGATCAGCAAGTCTTGGGCAGTCAAAAGAATATAAGACAAGGTTTCATATTCTTTCCCGCATCGGGAGAACCGTGAGTAGAAGTTCGGTCTGAGCCGAACGAAATATGAGCCAACGGGACAGTGGCCTGTCCTGTACTGTGCTATAGTAGCTTGCTCAGGCCTGGGCAGCCTCCACCACGGGGAAGTACGGTCAGGACGCCTCATGTGCTCTGAGGACTTCTTGGGTCTTGTCCCAGCACTCAAACCACATTTCCATTTCTATTTTTTGGATTGTTGCCAGAGCATGATGGAAATTCACGGCCTGTTTGGTCGGTGGTGTTAGCCAAGGAAGCAGCAATGGTGTTTCCAGTCTTACCTATGTTACTTTGTACCCACTGCAATATTACCGGGGTTTCAATAGAGCTGCTCGTAATTTTGTAAATCATTACAACTACGAATAAACAAAAGAAAAAAGGACATTTCTCTTTCAAATTTCTTTGTCGGTCGAAAGTCTTTACTTTTTAGCGGCCCCCGTAAGGGGAAAAAGCCGCTATTAGGTTTGTGCAAAATGTCCGTCTGTCCGTCTGTCACACTCAGATCTCGAAAACTAGAAGAGATATGAAAAATATTATTTCAACATTAAATGCGGCTTGAAAAGTTTAGGTGCAACGGCTACTTTTGGTTTTCTAAAAGCAAACCGTTTAATTTATCAAATTAATTATGCAAGCGATTTTTTCATAAAAATACACCAATTCTAAAACAATTACGTAAATGTAAGGGAGCCAATGTTACAATATGCTAACAATGATGGATAATTTCTGTGTATTTTCAGTATCACGAAGTCAAATATATTTATAAAATGTACAGGAAATGTTTGCAACAAATATAAATAATAGTTAAAGATGTTTTTTTCTGGTCAACTAGCTGGTAAAACTAAAAGAAAACATTTCTGTTTGTTTATAAGGCTAATAATACACTTTGTATGTAAATATCACGCACATTTTTTTAAGTGGACTTTTTATGCTTCGACTTTCGTGCAGTAGCGTAACGTCGCAACATGCTATGGTGCTAAACCAATTCCTTAAACTTTAAAAAAAAATTAGGTTATATATATTTTTTGTTTAGTGCCCCCATCCGAATAAAAGAAGCTTATATTGTGCGTTTTGTCTGTTGGTCGGTCTGTCCGTCACGATTAGATTAACAAATAACACTAAAGGCTATTGTAAATCTGATTTAATCTTTAATTTTTTATTCTGAAATATTGCAATAGTTTTAAGTATCTATAATAGATTGTTCCGGATGTTTTGTGAAAAACAAATCAATGCCAATGAATATTTGTTTGCTCTTCTAACTTATATTAGATTTTTTTTCCATGCTTAAACGTTACAAGAAACACATGATCTTTGATATATTGTTCCTATTTTTTAATGTAAACAGCATAAAAATGCTAAATAAAAATATCTATACTGATTAATATTTCATTAACTATAAAGTTGTTCCGGATATTGTTTTATAAAAAATAAAGTATGTCAAATGATTGTTTGAAATCGCCTAATTGACTAATATTACACTTATATTCTTTGACACTACGTCACTATAGTTTATTTATCAATATCAATTGTTCCGAATTTTTAACTTAAAACAAATTTATGTCAAATAATGTTGTTGTTTTTTTAAAATATCGACAATAGGTTATTCAGGATTTTAAAATAAGAAAGTTATTTACTAGAAACGATTATTAAAAATCACTTTTTAGACTTAATGTACAGTTAATTTTCTTGCCGAAACATAATAAAAGTTGTTTAATCGGTAAGAATGTTCTGGATTTTGTTTCGAAAAAGAAATCGACCTACATTACCTTAATTTTCTTACAAATCGTCGCCAAAAATTATCCGAATTTTATATGAAAAATCTAATAACGCTAATAAGTGTTTAAAATCCCTCTTCTAATAAATAAAACAAATAATTTTCTCATTTACGAAAATTGGTTGTTCCGGATTTTTTATGAAAATATATTTTAACTCTATTTATGTAAAATCGCACTTCTCTCGTACACTACATTTAACTTTCTAGCTAAAACGTTAGAAAATCTAATTATCGTTAATATTATGCTCCGATTTTTAAGGAAAACAACTTCCTGACACCAAAGTATGGTTTAAAAATCTCTCCATAAGGCTATGATACATCTAATTTTCATAACAGATTATCCCACAAATTTCATTAACGGTATTTGGTTAATCTGGAATTCTTATTTTCTCCCACTATAAATATATAAAGATCCGGAACAATCTATTATAGAAACTTAAAACTAATGCGATGTTTCGGAAGGGAAATTAAATTCTAATTAGATTTTCAATAGCTTTTAGTCTTTTTGCTCGCTATTAACATGACGGACAGACAGACTGACAGACAAAACAAAAAAAAGCGTCTTTAATCCTTATATATATATATATATATATATATATATATATATATATATATATATATATATATATTTATATATAGTTAATCTAATTAGCTCATAAAATGAAATGCTAAAAGAACAAACTCGGTGCACCAATGTCTATGATCCCTCGAGAAGCTGCTCGTGTAGAGGACATTTTTTAGTCTAACTAGGACGTGTGACGTAATGGAATTTTTTTCTTTGACGTCATACAGTTAATTCTTTAAATGAAATGCTAAAAGATCTCACTCGGTGCACCAACGTCTATGAACACTCGACAAGCTGCTCGAATAGATGACATTTTTTAGTCTAACTAGGCCGTGTGACGTAGTGGATTTTTTTCCTTTGACGTCATATGGAGTTAATTCTTTAAATGAAATACTAAAAGAAACCACTCCGTGCATCAATGTCTATGAACCCTCAACAAGCTGCTCGTATAGATGATATTTTTTAGTCTAACTAGGCCATGTGACGTCATATGGAATAAATTCTTTAAATGCTAAAACAACTCGGTATGGTAATGTTTATTGAACCTCATAATGTGACTCGCATTTTAAAAAGACATAATAGCTAAATTTAGATCTAATCTAGATTTTTTTACACTAGATCTAGAATTTTTTTTACACTAGATCTAGATTTTTTTTCTAACATTAGAGCTAGATTTTTAAAACTAGATTTAGATTTAAGTTCTAATTAAAATCATTATAGAATCTAGATCTAGAATTTCTTGGTCTAGTTTAGAATGTTTGTTGTTTTACATGTTTCGGGTGTTCCTTCAGAGTTGTAGTCCAAACCTCCCGCAGGGCAACGGGGGATGGGAGCGGGCTGGGTTTGAACCTGGGACCATCGATGAATTCAAACGACAATCCAGCGCGCAAACCGCACTACCAGACAGCCATCATTTAGACTAGATCAAGATCTATAATTTTAATTTCTAGACTTAAAGTGTAGATTTTTATTTCTAAAGTCTAGATTGTCAATCTGACAATTATATTGCAATGTTATATAATACAAAAACAAATCTACTATTTTAATATTTCATATTGCAATTAGTCTATTAATTGATTATCTAGTGTTTTTTTTAACATATAAATCTTATCAAAATTACATCTACATTATCCCAAATATATATTTTAGATCTAGATCTAGTAGATATAGATATTGAGAGTGCTAAATTAGTAGTTTAATTTACGTAGATCTACATCCTCATTCTAGTTCCATTTAAATGAAAATGCTCAATACCAAAAGATTATCTAAAATCGATCTTCTGACATATTGTACATATCCGGTAGTTGTCATTCCGTAATGTGTAGGTATATTATCAATAATAGGCTATTAGTTTGTACCAGTTTGTCATTGGATTTTGAGCAATGCCTGGTAGTGCGGTTAGCGCGCAGGACTTATTATCTCTAAGGTCTCGGTTTCATACCCTGCTCGATGCCATCATCAGTCGACCAGCAAATATGCTGATCCAACAGGAATCAGTCTCCCAAGGGGTCCGCCTCTGAGTTTGTGTGGCAACACAAACTCTCTTTGTAATCTTGTTTATTTTATTTTTACAGCCTTTAAAAAATGTATCAAGATTAGGTATAGAACTGTCTTGTTTATAAATAGGTGACTTTTAGCTTGAGAAACTTCATTGCAAATCACGTTGACCAACTGCATACATCATTGTTTCCCCTTAACACCTTTCTAACAACGTAGTCTTCAACTCCAAGCTTATAACAACGTAGTCTTCAACTCCAAGCTTATAACAACGTAGTCTTCAACTCCAAGCTTATAACAATGTAGTCTTCAACTCCAAGCTTATAACAATGTAGTCTTCAACTCCAAGCTTATAACAACGTAGCCTTCAACTCCAAGCTTATAACAACGTAGTCTTCAACTCCAAGCTTATAACAACGTAGTCTTCAACTCCAAGCTTATAATAACGTAGTCTTCAACTCCAAGCTTATAACAACGTAGTCTTCAACTCCAAGCTTATAACAACGTAGTCTTCAACTCCAAGCTTATAACAACGTAGTCTTCAACTCCAAGCTTATAACAATGTAGTCTTTAACTCCAAGCTTATAACAACGTAGCCTTCAACTCCAAGCTTATAACAACGTAGTCTTCAACTCCAAGCTTATAACAACGTAGTCTTCAACTCCAAGCTTATAATAACGTAGTCTTCAACTCCAAGCTTATAGCAACGTAGTCTTCAACTCCAAGCTTATAACAATGTAGTCTTCAACTCCAAGCTTATAACAACGTAGTCATCAACTCCAAGCTTATAACATGAAAACAATGTAGATCTACCTGCTATAGGCCTACCCTTAAGTCATAAAGTCTAAATAATCAAAGTAATTCTGCTCTTTATGACAAAGAAGGCAGCTGGTAGCAGATTGCCCATGAAAGAAACCGACTGAGAGTTCTCACGAAGGTCCCGGAGCACACTTTAGAGACTAAAAGCAAGGCCCTAGTCGAAAACAGGCGCAGACGGCGAAAAGACAACTTAAGTAGACCTACTACAAACAACCTTTTTTTCTGCGTTAAATGTGGCAAAATATGCATGTCGCCACTGGGTTTACGTAGGCACATAAAATAGTGCACTCGCCCTTAATTTCCGGAATCGAAGACATTGCCTATAAATGTAGTTTACAAACTAAAACCTATATCTTATCTGTAAAAGCGTTTGTTTGTTTTTTCAAACCGAAAGTCAAATGTTTAATGGGTGCCGGATATCCGTTTCTAACAGAAAATGATGTATACCCAATTGAACGCAAACAGATAATAAAAATATCAACTTGTTATATTAGTTGAATATCAAAATAAAACGTAAGGGAGTCGTGATATTTAAAAATATCCACTTAAGTGTAATAGTATCAACCTGTATCAACACATATATAAATCTATCAACCTTTATATAATAGTATAAACATATGTGTACCAGTGTAAGGGTATATTTATTAACCTGTAAGCACAAACGACCATAGATCTTTTTTCTGCTAATATATAAAAATATTTTAGGACATCACATATTCACCGATGAAAAGTGTCTTTGTAAGAGGGGGTGGTGGTGGTAATGTGTGATGTGAGACCCTTCAAAACATTGCACACCTGTGTGTATGCGTTTTGTGTGTGTAGAAAAGGTTATACATTTATTACAACATTTTTCAGAAGTGGGGTTTTATTCACAACACCAGGTCTGAAGTTGTTTATTGCATGCTAGTGGACTTAACTCATGTTTGTTTAGAACAACACGAAACAATGTGTAGCCTTCAAAATGCGGTTTTTTTTTTGTTTTGTTTTTTTAAACACAAATTTATTAAAGCGAAAAAAATCATGTCCATGAAACCTGGAAATATGAATACTACCCGAGTCTACGTTTGTTGTTGTTGTTGTTATTGTTTTGTGTTGTTTTTTTACATGTTTCGGGCGTTCATTCAAAACTGAACATGATCACATCCTGGCCCTAATATCCAGAAAGAGGGCAGGGGATGGTAGAGGGCAAGTTTCGAAACCGGAACCTTCGAAACGACAGTTCAGAAAGCCAACCACATGACCAGCCATCTTTGTGACTAAAAAGAGTATGGTGGTTGTAACACTCCATTAGGAGTTGGGGGGGGGGGTCACTTACAGCGAGCATTAAAAAAAAGTTTTAAAAACTAAAATAATTAAATTAAGAAAATTATAAAGTGTTGTTTCGTCTTCTAAATAGGATCTGCAAAAAGATACGACTCAATACATTTGATTTAGAAACATTTCAATACAATTCTACCAGTCTGTCTTGCGTTAAAACGGTTTGACAATGACAGAAAGAAAGACAAGATAAAGGAGTACGCCATTAAAGATGGTCAAACTTGAACGGAATAGTTTGCTTTAGCCTCGACTGACAGGGCAAGTAAGTGTTGGTGTTTTGTTTTCATTGGAATGTCTTCATTGCCTGTGTGTATCTCACATCGGCCCAACCTAGGTAAAGGAAGCCTCATGTAATACCATTTCAACGCTAATTACTTTTGCATAATTGTACTAGCTGTATCGATATCTGATCCGAGATTGAGATTAAACAATACTTCACATTAAAAAGAAGTCCTACAGTGTAAATGGATACAATTTCGGTTTAGCTTTTTTTTATATTAGAAGACACATTCAGGAAAATTTTTTTTAGAATTTTGAACTAACAAAGACTACTCTACATAGACCATTCAGAAACAATTGAAAGAAAGATTAAATTTTAGACATTTATAATTTGTTAATAGTGTGTTCCCAACCAGAACTCTTAAGAAATCATAAACAGGTAAATGCTCTTAGGCATACTTAAAACCACAAAAAGCAAAAAAAATACTTTAAAATATTTTTCTAAAATAGACGATACATTTTGTATACATCTTATACAACGATAATTTTGCTCTTTATAACAAATGAATGTTAAATATAAACAAATAAAAGTAACATTTTTACTCGCCGCCCCCTCTCCCCGCGAGAAAAAATCCTGGTTAAGCGAATGTATAAATCTACTTCACCCGTAATATTCCAATGGTAAGCCTTTAGATCTAGACTTAAAAGGCGTTGCGCAACATTTTCCTGAACACTAATTTATTCAACTCTTGACTACTAGAATGCCTACTTGCGGAAATACCCGTTCATAGTTTCTCGTTCTCCAGACAACTTTAAATTTATTTCTTTTTTTTTACTTTGATTAATTGTAACGGTCCAAATACAGTTTGCCCAGTCTGGCCAAAGACCTAGTAATTCGTTTCCAAAGATATACAGCAACTGTGAAATTTCTAAGAAAATCGAAAAGAGCCGTTTTCGAGAATCGCGTCCACCCGCCCAGAAGTTTCCACCTAGTCTTTTGTTTTCTCGAAGTTACGAGTAACGAGTTTCCACCTAAATAGAGGTACTGTGAACAAGAACAAAAATACCTGTTTTAAAAATACAATACCTCATTTATACAACTGGTGATAAAGCTTGTCTTCAAGTGCAACGTATAGAGCACAACGTCAAAATTGATTAAATATTCTTTGATTCTCATAGCGCGATTATTTTACATTGGAAAAGAGTGAAAAGAGGTTTATTGCGTCATCAAAACTTGATGCTCATTAGCAGAAGATGCAAAAAAATATTCTTTAATTTATTAAACTCGCGAATCAATAACGCCTTACATTCGGATATTCCCGAACCAATGTTGGATATCCATCTCGACCTAGTAAAAAAAAATAATTTTTGTATACTTTCTAAAATTATAGAAGTTAAAATAGAATTTTCTCGTCATAGGCCAACGGGCTAATATTTTGTTTCCCAACATTAAATATCAACTATAATATTAATACGAAAATCCTTAGAGCCGGTTTTTATATTCGTGTCCACCTCGGTTCCTACACGAACCGTACCATGATGTTGATATAATTAACAAACAGGAAGATAAAGAACTTGGGTACAGTTTCACTATCCCGCAGTAGAAATACAACAATACAAAAGTATGCGCATAGCTTGATAGTAAAACAAAAGCATTACAAATACTTTTTTGAAAAGGACAATACCTCCCATATACAACTATAGAGCGATTGTTTTTCCCCTTTATAATTACTAAATGTTAGATTTAAAAAATCGGAACATTTTCACTGTTAGCGATACCTAGCAAAGTGTTGCATGAGATTCCGACCCCCTTTAATGATACTGACAATAAATCCTTCACGTGTTTCAATGGAACACTGCCAAGATGCAGTTCGACTACAGCCACTACAACCTCCTTGAAGATGGCTCTTGCACCTTGCTTGCCAGCACTATACTGTGGTGATAGCATTGAAATCTTAAACAATGTGCGAACCCATCAGATCGAGAGAATAGAACCAGTAACAAGTAGTGTCAGTTCGATAAAAATGTGACATAAAAGTGACATTTCTAGAAACATTTCATTTTATTATTGCAAAAATACCCGATACCCAAAATACTCATGTTTTTCAGAAGCTGATAACAATCGTGGCTCTTGTAAGTTAATCCCATTGCTGTCTTGTCTGTATTCGCTAAGAGGGTTTTATTCTGTCTTTGGTCTCTGCAGACATATCCTTTGCCTTGATACACCAACACTGACGGCCCCACGCCACGAGGAGCGATCAAGGGCTCCCCCAGTCAAACGTGTTGATTCTACATTCCTTGAAAGGGCCCCTTTAGGTAACCTCCTAGTAAACTAATCTGTGCATTGGAGCGTGCTATTAGATTCATAAACATGACTGATCTGTTTCAATCACCTTGTGCATTTTAAGAACTTTAATTTTGCTCAATGACTGCAACCACTATTTGCGTCAATTACTTCTTTCTTCAACTCAGACATTGTTTAAACGGCATTAAAGAAAGTTCAAATTATTTACAATTCTTCTTGTTGTGTGCTTAATATGCGAATAGACGTAGGCGAGATTTAACTTTCTTTCTATTTGTATCTTGATACTAAAGATTCAGCCTTTCAAAGTTTATGAATTGGGAACGTTGCAGTAAAACACACAAACAAAATACTATTAAAACAAACAAAACAACAAATAAAGTTGGTGTATCACTTTAGGTCAGTTGTACACTACACACACACATAAAGCATACATAATGTGCCAAACAGCTACATTGTATTCACTCTCCAGTACATCTATTTGTTTGTTTTAAAACAGTTTTTATTTAATTGTATTTTAATGTAACTAAAAAAAATATATTTTCATAAGATAATACTAACTGTTGATCCTACAAAAGTTTGTTGAAAACTAACAAAGACGTGAACTTGATTTGGCCAGTTACAGGACCCCCCCCCCCCCCCAACGTATACATAGAAACAAAAAAAGTTTGAAGAAAAAAAAACGATTTAAAAAAGTGCTTTAAAAGTGAACTCAGATTTGGGCCAGCGGTTTTTTTTTTTTTTTTTTTTTGGCTATTGAAATACAAACGTGAAAGACAGACAGATAGTACAAAAACAAGGGGGCCGGTAGAGGACAGATAAAACAATATTTACGAGACTTGAACTTAAAACATGTACATTGAATCACCATGAAAATAACAAAAACCCAGTGTGGACCAGAATTCAAGCACAAGAACTCAACATTACAAAGAACTAGTACTTTAATATGAAGTACTTAAATAAATTAGGTATTGAGTACTTTTACAAATACAGTAGGTACTATAACAAGTATAACATTTCATTACGTACTTTAACAAGGCACCGAGTACCATAATTATAGATTTCAACGTAAATTTAATCTGTTATTAATGTAAAAAAAAAAATTACAGAAATCTATTTATTCACACACACACACAAACAAAACGTATTGATTCTGTTCTAATCCTGGCCACGCTGGCCCATTCTCAAATCCTACAACTATGATTAAAAAAATGCGGTCTGCGAGCTCATTTGCCTTCCGCTGGACTGTGTAGTACTTGAAGATAGCCAAATACGATCGAAAGACACCCAACTCGCCCTCTACCATCCACACTAGCCACATACCATTAGATCACCAAGTTCATGCACTTTAAAAAAAAAAAAGATAGACGTAGATCGGAATGACAGGAATGCAATAAAGAGCTTGTTGATTCCCACACATACGTTTGAACGTGAAGCAGGCCACAAGCCTGACAGTAGGCCTTTCACTGCATGGGCTGTTATCAATAACAAGCGGTATCGCTCTGCTGGGATACATTGCCGTTAAACGGATCTATATATCATTATTGTCTTTCTAGTGTCGCCGCTACAATGAGATCATGTGACCTTGTGCTAATATGTAAATGACCTGTTAGTATAAGAATCACATAACACACTTTGCGGGCTAGTCTATAAGAAAACCGAAACTTGGATGTTTAGTGTGTGTATACATGTATTGATGTCTGAACAAGAAACCTTATGGTCCGCTAATGTCGTGGTTTTACTCTGGTACGATCTTGGGAAAAGGTTTGTTGCAATGTACTGGAATAGCTGGAAATTTTGTTTTAAGAAATTTCTCAAGCTATTCTAATTCAGTTTTTTAAAAACTAATTAGTATATAATTACTAACTTGGAGGGGGGCTCTAAGAAAATACATAGAATTGAGGTGTAAAAAGTGTCAAAGATGTGGTATCAAACTCATTTGATTCAAGATGATGAGATCTGACATTTATTGGCTCATAGGTGATATGGTATGAAACTCATTTGATTCAAGATGATGAGATCTGACATTTATTGGCTCAAAGGTGATATGGTATGAAACTCATTTGATTCAAGATGATGAGGTCTGACATTTATTGGCTCAAAGGTGATGTGGTATGAAACTCATTTGATTCAAGATGATGAGGTCTGACATTTATTGGCTCAAAGGTGATGTGGTATCAAACTCATTTGATTCAAGATGATGAGGTCTGACATTTATTGGCTCAAAGGTGATGTGGTATCAAACTCATTTGATTCAAGATGATGAGATCTGACATTTATTGGCTCAAAGGTGATGTGGTATGAAACTCATTTGATTCAAGATGATGAGGTCTGACATTTATTGGCTCAAAGGTGATGTGGTATCAAACTCATTTGATTCAAGATGATGAGCTCTGACATTTATTGGCTCAAAGGTGATGTGGTATGAAACTCATTTGATTCAAGATGATGAGATCTGACATTTATTGGCTCAAAGGTGATGTGGTATCAAACTCATTTGATTCAAGATGATGAGATCTGACATTTATTGGCTCAAAGGTGATGTGGTATGAAACTCATTTGATTCAAGATGATGAGGTCTGACATTTATTGGCTCAAAGGTGATGTGGTATGAAACTCATTTGATTCAAGATGATGAGGTCTGACATTTATTGGCTCAAAGATGATGTGTCAAGCATGCGTGGCGTCAATTTTTTTTTAAAAAGGGGGTGGGGAGTCTAATTACAGTTAGTACAAAAACTGAAAAAAAAAGTGTTAGATATTCGCCTATAATTTCTTAGGCGATAAGTGATGAAGTGGAGTTATCACCTTTAAATGACGATACTACCTCTAAAAATTGCGACATAACCATTATAAAATAACAATAATTTTAAATAGGGACATCGCCTTCCAATTGTGAGATGTCTTTCAGATATGTTGACTTACTGATTAACTATTAATTATTATGGTACACCTACACGAACTTCTGTTCAATGGCGTTTTAATTATATTGTGTTATTAATACTGAGTTTTATCGAGTTGGACGCATTATGTCCACCCCTTTGTCTTATTTTTTTCCCACCCGATTTCCATGTAATTTAAGAACTAAGCGCTAATTCCTTCATACATACAGTAGAACGTCGTTTATCCGAACGTTTATTATCCGGAGCGTCAAATATCCGGACCAGTTTTTTTATTTTTATTTTTTATCAACCACATGTACTGTGATGCACATATACTGTATGAATACGAAAAATAAGTGATTATTTTCCACAATAAAGGTAAAATTGCGACATTTGTCACCTATTTTGCTCGTTCTTCACGCACGTGTCCCGCATGTGATGATTTTCAATATTCGTATAGTGTCCGGTTGCATATACTGCATGGATCGCTTCGGTTTTCGGTTATCCGAACAATCGCGTATCCGAACGGTGTCCGGTCCCAATTGAGTCGGATAAACGACGTTCTACTGTATTCATTATACATGAAATTCTGCAGAGGTCTCTTTAATACATTGAAGCAGCGTTCACAGGGCTCCCCAAGTCCCCCAGCTGGCAAGGGCGGGTAACTACAGTCTTTCCACTAACTCCTGGAAGAACCTATTCTACGGTCAAAGAAACGTCTTCTAAAAGAATGTAATCACACACACACACGCACGCACGCACGCACACACACACACACACACACGTTATCCTCTGACTAAAAGTTGACATGGTGACTGCAAGATAGTTTTAATGTCTAAAAGTTGACATGGTGACTGCAAGATAATTTTAATGACTAAAAGTTGACATGGTGACTGCAAGATAGTTTTAATGTTTAAAAGTTGACAAGGTGACTGCAAGATAGTTTTAATGACTAAAAGTTGACATGGTGACTTCAAGATAGTTTTAATGTTTAAAAGTTGACAAGGTGACTGCAAGATAGTTTTAATGACTAAAAGTTGACATGGTGACTGCAAGATAGTTTTAATGTTTAAAAGTTGATATGGTGACTTCAAGATAGTTTTAATGTTTAAAAGTTGACAAGGTGACTTCAAGATAGTTTTAATGACTAAAAGTTGACATGGTGACTGCAAGATAGTTTTAATGTCTAAAAACGTGAAAAATTTTTTTTTTCAAATGAAACAAAGAAGACAGCGGAAACTCCACATTTACAATGCAAAAAAAAAAAATATCTTTCAACGTTTGACGAATGTGTCCGTGACTAAGCAA